>VWZX01003366.1:1289396-1610562 GCA_013399015.1 Galbula dea | reverse complement strand
CCTCCTACCACCCCACCCCGACCACCCCATGGCCTGTGGCTGTCTCCAGCCCTGCCACAGCTCTGCCTGAGGCTGCCTCATGGCTTTTCCAGCCCTGACCAAGAACCATGGATGAGGATCAAGCTGGTCCTTGCTGCTCTGCCTCCTCCCTACACAGCCAGGCAGGAGCAGGGCAGGCTCCAGCAGTGCCCAAAGCATTGTGTTGATTTAATGAAAGAAACCAAGCTAACTTCCAGCCCTGACTGCAACCTCCCAGGTCAGAAGCTGGAAGCCCTTCAGCAGCCACTGTGCTCCAGTAGCTCCCTGGCTGCAGCCTTCTTGGGCTGAAGGCGGTGAGAAACCTGAGCTGAGGACTAGAACCACAACCGCATTGGCTGTAACGAGCCTGAGAGACCTAGAGAAGCAATGCAGAGCCACAAAGCTGCTGCAGGGATCTCCTGACCCCAGGCACCAGCTCTGGGTGGATAAAGTATCACCAGGTGCATTTCCCTGCAGAGAGGCAACACTCCAGGTTTGCTCTGTGCCTGTGGCAGCCTCTGCACCCTGCCTCTGCTGGCATGGAGCTGGAGGGAAGAGCTGAGCCTCTGAACAAGGGTTTTCCCTCAGCTGAGCAGCTGGCTGTCCCTCTCTGTGCTTCCAGGTACCTCTGTGCAACGTGGGCAGAGCAAGAGAGCGACACAAGTACCTGGGGCAGAGCTGTGGCACACTCCAATGGGGGCGTTCTGATAGGAATGGGAATCCTCCTCTTCCTCTGCCAGGGAGACAAAAGGGAGGAAGGAAAGGGCTTGAGGAAGTGTAGGTGATCTGGGAAGATCCTTCAGCATCTGCTGGAGGGGGCTGTTCCCTTACAGCCAAGAGCTAGAGTATGGGTAGTGCTGGGGACAGCCTGGGAGGAGACAACCCTGCAGAGTCAAGCCCAGGGATCACTGCCCCCTGGCAGCATCAACACTGACACCAGGGGCTGCTGGCCAAGCCTCTCCAGCCACCCACGGGGCCACCTGAAGACAAGTGGCCAAATGTGGTCCTGAAGCTCACTGCCTTCTCTTGTGGATACAAGGAGAACCCAATCAGCACAATGACAAGCCCTAGGGCAGCCCCTAAGGTGAGGAAGGGGAGGGCTGGCCCCCAGCCCAAAGGAGCAGCCAGGAGAGGGTTTTCCTTCTGGGAAGAATTAAGTTTGTCACTGTGGTGTCTTTTTGGGCTTAGTTTCTGGGAAGGAACTGAGCCCCAGTCCAAGCACAACATCTGCCTGAGCCTTGTACATAGATCTATTAGCATCTAGAACTAAAATCTGCTTCAAAGAATGAATAAATACCAAACCCAAGCTGTTTGTTCTGTTGTTGGTGATTTCAGCTCTCTGGATGAGCCCAGGAGCAGCTGAACCACGTGAGTCCCCATAGTGCAAACCTCAAAACCTAACTGACTGCTGCCCAGGGGTGAAGCAGAGCAAGAACAAAGTGTTCTGGGCAACTGGAGCCATGGGTGTGCTTGGTCTGTCCAGCCAACAGATGGACTGAGGGGGGCTTGGGCATCCCTCACACCCCATAGCTCCACCACAGCCCTTCAATGTGTCTGTCCTGGCCCTGTGCTTGCTTCAGGCTGTACAGCAGTAACACACAGACCTAGGCTCTGTGGAGCCATGGGACAAGCAGGGGTGGTGGCTGGAGAAGAAACCATGCTGCTCCCATGGAGCCCTTACCTTTGGGTGGGGTGAAGAACCTGCCACAGTTGTAGTAATCCAGGGATATGGGCTCCCTGGGAGAAAAGCAGCCAGTGTTAGCTCCTCCTGCCTGAAGCAAGCCACAGGCTTCCCAGCCTGAGCTACACCACAGCCAGGACCAGACTGGAACCAGTATGGAGCCACCTGATCCCACTGGTGGGCAGCAGCCAGCTACTTACACATAGGCAGCATCCTCTTGCAGGTATTCCTCTGCAAGAACAAAGGGGTTGCCATCAGCACACTGCAGGGACTCAAGCCACCATCCCAAAGCACAGCTGGACAAATTCCCTCAGCACAGCTATGGCAAATGTCCCCAGCAGCCAGAAAGCCCTGGCATAGCCCAAAGTTCCACTAGGGTCCCAGAGTTCACCCACGGTCCCAGAGCCAGGAGGCTGGAGCAGGGGAAGGCAGCCCCTGATCCACCCCTGGGCTTAACCACTTCTCCTGGACAGATGCTGCCAGTTGGCAGGGAGATCAGGAATCCCCTCCCTGGTTTGGGAAAGGAGAGCACAGCTCCACATGCCCTTAATCCTCTTAGGGTGAGCTCCAGCTCCCACTGCCCTGCCAGGGACCATCCTGTCCCCCCTGCTCTGAGCATTAATCAGATCACCACATGTCTTGTAATCTCTGGCTGGACCCAGGCAGAGCTCTGCCAGCTGCAGCACTGCCTGCCTGCATGATCCCAACAGGATCCCACCCCAGGAACCTCTCATCCCTCAGAGCCTTCCCTCCCCACAGCCCAGGATGTGTCCCTGCAGCATTTACCTGTCAGGAAATTCTGATACCTGGCCTCAGTCCTGCTCCCTGGGAAGAAGCAAAGAGGCAATGTTATGCTTGGACTGAGCCATGAGTGTCCTCTGATGGTGGAGCCACCAAACATCTCAGCATCTGCACCTCTGCCCCTGCTCAGCTCTCTTTTGGGGGCTGGGAGACACCCTTGCAAGGTTGGACCTCCTGGGTGGGATGGACAGGGCTGATGTGTGAAATCATCTGGCTCTGGGGCTCTAACCAGGGCTGGGCAAGCCTAGCAGGACAAGCACTGGGTTTTAAACTCAGAGCTAAGCTAGATCTGAGTAAGTGTCCCTCTGCAGCATCATGGGAGCTATTCATAACAGGAGTGAATTTTATCATCACAGAATCAGAGGATCCCAGGTTGGAAAACATCTCCAGCATGACTTGGTCCAACCTTTCTTGGTCTAGACAAGCTGGCCCAGCCCCTGTCCAGCTGAATCCTAAAAGGGTCTGATGTTAGAGACTCCACCTCTTCCCTGGGAAGTTTATTCCAGTGGCTGATTATCCTTGGTGTGAAAAAAATTTCCTCTTGTATCCAACTGGAAGCTGCCCACGAGGAACTTGTACCTGTTCCCCAGCTTGTTTCCAAAATAACTGCCAAGCATGCCCTGTCTGGGGCTCAGCAGGGAGTAACCAGCCCCTCAGAGGCTCCACTGTCCCAGCAGTGGTGGGAGCTCCCAGCTGGGCACCTACACAAATGAGCCAGCATTTGCAACATCCCCATTTCTGAATTTGCTTGGTTAGGTGACTCCCTCCCCTGGGGCTGCATGGACAGGGAGAGCAAGTGTCCATCCTGGGGCTGATGCTCACCATATCCAGTGTGGTGGGAGGCACTGAGCTCCTTGGTGGCTTTCCTGAAAGAGAGTAAGGGGAGCTAAGCTAGATTCCAGGTCTGAGCCAACTGTCTTAGGGCTTAGCTGTCCCAAGCCTCCCTGTGAGCTGAGAAGAGGACACTCACTCCTCAAGCAAGGGGAGATGAAGAGTTTGGGACCAAATTCCAAGAGGGGAATAACCATCCCTGAACCAGCAGAGTTCTTGGGGCTCTGGGGGGATTTGGTGATGGGGAGGAGGGGATTTCTCATGCCAAAATGCTTAGGAACAAAGAATGGGCAACTCTTTTTCGTGGTGGACCTAGCATGGACAGCCCCAGCTCATTCCTTTGGCTTTGATTTAAATGGTAGAGTGCAGTCAGGCTGAAGAAAAGCCAGGAGACTAAACCCACTACTGCCCATCAATAAATCAAGCAGCCTGAGCTAACTGAAGATGTCTCTGCCCATTGCAGGGAGGTTGAGCTCCATGCCCTCTGAAGGTCCCTTCCCACTCAAACTAAGTGTTGCCCAAGGCCAGAACCAAACTCCAAATCCCAAACTTCCAGCTATGTTGGGTGAACTTCCTCCAGCCTTGACTCTAGAGCTGAAATTTGGTTGGGTTTTTTTAACCTACCTTGCTATGGAGAAGTTTCCAGGCTCCTTCATTTGCTCCAGCCTTCGAGTTGCAGCTAGCACCAAGGGCAAAAGGAGATCTTAATCAGCATGGCAGCAGCAGATGTTCCAATGAGCACAGAGAAGGTTCCCTGCTACTGGCAAGAATTTCCCTAAGGGATTCCAAAATAGCTTCCAAATAGTTCCTGGAAAGTTTATAAATGGCCCAAACAGGAAACAAGCCAAGGAAAAGCTGGTGTCTGTGCAGAGCACAGAGGGAAGAGGAAGCTCCAGCTCCAGCTGCTGCCTTATTGCCTATTCTCTCCCAAACTTGCTTCCATCAGGGTCTTTCCCACACTCAGCACCCTCTTTTCAGAGGAGCTTGGGAACTTCAGTTGGGCTGGGCTGAAGCATAGAGACTCCTGGAAGGGTTCTGGGGCTCAGGCCCAGGCAGGTCCCAGGGAGAGGCATAGTCTCAAGAGCCCATCTCCAGCTGGTGACATTTAACACAGACCCTGTCAGCAGCTCAGGGTAGCAATCAAAAGGTCAATGCCTAAGCCAGCTTGCTGCAGGAAGCAGAAAGGGGCTGATGGTTAATGAGTTATTGCTGCTGGTTCAGGTTCACCCACACTGTGGTGTTCACAGCCCCAGCAGAACATTGCCTTTCAGTGGCATTGCTTTGGAGACTTCTCTTCAGTGGGAAGGGAGAGGTTTTTCCCAGAGCTCAGAATTCACATCCCTAGAAGCATCTAAGGTGGCTTGGGCAATCTTGGTCTCCAAAGGAGGGCAAGGAAGGTGGGGAAGGGTCTAGAGCACAAGTTGTGTGAGGAGCAGCTGAGGGAACTGGGCTTGGTTAGCCTGGAGAAGAGGAGGCTCAGGGGAGATCTTCTCACTCTCTGCAACTCCCTGAGAGGAGGCTGGAGCCAGGTGGGGGTTGGGCTCTTCTCCTGGGTAACAAGTGAGAGGACAAGAGCAAACAGCCTCAAGTTGTGCCAGGGGAGGTTCAGATTAGATATCAGGAAGAATTTCCTTCATGAGGAAGGTGATCAGGCACTGGCCCAGGCTGCCCAGGGCATTGGTGGAGTCACCACCCCTGCAAGTGCTCAGGAACATGGAGATGTGGTGCTTAGGGCCATGGGTTAGTGGTGGGTGGCTGCTTGGACTCCATGATCTCAGTGGTCTTTTCCAACCACAACAATTCCATGATTCATATCATCTGACCACCTCCCTTCAAGGTGACCTTTTAACTTCCACTTTCCCCCTGTTCCATGCAGACAGGACCCCTCACCCCAGCCAACATTCATACTCACTGGAGTGGCCTCGAATCACCTCAAACCTGCGCTGCCTTTCCAACCTGCAAAAAGCCAGAGGTGCAACTTCAGCTGAATTTTGGCATCTCTGACAAGGAAAATAGATGCAAGAGACCTCCCTGCTTGGTGGGTGGAGGGAAGAGAGCACAGACTCCATGCTGGGAGTGGTGAAATGCCAAGGTGCATGGCTCAGGTGTCGTGCAGGAGCACGATGAGCTGGGAGCAGCCTCCCTTCTAAAGTCAAGGTGTGCTTATGGGCACTGGCAGAGCAGCCAACACCAGCTGAGAGAAGCACCCAGGGAAGAGGGAAAACATCAATTGGGCTAGGTCCTACTCTGGCACTTTATGCACCAGTTAAGACCAGAAAAGCATGTTCACCCCTGAAATGGCTTCAAACCCCTCTGCTTCACCTCTGCTGCTGGCCCTGCCACTCCCAACACCAAAACTACCCAGAAGTGATCAACAACAAACACAACACATGTGGCCCAGGGACCTCTGGACCTTTCAGTTATCAGGAGAGCTGCTCCTCAGAGCAGGACAGGATTCAGGGGCTCTTTTACTGCAGGGTGCAGCCAGGCACTTAGTGACTCTGATTTTGGGAGCCCTTTCATTCAGGTCATCTCCCATCCCAAGGGATTCATGGCACAGAGCTGGTGGGGAGGTGAAGTGTCAAAGGAACTCATGGCAAAGCCTGAAGATAGACCACTTTGCTCACCAACAGCCCAAACTGACCCAGAAGAGATCTCTAAACCTGAAGGCAGACCACCTAACCCAGGTGTGCATCTCAAGAGGTCAGGAAGGGTCAGCAGGAGCCCACAGGGGATGGAGCCTGTGCTGCCTCTCCCCTCGCTCTGTGCTGAAGCACGGAGAAGCCTTTCTC
Organism: Galbula dea; assembly: GCA_013399015.1. Lineage (NCBI taxonomy): Eukaryota > Metazoa > Chordata > Aves > Piciformes > Galbulidae > Galbula > Galbula dea. The sequence goes on along the minus strand of VWZX01003366.1, from coordinate 1,604,439 downwards.
CTGGTCCTGGGCAAGTGGGGCAGAAGCAAAGACCTTGAGCACATGGAGGCCTTCCCAGAGCCTCTTGGCACCACCTTTTCTCCTCTATCAAAGGTTACAAGCCACCTTTTGGTTTTTTTCTTGATATCTTTTTGCTGTGGTTTGTCTGTTGCTGGAGGAAATAAGGGGGTGGGGGTGCACAACCACATCTCCTTCATGTGCTGCTGCTTGGTGGTTGCCCTGGCACAGGTTCCCAAGGGCTTGTTTATGGAGTTACCAGCCTCTCCACCTCATCCCAGGGCAGGACAAGGAGAAGGATTTGCTCTTCCAATCTGCCAGACCTTTTTCCAAGGAGTTAACAGCTCACAGGCATCACTGTCAGAGCTTTAGTTTCCTAAGGGCACTGTCTCCCCTCCTGCAGTGCCCTGGGCTGGGGGACACCACCCTGCACACCCCCTTCCAGGATTCTTTGGCTCTCTAGAAGTCAGGGTTCAGCTGCAGGACACAGGGCAAGTCTGGCTCTGGTCTCACCCTGAGGGAACTCTTTAGAGGAGAAGAACAAGTGCAAGAGGGAACTCACTGGCTCCTGTGCTCACTCAGCTGCTTCTCTCGCTTGGCAGCTGGAAGACAAGGGAAACAAAACACAAAACAAGCTCTTGGCAAAGGATGATTCTGGAGATAAAGATCAGAAAGAGCAAGAAAACACCTTCACAAAGCTTCTTCCACCAGGAGCAGGAGAGGACAGCAGAGGCAGTGGGCAGCAGTTGTGTTTGGGAGTTGGTTTATTCTGTTTAAGCCATGTCTAGAATGCAGCATTGGCCTCAGCCTCTGCTGTCCCCAGGCTGCAGCCTCTCTCCCCCATAAAACCCACCCAGTGCTCTGAGCTGGGCTCAAAGCCTCCCCTGGGGTGGGTGCTCCCTTCACCCTCTTTGCATTTAATGTATCTGTGAATTTAGCTCCCAGCTTCTCCTCCCACACCTGCACCCAGCCCCTGCAGGATGAGTGCACTGGGGTGGTGTGGGATGTCCCCAAGCCACTCACCACGGTGCCCATGGAGAGGGCTCTGCAAACCACGAAGGGAAGGGGTTCACACACCTCTGAGGGTGGGGTGTCCTCCCCCTCTAGCTACTCCCTGGCCACCAGAGACTTTTCCCAGCTCAAACTCCAGGGAGCATCCCTGAGAGGACAAAGCTCCTGTTGCTGGCATATGGCTGGGCAGAACCAACCCAACCCAGAGGGGTCATCCCAAAAGAAAAGGCTCTGGCCAGTGTGACCTCTCAGCCCAGGCTGGGGTCACAGGCAGGGGAGGACCCCAAAGCACATGGCAGGACCCCAAAGGATGAGGGCAGGACCTTACCAGAGAGCTGGCACTTGACACAGAGGCTGATGGCAGCCCCCAGCAGCATCAGTGCAGCAGCTGCCAACAGCAGCTCCAGCTGTGCCATGGCCTGGCCACATCCAGCCTGAAACACAGGAGAGAGAAGAACCTCATTAGCATCAGGGGCAGGTGGGACTTTGGGGACACCCTTTGGAAAGGTTTTGCCCCCCTAAAGAGCCATGTGCACTCTGCCTTCACACTTCCAAAGGGCTGGGAATTTGCTGAGGATGCTGCATCCCCAGCAGCCTGGCCAGCAGGGCAGGGAGGGGATTCTGCCTCTGCTCCCCTTTGGGGAGAGCTCAGCTGCAGTGCTGTGGCCAGCTCTGGAGTCCTCAGCACAGGAGAGACAGGGACCTGGTGGAGCATGTCCAGAGGAGGCCACAGAAATGATCTGAGGGCTGGAAGCTCTCTGCTGTGAGAACAGGCTGAGAGAGTTGGGGCTGTTCAGGCTGGAGAAGAGAAGGCTCCAGGGAGACCTTCCCGCAGTCTTTCAGTACTTAAAGGACCTATCAGAAAGATGGGGAGAGTCCTTTTAGCAGGGTCTGTTGGGACAGGCCAAGGGGTGATGGGTTGGAACTAAAAGAGGAGAGATTTAGACCAGATAGGAAGAAACATTTTATCCTGAGGGTGGTGAGAGCCTGTCCCAGGTTGCCCAGAGAGGTGGGAGATGTCCCAGCCCTGGAACCATCCCAGGTCAGGTTGTTTGGGGCTCTGAGCAACCTGCTCTAGTTGCAGATGTCCCTGCTGACTGCAGGGGGGTTGGATTAGATGACCTTGAAAGGTTCCTTCCCACCCAAACCATTCCATGATTCTAAGCAGAAGAGACTTTGGGGTTCTATCACCCTGGGCAGTGGAGACAATGCCCCCTCCTCATGCTGCTCTGCTCCCAGGGGCAGCTCACACACTTTCCACTCCAAAAAGACCCAAGTGAACTCCCCAGTGTCCACCCCAGAGCCATTTAACTGCAGGGAAAGAGATGTTCAGGGGGTTCCCCTCTGCCCACTGAACTGCACACTGGCACAAAGAATTAAAACCCACTTGGATTTCCTCCTTCCTGACCCCATAACCCAGGTTGCCATCATCCAACCTCCTCATTAAATACTGATTTTGAACTTCCAGAGGAGAGGGCAAAAAGAGAGGCACTTGGAAAGGCTCAGAGCTGCCAAAGCCTCTCCATGAGGTGCTCCAGCTCTTCCCTTACAGTGCAGAATTCCTTTAGAACTTCAACTCCTGACACTTTCTGCTGTGTGGAGCTGGCTCAGACTCCTCCTCCCCCTGACAGCTCTTCCCCAAGCACCAGCTAACACTTTGCAATTATCAGCATGATTTGGCTCCAATTTCTTCCTTTAAACCACAAAACATCCTCTAAACCTGACAGAAAACATCCTGCTGGGGCTGGGACAGATTGTTTAGCCTATTCCTGTTCCCTGGGGCCAGATTTGCTTTACTTACAGGCTATGATAGTTTATTTTTGTTTCTAATAATCCCCTTCTTTGGCCCTTAGGGGTGGAGATGCTTCCAGTTGCCAAAGGCCAGAACATCATTGCTCTGCCTGGTGGGAATCTTCCCTCCTGCCTGAGCTGAGTCTCCCCTCACTGGGAAGCAGTGATCACTGAAGGGCAGGAGGTGCTGCCTGGGCTCTGCTCTCAGCATCCTCCAGCAGTGCCCAGAGGTGACCTGGCTGCTCAGCATGGACCCATCCTACACCCAGCAGGATGACAACATGGCTTTGAGATCATCCTCTCTGCCTGGGAGCAGTCTGGCTTCATTTCTGCTCCCTTTCAGGCTTCCAGGGATCCCAAGGACATGGCAGCTCCTGGCACTCACTCCACCATGGCTTTGCTCTTTACAGACCCCCTGGGGGCCTCTCCCTGCAAAGTTTCTTGCAGAAGCTAAGTTGTTTTAGATTAACAACATGCCCAGACCCCCATGGACCCAGCCCAGAGGTTCAGGACCAGCATCCCCAAGGATGGAGCCTTCTCAGAGCCATGTGGTTCCTCACATCATTTTTCCATGGCTCAACATCCCCCATGGAAACCACAAGCTGTGGCTCATCTCCAAGAGGCAGTCAAGGGAAGCTGGCCCAGTGCTGGTGACTGAAATTCCTTCTACAAAGAGCTGCAATGGTGCTGGTTTCCCTGGGGGGAAGGGGTTGGATATTAGAGCCTTTTCCTTTTCCTTTTAGAGCAGTGCAGAGCTGAAGGCACCTGCCAACACTGACCTAGTTTATACTGCTGTAGGACAGGCACCAGCTCCCTTTTAGAGCTGGTTTTATCTCTGCAATAACAGCAAATCCAGGCTGCTCCTGAGCCCTGACTCTCCAGGAACACCAGAGGTGGCTATGTGCAAGGGCAGCTGAGCAGGGACCTGCACATCCCATCCCCATCTCACTGTGTCCTGTCCCCCCCCCCCAGAGAAACCCCTATGGGCACTGGCTCATAAGCACAGCCCCAGCCTGGAGCTTATTCCTTGTGTTCCATGGAAATCCTCCCTCCTGGTACCAAACCTGCTCTGGGGAGGAGGTGATGAGCAGATCTATGACAAGCAGGAGGCTGGAGGCACTTACTCACAGCTGCTGGGATAGAAAGGAAGTGTTGGGCAAGCTAAATGTGCTTCCCCTGCCCTCCTCCTGGAGAGGTGGGAGAGGAGAAGAAACACATTTGAGCTGCTGAGGGCTGTGGTGAGGCCTGACTACATCAGAAGGACATACAGAGGTAATGATTTCAGTCATAGACTGGTTTGGGTTGGAAGGAACCTTTCTAGGTCATCTAGTCCAACCCCCTGCAGTCAGCAGGGACAGCTGCAACTAGAGCAGGTTGCTCAGAGCCCCAAACAACCTGACCTGGGGTGGTTCCAGGGCTGGGACATCTCCCACCTCTCTGGGCAACCTGGGACAGGCTCTCACCACCCTCAGGGTAAAATGTTTCTTCCTTCTACCTAGTTTGTATCTCCCTCTTCTAGTTTCAACCCATCACCCCTTGGCCTGTCCCAACAGACCCTGCTAAAAGGACTCTCTCCACCTTTCTGAGAGGTCCTTTAAGCACTGAAAGGCTGCAGAAAGGTCTCCCTGGAGCCTTCTCTTCTCCAGCCTGAACAACCCCAACTCTCTCAGCTTGTTCTCTGTCCTTGCTTTCCAGATGCTAAATTGAAACACAGAGGAAACAGGTTTCCAGCTCATTCAAGGAGTGAAATTCAGGCAGTGTTGAAATGCCCTAATCTGTTATGGTTTTCCCACCCCTCACCCCCTCTTTGTGTGCTGGGAGGAGTTTCTCCTCACAGGAGGAAGCTGGTGGGGCCATGGTGCATGGCAGGGAGCATTGCCTGAGCACCACAAAACCCCTGGGAGCAATCCCTTGGGGTAAGTGACTCCAGGGAGCAGAGCCTGCTGGAGGCTGGGTACAGGCATGATCTCTGGAGCATGGCACCTCTCCTGCAAGGGGCAAGCAGCCTTCCCAAAGACTGGCTTCTCTTCTCATGGCCTCAGGTCTTTTTAACAGTCAGAGAGACCAACTTTTCTTCTAAACCTGGGAGAATGAAACCTGCAGCAGCTCATTGACTCTGTAGGTGCTGGGGCTGGTCAGCCTGGCTCCTGCTGCTCCCTCAGGCTCCAGAAAGAGGCTCACTATGAACAGCCAAGGGCAGGAGAGGTTCTGTTGTCAAGGAAGACTGGGAGGTCACTCACTTTCAAGTCTGTTCAAGCAGAGAGTAAGGACATATGGACATCCACTGTCAGTCTGGCCAAGAGAGAAACACCAAGGTGAGGAAGCAGTGTGAATAAAAATAACTCAACCTTGGGCTAGAAAACAAGTGGGGAGAGCTGGAAATAACATTCCTGAGGGAAAGTCTGGAAGAACTCTCCAACAGCAGCATAAAGCTCACTTCAAAACTCTCTCAGAGTACTTAAACCATAGCTACACTTCTGCCTGCCACAGCAGGAGAGGGAGGAATGTGTTGATGTGGCATCAGCAAGAGCAGCTGGTCTTCTCCAAGATCAGGTCTGGTGAAGTCCTTCTGGTCCTTTGCAGGTGTCAAGCCCACCCAGCCTTCACCCCCCAGTTCCCATTGCAAGGCAGAAGCTGAAACTGCAGGTTTCTGTCATCTATTCAACCTCTTTGTCAAAAATTAATCATAAGTAACTAAATAAATGCCCCAGAGGCAGATACAAAGCAGTTATTTTCTCTCCCCTCCAGAAGGTTTCGTGGTGGGCTCCAGCTTGCCATGAATCCAGGCTGATTCAGACTGCTTGGAAGATCAAGTGGAGCTCCTGGAAAAGCTCAGCATGTGAAATGTAGTGCACAGCCTTGGGGAACAGAGGCAATATTCAGCTTGGTTCAATGTCTCTAACCCTGCCAAGAAAAGAAACCCAACTTTCTCTTTGGCCACCACATCCTATCCATTTGGGCATTCAAGTCTTGGGCCAAGGAAGCTCTTGTGGTTGGAACCATTTCAGTGACCAGCACTGAACCTCCAGACAAGCTCCTTTCCAAAGGTCTGCACTTCCCATCTCCTGCCAAACTTGATGCCAGTCTCAGTTTCCTTAGGACAGCTGCTGTCAGAGAGGTGAAGTCAGGTTTTACACAGCTGCTCCAGCAGCCCAAGCTTCCTCTCAGCCTGGGGAGCAGCAGATGCATTTTAGCAGAACATAGGACAAGAGGGAAAAGTGGAATGGAGAAATCAACTGTCACATGGATGATCACTTTGTGAAGTGCTTTAACACAACCTCAGGTGGGAAATACAGTGAGAAATCCTAATGACAGCCACCCCAAGGAGGTCATTAACAGACAGAGCTTGTTTGTCCTTAACTTCCCCTGTCTGGCAGCATCCTCCACCACTGCTGTGTGGTCTGGGGGATGCCACAGCAGCATCTGCAGGTCTAGGCAACCCCAGCCTATGTCACTAAGTACTCCTGTGTAGCCCAGAGCAATGAAAATGAGCCAATATCACAGAAAATTATGCCCCAAATGAACTCCTTCTGCTGAAGTGTCTACCTCCTGGCCCATACTCCACTGAACATTGAGCACAAGAGAGAACTGATACAAAAGCAAAGCTCATTCCACCCAGGATTAGCAACTTCAAGCACTAAGATGCAGTAAATTAAATCCATTCCCACACAAGATTCCAGTCAGCCCCAAAACACCCAGAGACTGTAGTTCAGCTTAGCTAGTCCAGAGGGTTGGGCTTTGGAAGGGCAAACAGCATAGGCTGCAGCAGTCCCAGGAGCAGGAGCCAACAGCTTTGGGATGAAGTCAGCTCAGCCTGAATGTTTTAGTAGATGTGAACACAAAAATCAGGTAATTAAACATAGCCAGGCTGCCAGCAGCAGCTGGGGAGGGAGCTGGAGAGAAGAGTCCTGTCCAAGGGGCAGTGCCCACCATGGGAGAGATGTCCCCCTTGGCTCCAGAGGGGAGGAGAGAGAGTTGATAACTGTCCTACCTTGGAGCTTGCCAGGTGACATCCCCAAGCAGCAGTGAGGAGGAACAGGCAGCACATTCCTTTCAGAGAGGTGTTACAAGGATGGCCTTCAACTCTCTTTAGAAAGGTCCCCCAGGTGCAGCTCCCTGCAGTGGGACACCCCTCCCAGCCTAAAGCCTCCACACCCCCAACCCCAGCCTCCTTCCTCTCCCCATCCCTCCCACTCCTGACCTACCTTACCCACAGCCTCAGCCACTCTCCTGCCTCTGTTCCATCTCCTCCTGCACCTCCTAGCAGTGCACAGCCCCCAGCAGTGGAGCTGGTTCCTCCTGGGCTTCTGAGCCAGCTTCTGGTTTCCTGTCCTCATCTGAATCACCAGCCCCAACATCCGCTGCTCGCCTGGCCAGCCTCTCGCATGCTGCCTTCCCAAGCAGCCTTGGAGCTCCAGATGGGGTTGGTAGCCCCCCAAAAAGGCTCAAGTTTCCTTTGAGCCTTTGCAGGATTTAACACTGCAGGTTGGAAGGGGGAGATGCTGCCTGGAAAGAAGTCCCAGCAGCCAGAGCAAACAGCAAGCCCTCTCTCAGGTGTTACAGACAAGAGGATCTCCAGTCTCAAAGGCAGCCTAAGGTCATGGCTGACCAGGAGCCAAACCTACAGCTCCTCTCCAGGGCTGGAAGAGTGAAACTGTTTCTTATCCTTTGGCATTGGCAGTTTGCAGACACCAGGCACAATTTCACTGTAACACTGTAACAAAATACTGTAACAAAATACCCCCCAAAGCAAAACAAACCCAAAACTCACAACCCAAAACCTAGTTCCTTATTTTTCATGTGTGCTTGACTAGACCAGGAGGGTTTATGAACAGGGGAACCTCCTGGCTTCCAGCCCTAGTACAGAACATCAGGGAGATACCCTGCCTGAGGAGGAGAAGGAGGAGGAGGACAACCTGCACATGCTCCTGAGAGCCCTGGGAGGCTGCAGCTACCAGAGGACAACAGACAACCAGACACATGCTTTACAGCCAGCAGCCAAACCTTTCCTGCTGCCTCCTCTGAGGCTCTGTAACCCCTCCCTCCCAGGCAGGCAAATTATTCAGCAAAGGGAAATTTTGTGGTAGTTAAATGAGGGCACTCTCAAGCTGCTCCCACCAGTCACCTACATCCACCTCCCTCTCTAACAAGAGGTGATTCTTCTATCCCAAACACCCAGCTGTGTACAGCTTTGCCCACTCTGGGATGGGAACTTTGCCATCAAGCTTTCAGAGGAAACAGTGCTTTGGGAAGAGAGCTAACCACTCCATGTGCAAAGACATTTAGGCTTTCTCTCTTCCAAGTCTACCCTGCTTTGATGCACCTTCCACAGCCCTTCCCACATGAATCCAGGTGCAGAGATATCTAATAGCAGAGATCCTCTGAATCAAAGAGCAGAACTGAATTGCTTGCATGGCTTCTGGCTGGTCCCTGGGTAAAGGATACTCCAGAATGGGAAATACTTCTCCCAACTGCTAAACCAGTTGCTACAAAACTGGCATTTCTAGCAGAGGTCTCAGCTAGGAGGGAGTTTCTCAAGGGGTTGCTAGCAAGTTTCTTCTGATAGCAGAGGTTTTACCCAAAGAACTTCTAGCAGAACTGATGCTGTGAATGGCTGGAGACAATTAAAGTTTGTCTCTCATCTCAGAAATGAGATCATTGCGAACAGTCACTGCTCAAAAGGTATCTTGTGTTGGCTTACTGGTTCCCTGGTGGGTCTCACAGCTTCAGAGATGACTCACTGCTGTGGGGAGGGCACAGGCTGCAGCAAAGGCACCTCATGTGAATCACAGAGTCATTATGGCTGGGAGAAACCTCTAAGATCATTAAGTCTCCCATTCCTGCCCTCATTGTCTTCTGGACTGACAGACACAACAGCTCAGCCTCCCCAAGGCAGGTGGAAGCTCTTGCCATGCCCAGTGTTCAAAGCAGCAGGGTCTCTCCCAGCACATTAGAGCAGCTCTTGTGTAGAGTGATGCCCTTGGAAGACATCAGTCCTCTTGAGTCCAACCACTGGGAACTCTAACTTTGATTAGAAGGTAGCTACTGCAGCAACACACACTGCTGTACAGACACCATCTGACTTCATACTTCTCATGAGAAGGGCTTGGGGTAGGGTTTTGGGATAACAGCCTTCACTCTGAGCACCTACCAACACAACCAGGAGTTCTGCCCTTCCTGAGGCCAGACCAAGTGCCCTTCTGCTGCACACACAATAACCCAGCTTGGGATCCCAGTCTCTACCCTGTGTCTGCCTTCTCCCTCCTGCAATCCCTCCTCTAGGCCTAGAAACCATTTCTGGTCTGATGAAAGGCTGAAGGCTCAGGAGCATCATGCTTTTATCTACCCCAATAAACGATGCAAAATGCCACATTTGCAGTTTCACCTTTCCAGGAGACCAAATGCTCTGAGGAGCAGTTTCTATTCTTCCAGAGGAAGGTGGGGTCTGCTCAGAGACCAGCTGACTTTGCTTGTCCCAGGTACTATGAGTAATGCTGATGAGAATTGGCAGAGGAACAAGGATTAGAAATCAATGCAGCATCTAAACCTGAAACACACCCAGTACTGAAAGTCCTGAGGAAAGGTCTCTGAGCTCCACCAGGCTGCTTCTCCCAAAGCACCTGAGTTCTGCAGGAGCCCAGCCCTCAGCCCCCCTCTTGCTTTGGGAGCACAGTGAGCACACAGCTCATCCCAACCCCTCCTTATTTGCTTAGCCAAATTTTCAGGGCAGCTTTAAGGAAAGCCAAGTCCAGGAGGAAGTTTTCTGACATGCCACAGCAGGGCACACACATTCTTGTTCAGAGGCAGAAAGAGCTTTCCTCTGAGCTGTAGCACAGGAGCATTTCCCCACCTAAAGGGGAAGTGCCACCTCCTGCCCTGCCTCACTGCAAATCTGATCTCACCCAGCCAGAACCGAGAGCAGCTCCCTCCCAGCTAAAGACACATGCTGCTACCACCCAGTGGAAAGACAGCTCACAGCTAGGAGCTCTGGGTGCTTCGCCAAAATTTGGCCAAGTTAAGGTCTGCAAAGACTAATCCTGTCCATCCTTGTGATGCTACAAAGCTGCTTTCCACTCTCACCCTGCTGACTTCATCCTCACATTGGAACACAGAACCCTAGGAGGTTTGAATGCTTTTATTGGATGTTTTTATACAGCAATACAAATGATACAGGTTCATTACAGTCCAGGCTTTGCAGGGCTTTAGAGAGGTCCTGAAGTGAGGTTTTTTTGGGTTTATTTAAAAGAAGGAGGCAGCTCTTGGGAGCACAGTGACCACAAACAGAACAATCTCATAGTAGGAAGCAAATCCCTACTATGGGGAACAATAACCTGGCTGAAACCTACTGGGTAGAAAGGTGGTGGCAGCATTCCCAGTGATAACATGCCTAAAACATCCACCCTGGGATACTCTAGGGCTTTACAAGAGAATCTGTGAGCATACAGGTAAGCAGGTTGAGAGTCCTTAAAGCCCTTGGGTGCACTCTGCTGCAAAGGGGTCAGCAATGAGGGAAGCTGATGTTAAATGAACCTGACCTGGAGCAGGCAGCATGTGTCCTGTCACAGTGTCCTTGTGGCCACAGAGGAGGAAACCATCAAATGCTTTAGATTTAGTCACCCCAACAGCTCCAGGAAGGTAAGGAATGTGATCTCAGACCTAGCCACAGTGACAGGACACTGCATCTGCAGCCAACACCTGATCTCTCTTTTCTTGTGTCCCTCTGAGGTTTGGGGTTGAGGTGAGCAGAGCCAGGGAGGAACCAGCAAAGTTCCTCTGCAGTCCCTAATGCACAGCAGAGGTGCAAGTTGTACACCTATAGCTTTGGTAGTGTGTTTCTCCAGCCAGCCCAGAGCATAGGATGTCACCAAGATATTGCTGTTACTAATGTGCACCAGGCTGGAGAGCCAAGGCTCTGGCACTGGAGGGTGAAATAAATCCTTTCAGAAGGCAGTGTCAGAGATTGTGATCACACCACTTAAAATGCTTCTAACTGGTTTGCTTTAATAGTGCTGCAGTGAGTGGTGTCCCAAAACACAGAATAGACTGCAGATTACAGAGACAAAATGCATGCACCCAAGGAAAGATGGGGCCCTGCCACCCCCAATACACTGGATTCTATCCCTCCAGTGGGATAAGTGGCATCTGAGAGGCAGCATTCAGCTAACCAAATTAGAAATGCCCATCTCACCTGGAAAGCAAATTCCTCTGGCTCCCCAGGAACTCCCCTTTCTGGAAATTCAGGACACAATTACACCCCTTGAGAACATCTACATAGCCAGGATATGCCAGGATACACCAACAACCCCATCTCTCCAGAGCCTTTGGGGAGACACAGAACCCACCAGAATGTAAGCCAGCAACTTTCACCTCAATTTAAAGCCAATTCACAGCTTCTTGCTGGGTTGATGCTGAAAATCTGTCAACAGCCACAAGACCTCCACACACTGAGAAGGAATAAGGTCAGTGACCTTTACCAGATGTGCTGCACTGCTGGGAGTAAAGCTGACACAGGTAGCCCTTGGCCCAGCTGGCTGAACAGGAGGAGAACTGCCACTCCAACAGCTCTGCTCCAAGGAGTCAGTGGGACAAGGGCTGCTCTGCAGGTTGCTGGCCTGATGAAGAGGTCACACATGCACTTCAGAACTTGCTAGTTTCTTCTTACCTCTTCCCTACAGAGGTGGGGTTGCAGTGTCAGAGGAGTTGCTCTAAAATCCTTAGGATCTTCTCTTTCCCCAAGTCAGCAGCTAGCTCTATGGGTAGCAAATGCTCCTGCTACACAATGTGCTAAAGTCAGGATTGAAACTAATTCAACAAGACAAGTTGAAATACATCAGCATTGTCCCAAACTGCCCTAGGGCAGCAGGTCTGGGCCATGCTCACTGCCACAGCCACCTCTGGGACACCTACCAGAACTTCTCCAATGGTCAGCACTGGAGACTCCTTAGCAGTATCAGAGCATCTCAGTAGCAGGTTAACATCTGGTTTCTCCTCTGGGAAGGCAAGGAAGCCCCCCTTGAGGGCACAAGGCTATCACCAGCCCATCATCTGACTACATGGACACTCCTCCACCTCTTCAGCCATCAGAAGAACTATGACAAGCCCAAAGAGTCCTCAAGATGCTGCTACAGACTTGCATGGTCCAGTGAGGTGGCAACAGACCCATGCCAGCACTGGGCTGCTGCCTCAGAGGCCTGGCATTAGGCTGCTCCCAGGCTCAGGACCTGAGGGGTTTATTGTTTGGTGTTGACAGTGGAGTTTTGCAGCATATTAGATGCATGCTGCTTACTCCTGCACTGTCCCACAGCTCTTCCAGAGGCACCACATCAGCCTTCCCCACTGCAGCACCACAAAGCACTTCCTACAGTAGCAAAGAAAATCCAGTTTCAGTTCCAAACCTTGTCTGCTGCATTCCTGGCTTAGCTGAAATTCAAGCTGGAAGAAAGCTCTGCACAGCTGCTAGAGAGAACTCTTGCTTCCTCGTACAAAACTTAACATGCCACATCCACCTATTAAAGAGCTTTGTCAGCTGTTGACCCCAGGTAGTTTGACATGTGTCTGTGGAGGGAAACCTTCATCCATCCTATTTTTGGAGAGGGGAAGAAAAAGGCCTGGAGGAGTCTGAGCCTAAGCCCCAGGGGAAGCAGAATGCTCCAGATGCATTCATATTTCTATACAAAACTACTGAGAACAAAAGATATTAAATTCAATTGGGACCAGGCTGCATATTCACTAGTGGGAAACCCTGGAGTAAACCAATATTAGCAGAGGAAAATATTGAGAGGACTAAGATGAGCCCTTTTCCATCTTTCTACCTTCCTCACCAAGGTGTTACTTCTCTCCACACACAGTGATGAGATGATTGCTTCCACCATCAGGTTTGAAAGACCAGCCCTGAGCAAGCCCTCTGGCAGCAGCTGGAGGACACTCTCTCACCCAGCTTGCCTTGCTCTGCCAAATACAACTCAGGTTATTACTCCTGTAGGACAGTTAGGAGCAAGAGGCTCCAGAGCAGGATTTGGCTTCTCTGCTCAAGCTGTCTGTGAGGAGAGAGTAGCCTGAGTAGCCAGAGGGCAGGAACACTTCCCATCCTTTCATGCTAGGGAGAGCAGTAAAGCCAGCAGGAAGCTCAGTGCTTGCTCCCTCAGTAAAACCATGGCTCTGCCTTTTACCTTCCCCTGCAGCACACACATGCTTCAGACAGAGCAGCAGCCTCACTGCCAGCTATGGCTAGTGGGAAACTGGCAGCTGAAAGAGTTGGGAGAAACTGGGCAATGCTGCTGATCTCTTTACTGCCTCTTACCATCAAGACTCCAAGTGAAACTGCTCAAGCTGGAAGGACAGACACTGCCCTGGCCTGGGCAGAGGGCAGCAGAACCCAGCTGTGGGAAACTGCACCATGAGCTCTGCATCACATGAGCTCTGACCTGCAAGCTACAGCACTTCCAAATTCTGCCTGGCAGCCTCAGCAACATCTCTGAGCTTATACTGATGCCACAGGACAAAGAACTTGGGCTCCCTTCCACTTCTACACATTTACCTCAATCCTGTCCTGCATGTCCCCACACCTTGAGCCTCTCCTCCTCCCCCTGATCTGTACAATAAAGGGTCTGCTTCTGCTTCCCCATGACAGGGAAGGAAGCAAATCTCAAAGTAACACAGTGCTTGAAAACTGAGGAGGGGTGGGGGGCAGCAACCCCAGGCTCTTAGCCAACTCAAATAAAGACCAATACTAACTATTACTTAAGGTTTTCTTTTATTTAAAAGATCATTCACAAAATACCATATCCATAAATTTATTTTGTTATGAAGCAGAATGTGTTAAGTGTTTGGAATTTTGCTTTTCCTTGTTGTTGCTTTGTTTTTACATTTAAAAGTCAACTTGTCTTGACTAGAGGTGAGTTCTTACATGGGAATTTTGTTCTTAAAATCTTTTCCACATTGAAGATGTAAATAGGTCAATTATTGGTTTGGAATACAACCACACAAATGCATGTCTGTCTTAAATTAAGGATTAGTGTTAGACAAATGGTTCTTATCTCAGAAGCAGATTAAGTGACAGGCAGCAGAAGGAAGGAAAGAGAAGTTCTGTAAATTGCTGGGACTCTGACATCAAAGGTGACTCGGGAGAAGAAATTCACCACTAGCTGTGACACTGGCAGTGGAGCAGCCGTGCTTCCAAACTCCTCTTGCAAGCACTCTGGGGTGCTGGCTGCTTTAGCTGAAAGCTCTCAGCACTAGCAGTAGGGGCCCAAGGTTCTCTCATGCATCAGACATAGCCACACTTCGCTGTTGTAGATCCAGGTTTTCTTTCTCAACATGAATGATCTCTCCCCTTTTGCTCCAGCCTCCTCTCCCCTCCCTCCTCCCACACAATACTGGCAAGAAACATCGAGTGAAGAGAGATGCAGCAATGAAAGAGACTCTTTTTACCCCAACTTCTACATGAAGAGAATCTATAGCAGAACAATTTCTAATCTGCCCATGTTCAAGGTAGTCTGAAAGCAGAGGTCTTAATACTGTTCACCACTGGGCAAAAAAAATCCAAGGGCTAATGGCAATTACATACTGCATGGCAAAGGATACACTCCTTCAACAAAAATTAAAAAGTCCATTTTATTTGTAGAAACTTCATTTAAAAATTTCCCAAACATGTAAAACCCAAAAAAGTAAAGCAGAAAGAGCCAGTGAGCAGCTGTGCTCCAACAGGCACAGGTTTGCAGCACTAACCTGGAGCTCAGAGCTGTAGTAGCATACCATTTGGAAGCCACCAGCACCACTCTGCTGGCAGCTGCTTTATCCAGACTGATTCCACCACCTAATCACCAGGCTGCTCATCAGCCAACTTCATTTGCATCTATTCAATTGATCCTTTCCAGGAACCTGTGTGAAAGGGCAGCTGTCCCCCTTAAGTTTTCTAAGGGGCTTTGCTGTATGCAGTAACTCTATCACCAATTGCTCAGAAATGGTATTTCACTACTTGGTTAGAACTGTAAATTGGACTCATCTGGACTCTCCAGTTTTCCTCTTCAGAGCCACAGCAATACAGAACGAGACATGCAGGTCAGAAGAGGAGCACTGAGGAGGTAAACCAAAACAAGACAGGGCAAGAACTAAGTCTAACCTGTGCTTCTAAAGAAAAAAACAAACCCAGAAAGGAAGAAGTGAAGCAGCACCTGTGTCCAGAGACCTCCACACTCGTGGAAGCAGCCACACTGCCTTACCTACCGGCAAGTGTGCTGCTTGGAAGGAAACAGAAGAGGGAAACTCAGCACAAAGCGGGCACTAGATACAGCAAAGCCAAGAACGTACTAAAAACCACTTGTTAACAGCTGACATGCATTCACAAGCTCTGTATTTTCGGTTTCAAAGAGGACAAATACCAGATGGCAGGAATGGTAAACTGCAGGGTTGACATTCCAGCAGAGCTAGTCACTCTGTACTGTCTTGCTCTTCCTCCCGCCTCCCCATTCCCTCTCGACCCCAAACTCAGTCGTGCTCTTTTACTACTTCCTCCCGGGGCTTGGCTCCACCGAAGATCGCAGAGTTGGGATTGGCTACTTGGTTGAGGGGAGTGTCCACTGTCCGGGGCTTGAGCTGAAGGCGGGGCCGCTGCGCTCTCTCCTCTGCAAGACAAGGACAGATCTGTCTGTCAAGGGTAGCAGCTCTAACCTGACAAAGCAAGCAGGAGGCACCTTCCTGAAGGGCAGACCGAATTGCAGGAGCTATGAAGAGGTTTTTACCTTCTGTTGGCTCTCTGAAGTCCATGGAAGGTCCACGAAGGGGAGGCCCATCTCTGAAGCGACCGGTGCCACCACTTCCCATTGAAGCACCTGGTGGTCGCCGGTCTCCGGGACGGGTTCCTCTACCTCGGCCTCCCAAGAAGTCATCATCTTTGAAGCCTGAAGATGGAAGACTGAGTTTAAAAAGCATATTTTGCCATGCTTCTCATCTAGGTTTTTATCTGGACGACAGGAAAGTCTTGGCAAGTCACTGCTGCCAGTCCAAGGTGATGCACTCAGCACCTTCGTCTGTAGGCAAAGAGCTTCAGAGAGCTAACACGTCCCAAGATCCCATTTGAATCCAAACAGAACCCTCTGGAACACTAGCACATCTTTGGAGAAGTCATTTGCTTCATGGATGCACATATAATGATGTCACATCTCCTTAAGAAGGTGAAAGGCTCTGCTCTGGAAGAACATCACCTTTTCCACATGATCTGTTTCTGCTACTATTCAGAAATGGACATGTTTGAGAAGTGCTTAAAACCCAGACACCATAGGCTGCACTGGAGGAATTATTCTGTCATCTATGCCAAGTTCAGAAACTGCTTTGTCCACCTAGAGGCTTACTGGAGTGTTGGAGAGTGTCATCAAGTGAGCTTAAAATACCAGCTTCAGCTGCAAATTCAGATTAACACCATCAGCTGAATTCAGAGGCAACACCAGAAGTACTCTGAGTACTTCTGCAGCCAGATGATCAGACTGGCTCCAGCCTGAGCATGAACTCTGCAGGAGCAGAGTAAATGGGAAAATAGCTAGGGAGTAGTGAAATACACAGCTCTTAATAAAACAGAGGCTCTGAAAAACAGAGCAAAACCCCAGGGCTTTTCAGTTGTACTACAAACTGACCAGACATTCATTAGATCAATTAAAGAGCTGGAGGAGAAAAAAACCTCAACAATTCAGACTTGAAATATGAAGCTGACTGCACTTGTTCAGTTTACCCATCAAAACAATCAAGACCTGTCTGTCATTGACCAGAGTTCCAGTCTGTAGCAATGACTATCCTAGAGTATCTCTGCATCCCATCACCCGCATTCGGTGGGAGGAGGATACTCCAGGCTAACAGCACACCTAAGGGGAATATACTCAAGTTTTTCAGAAGCCTCCTGGAAGAGAAAGCTGTTTTGTTCCCATCTGAGATCTTCCTTTCCACTTGAGTATCTGGCAGAGTTGCAGAACTGTCCCTTACTTCAGTGCCAAGCAACCATCTTCAAAGACTTGATCCACAGCAAGGCTGCAGCACCCGAGAAGAAAAGCTTCTGTAGCAACTAGGACTGAAATGCTAAACTGCTGGCTCACAAATCATTCGTCCAGCACCTGACAAGCTGAAATGCATCCACACTTGCAGAAGCTGCTGGAGAAGGTACAAAGCTCTAACACCAGAATGCTTAGCTACAAAGCAGGCTAAGTGCAGCACTACAGCAAGCTTCCTCTCTCCAGCACCATGCTTCAGTTTCATGCTAGTGGCAGGGGCACATTTTGTTACCACTCCTTCTCCTTTGTCCATTCCACTCCCACAGAGACCAGACAGTGCAAAGTTGCACTTGCCAATATCTGCCCATCAGAAAATGGACCAAACCCACAATTTCAGAGGACAAAAGTAATTGGTTTAATGTTATCCTGTATTCTAATAGCTAGGAACTGACTGGAAGTCAAGAGCAAATCCAGCAGTTCCCTCACTACCTTCCACTCAGCAAGCTCAGGCATTTGCTGCAACTTGCATTACTGTAAAGGTCTAAAAGTTTAGAAACATTTTGGCATTTCCAAGTGTTTTGGAACACTAGCACATCTTTGGAGAAGTCATTTGCTTCATGGATGCACATATAATGATGTCACATCTCCTTAAGAAGGTGAAAGGCTCTGCTCTGGAAGAACATCACCTTTTCCACATGATCTGTTTCTGCTACTATTCAGAAATGTACCCAGACACCTTTGAGAAGTGCTTAAAACCCAGACACCATAGGCTACACTTGAGGAATTCTTCTCTCACTTAGCATTATTTCATCAAATTTACAATTAGGATTCTTTCCTTTGTTATAAGGCAGTGAGGAATCCCACTGCAGCTATGGGATGTCCCAAGTTGGCACACAGTAGATTGAATCCAAACAGTAATGGGGACAATGAAAATGAGAAGATATCTGTGCCTTTTAGGCTGCCTATCTGTATAAGTGTTAATACTGATACCAGAATTGAAGTCATCTCTGGAATCCCAGCCACCTCCTCTGGATTCTCGGGAACCTCCTCCCATTCCTAGGAAAAAAGCCACAATTGTGTTGAGGTCTGAAGCTGTGGGAAAGACTGAGCAAGGGGACACCAAACCAAAAAGTTTCAGTCCTTCAATAGCCAAAGTCATGCTGCTGGAAAATCCTTTTGTTTTGGTTCTACCCAGTTCCATTGGATAGGAACAAAAAGGTCAGTTTAAGTTAAGCAAAATGAAGTGGTCAGAAGAGTTTCTCTAATACACATTGAGTGGAAACTTCTAGGGAGTCTAGTTAAAGTAAGCTTCCACTACAGTCAAGTCTGGTTTTACTCTGGAACAGGAGACAGACAGACCAAAATAAGTATTGGTCTACTTGTGCTTACTTAGCTTCCTTTTCCCACATCATAAAATAGTAGCAGATCAGACTGTTGGGCTTATGATTGTCCTCTGCAAGACACAGTAGTTTATTAGGGGTATTGGTCTCACTTCCTGGGCTAGGAGTGACAACAAACTCAGCTCTTGGACACGAAGCACATCTATATTCCAGACACTTCAGGAGTGGCAGCAGCTGGGTTAGAAATGTGTATACACAAAGAAAGTTTCTCCTTTGGAGACAATCTTCATGTTTATTTGCATGTCTTGCCTGAGCATTAGTCAGCACCAGAAGACCTAACAACATGAGACTGAAGAAGCTAGTCAGAAAACTGGAAGTCACCTCTGTCATCAGGCCCGCAACCTTTCCTGAAGCCAAAGCCACCTTTATCCTGTTTTCTGCCTTCTGCTATGTCCACTCGGAGTGACCTGTCCCCCAAAAGCTGTTAAATAAAGGAGAACACATCTTTAGAACGGATCAGATGGGAGTTGGAGACTTGGGGGCTCTTGACAAATTCATTGCAAGCATACTTACTGCACCATCATATGTGAGAGCTTCCTTGAGTGACTCCACCTCATCGAACTCCACGTAACAAAACCCTGTAAGGAGAACCTCACAAGTTAATAGCAGCACTTTAAAAGGCCTTGGTCAGTGGCTAATCTTCCTGCATCCCTTCTCTTTCAAACATTAGCTACGGTATGATAAGTGCAAGATAGACACAAGTCAGGAACCAACCACTGTTAATGAGGAATACATTCCCCTCCTAATGATGGGGACAGGTCCTGAAACAACTCTGTATGGGCACCACACTAATGCCAAGAGCCTCATAAATTCTCTTTACCATAGGCTTCTCCTTGCAGATTACATTTGATCTATGCCTTCAGACAGCTATTTAGCTGAATACTGACACTTGCTTACTAGTGTTTTTAAACAAGCAGCTGAAGTGTCCCTGCTTGGCCAGCAGTCTGATTGTGTCATCACACCGTTTAGTGAATTTATCTAAGACCCTGTGTTACCCAAATTAAGCCTTTTCCCCCTACTACAAAGTACCTTGCAAATATACTTCCCCTTCCACTGGCCAATTCCAATGAAAATCAGACATGCATTCTGTAAAACAATTGTCTGAATGGCTTACCTACTTGCTTTTTCTCCCTGTCTACTAAAAGATAGGCCTGCAGCAATGGGAGTCTTTGGAAGTAAAGAAAGGTGGTGTAGGTACTTAACACTTCAGGTCATAGTTCTTAAGTGGGTCAGACACTTCAGCTTTGTCAGAATCCACACAAGACAACCAAAGTTTGAGAAAGTTTATGGGAGGACAAATATTGACCTGTCACTTGGACTAGTCTGTGTCTTAAGGTGATGGAAGTAACAGTGAATCTCATTTCAATATTCAAATCAGATGTTCACTTGTTAGTGAATGAGAAACCTGCATAAGTCAACCTAAAGAACACAGATCAACAAGTTCACCACAGTTCAGAGCTGACTGAAACTCCCCATTCAAGTGACTCCAGAAGTACCTCTTTCTCTCCCACCAGTTACAGCTCAGCCTAACCCTGAACACTCACCTTTAAATTTGTCTGTTTCCTTGTCTCTGACTAGTCGTACACTCCTTACACTGAGATCCTTGAAGATGGCATCTATGTCTCCTTGGACAGTGTTGAAGGGTAGGTTTCCCACATAGGCTGTGAACGGAGGCTCTGTTGGCAGCTCTTTCTGTTTACGGGAACCAAGGCCACCACCACGAGACCTGTGGAAACAAAGCACCCTGGCTCTGGAACCTGACCCCCACCACAGGCACCAGTGTAGCACACAGCACTGCTCAGCTGCTCTTTGGCTTTAGGGCAGTGGAGTTTTTCCATGACTTGGGTTAGTTTTTCTATCCCTTTGCCTGTACCTGCCACCTCCACCACAGGCCAACTCCTTCCTAATACACCTGACATGGCACTTCAGGGGGAAAACAACTGAATGAAATACTTCAGTGCATTAGAGATGAACAAAGTGATGAGTAAGGTTATGTCTACTGTCCCCTACTCAAAAACATCACTTCTTAAAGAAGACATCCTAGACCAGATGTTAAGATTCCTTTTGGGCAGTGAAGAAATACTTGCAGAGCACAGGCTCCTCAGCTTATCCTGAAATTAAGCTGGATCCAATTGTGTATTATCAACAGCCACTCCACAATCATCTAAATGACTTCAGCAGCACTTAGCCTAACAGAAACATCTTTCCCAAACTGTGAACTTATTGCCATAACTGTCAGATAACTGGACTGGAATGTTTTGAATTGAAGACATAATAAAGCTAGAGGCTGAGGTAAACTAGGTTGTCTGTCCTAGCTTTTCCCTCAGTCTCACTTCAGGCTACTGGCACTGCTTGCTGAAAAACTAGACTGCAGCAGCTAAATTCTTTACTGTCTTCTGAGGAGCAGCTGAGGGAACTGGGGTTGGTTAGCCTGGAGAAAAGGAGACTCAGAGGTCTTCTCACTCTCTGCAACTACCTGAAAGGAGGTTGGAGTGAGGGGGTTGGTCTCTTCTCTCAAATAAGTAGTGATAGGACAAGAGGAAACAGCCTCAAGTTGCACCAGGGGAGATTCAGGTTGGACATGAGGAGAAATTTCTTCACTGAAAGGGTTGTGAAGCCCTGGCCCAGGCTGCCCAGGGCAGTGGTGGAGTCACCATCCCTGGAGAGGTTTAGAAGATGTATAAATACAGTGCTTCAGTGGTGCCTTGGCAGTGCTGGTTAACTGCTGGACTTGCTGATCTTAAAGGTCTCTTCCAACCAAAAGGACTCTGATTAATGTACCACAACTGTGTGTTAGTATTTCCTGCACAGCCTAACCTGAAGCAAACTGATCTCCTTTATGCAGGACAAGATCTGCATTATACACACAAGGCAACCACAAGTTACAGCCCTGTAGCCTACAGAATGCCCCTTTCACTGCTTCCAGCACCATTTGCTCCACCTAAGCAAACTTTAACTTTTATCCAAGTTACCTGCCTACTAATCTCCTTATGCTCTCTTCAACACCTCACCTTTACTGGGCTTTGGTCATGTCTGCTCCCCTTCCAGGAGATTCACTGTACTACCTGTACCAAACCAGGGTTTGCTAGTGTGACATGGACTAATTAGATTTCTGCAGATTCTTACCTAAAATATAGAGGGTCAAACCATTTTATTATTTCCTTTTACTCTGGCTGGTTGCATGCAGCCAGAAAATCCATGGGGCAAGGAAGGTACTTGTCTGCCCTTTGGTTTTTTTTTTTCATTCAGAATAAGTATCTTATTACTAATGAAAAAGATAATGTACATTTCTTGAATATCCTATCCTGTCATTTGTGTCTTTTTATGGTAGCAGCTCTGGGCAGGAGCCATTTGTCACCAATGCTATCAGAATGCTGCTAAATGGACTTGAATCACAACCCACATAGCTTTAATTAGTGTCCACCCAGGTTCATATTTCAACATTTTGGACAATATTCCTCATGTGGTTTTGTCTCCTTAAGAACTCAGATAACAAAAGGTATTATAGCTGGGTGCTGTGTTCAGTAGAATTAGCTGCAGTCCTATGACTTAAGTTCTAAGGAAGAATTGCAAGAAAGTGGAGTTGCTCTTCTCAAGAATTCCATAATATGGAGAATCAGTTCCATGCTTTTGTCCTCAATTCTCATCTGGGGCCTTATAAAACAGCTATTAAAATACCATCATTTATATTTACAGCCCAAGAGCTGATTTTTTGATGTTCTATAGGAACATCAGAATTGCTTTGGCTGAGTTTAAAAGGAGCATTCCTTCCTCCTACACATTCTCACCATGTTGCTTGGACTGAGTCATCTGCTTCACCTAAAAATCATCCTGAAGTTGAGTTCTCAGCCAGATCAACAAGGTGATCTGGACAGCTGCAAAGAGCATTCATGCTAAGACTGGAAGGAGAATGAAAGCAAGGCTTCAAACAACAGCTTTCAACAGCAACTTCCACCCAGATCAATTTGAGCTGCTTCTGAAACCACACCCTCAAGTTAGCAATCCCCAGAAAAATTTGGTGCTACAGACAAAACCTTGTTTCTACAATAGCAAATCAGAACTTCACAGGGAAGTGTGGAAATCCATGCCCTATTGTGCAACCCCCCCTGATCTTAGGGCAGAAAATGAAATATTCTTTTTGAATCTGGCCCATTAAGGCCTCAGTTATCAAACATAAAAGGATGCATTTTGTAGTTTATTCCCCATTTGAAGAGCAGGACTTGTCAATACCCACCTTCCAAACTAAGTTTGCCAGAGAATCCAGGTATAGCAATAGAAAACAAACCTGTTTCTGCACTTCCCTATATTTTTGCAGCACTGAAACAGTGAAATAATAACAATAAAGAAAAGCTGACTTCAGTAACCAAACAATGAGCCTGAAAGATGCTCTCATTCGGAACAGAGCAAGACAAAAGTCAGCTATAATTAAAACCATATCTGAAATAAGTGAGCTGGGTCACACCAAAGGGCTTAATGAAGATCTGCATTTACCACTCAATGGAACTTTTGCTCCAACACAGTTCTGTCATCTTCATGTGGGAATCTGAAAGACAACCATTTGATTTCTTGTGCAGACAGCTGAAGAGGAAAACTCGCTTCTAGCAAATGCAGAAGCAAAGATCCCTATAATTAGGCTTAATTTTTGGCAGACAGAGAATGACACTGTAAGGCCAGATCAGGGTGAAAGAACAACTAAACTATCATGTTGAAGCTATTCTTTCAGAGTTTTAGCTATTCTCTCTAGAAAACAAGATCTGTTTTGAAGAGCTAGTATTTAATGGCCTTTCACTAAGGATCAAAACAACAGCTCAGTATTTATCTTTTTGCACAGCACAGAGACAACAGTCTGACTGGAGTCCAATGTCAGTGCTTTACCAGAGGCAGCATGAGGCTCAGCAGGATGCAAGTTTTGTGGAGAGCCTCCAAGCCCACAACTCTAAATACATACCCAATGTATTCAAGCAATCCATGACATCTCTATGGTAAGCATTAGAGATGGGCAACTAAAAGCTTACCCAAGTCAAAAAATTAGGAGACATTTATGAGCACTAAGACAAAGGCTCCAAAACACTAGAAGGATAAAAGCTAGCTCTTCATTTTCACTTCTACAGCTCTTCAGCAGATGAATTTTAACCCTGAGTAAGGTGCCCAGCATTAAGCCCAGTGCTTAAAGCCACACCTAAATAAACAGCCTAGCAGCAAGTCAGGAGTGATAAACAGTTTCAGTCATCTTTGAGAAACTCTACACATGTCCAGAGTTTCAACTAGGCTCCAGTATCTTTAATTATAGATTTTTGTGTCAAATTTTGGACTGCAAAACACTTCCCAAAAAGCTTTTACAGTAAGCCTTTGGTCATTAATGTCAGCAGCATGTTCTTCATCTGGAATGAAGTGATTTCTGCATAGCACAGCATTAGGCTTCAGCTCCAGTGCACTACCAGACTCTCAGGTGTATCAAACCCCTGTCTCATCACACCAGTCACAGTCTCTTGCTCTTCCACCCTAATTTTGAAGGGCATGAGAAGAAAGCAGGTATCTTCCACATGTTGGGCACTACTGTTTTCTGTCCCCCTTAAACCCTGTGCTTACTCTCTCTACAGACCAAAGGTTCTGTGAAAGGCAATTTCCACAAAAATGATTAGATCTTGACTGACTTTAGACTGTTCTTACACACCTAGAGCACCTAAAGATGAGTAGCAGCCACTTGAAGTTAACATGAGGATTCTTTAACCAGAACCTTCAAGAAGAACAGTCATGTTTTCGTTATGTTACACATATTACAGAACTTTAGACAAAGCACAGAGACTGCTAGCAACTCACAAGAGGCACTCTAATATCAGCAGCATCTGAGGCTTAAAACTACAGCTCATTTGGAATAAGTGCATTTCCTCATCTTCAAAAGCATCTGCTAATCAGCAGGACACCTTCAGCTCACCAAAAGGTATCCTTGATTTGCCTGAGAGCAAATTTAAGTGCTGAAATCTGAATATGAAAGTAACATTTTAACATTAGTTTTATTACTTCCTAGAATGTACCTCCATCGACTAGGATACATGGTAGAGTAACAAGTGGCTTTATTCTGAGTGTCAAGTGCTCCTTTAAGGCTTTTGTTGCAGTTATTTGTTACAGACTTCAAAAGTAACAGAATTGCAAGTGGCTACATCACCGGTTTCCTCTGGGACATCTCTTCTTTAGACACAAAGGGGATCTATGCATAGAAAGAAGCTTACAAAGCTGAAGCATCAGACTCTTTCCAGAGACAAGAAAACTTAACTCCCATTACAATCTCAGCAGTAGCTGCTGTGCCTAAACAGTCTGAAACGAAACAGATTTATTCCACTCAGAACAGGAAAGGACAAGAACACTGTTGTGATCAGGAAACATATCTTGGAAGATTAGATTATAAACAGAATACTTGTTAAGATTTGCTTATAAAAACAGTTGATTTCATCCTTTTAGGCCTGCTGTTTTCTTGTAGTGCACACAGAAATTTATATGGCACCAACCAAGTCGATTGCTAATTGTATCTTCCTAAGCCGATTTAAGACAAACTTCGTATTTGCTGGTTATTGTTTTTTGTAGCTCCTCCCCCTATACACACTCTCCAGCAAAGAAACAAAAGATGAGACAAGCCCCATCCCTAAGGATCTGAGATTTGGAGCCAGCACCGGAGCCCCAGATAACGCAGGACGGCAGCTCCCTGCCTTCCGCGACTGGAGGCATCACAAAGCCCTCCTCTTTCCTCCCCGCTGCAGGCATCCCCACGTTGCCTGCTCTCGGGGCCGCCGCGGCCGCTCCCCCCTCGCCACCGGGCACCTCGCCGTGCGGAGTTGGTCCCGCCAGAACAGGGACCTCTCGCCCCTCTACAGTCCCTCACGGGAAGCTCACTCCTCCCCTCTCCCGGGTCTGTCCCTGCAAGAGCTCCTCATGGCCTACCTTGGCTCTGGCCCAGCACCTCCCTAAATCTCCCCCTCCACTAGCCTCCGGGCCGGCGGGAACACAGCGACACCCTCCTGCTCTTCCCGCCCCTTCCCGGCGCTCCCAAGCCGCCAGGCCCTAAACCTTGCGGCACTCGCTCTGCGATAGAGAGGGGACGGTCGCTACCCCCTCCCGGGACACCACAGACCCCTCCTCGCCTCACAAAGGAGGAGGGAAACGCGCACCGCCGGGCTTACCCCCATCCTCCGGGGAAAGCAAGGCGGGGGGGCCAGACGGGCCCGGAAGATTCCTAGAGGCAGCGACCCCCCGTCCCTCTTTCCACTCACCCACCCCCGCCGTGCCCGCCAGCCATCTCCACAGGGGAAGGGGCAGGCTAGGCCCTGCCCGGCCGCGCCGCGCCCCCTCCTCGCCCGGCCGGGGAAGGGTGGTGGTGGGGGAAAGAGGAGAGGGGGCTGCGGAGCGCTACTCCTTCCTTCCCTCCCTGCTCCGAGAGGAACCCCCGGTTCTCCCCAGCGGCCCAGACTCCTGGCTCACCCTCGGCCGCCGCCGAAGCTGCTGTAGGCCCGATCGTCGTAAGGATCAAAATCCGCCATCGCCACCTCAGCCTCCTCCCCGTGCGAGCGTGACAGGACCGCGCCCGCAGGACCCCGCGCCGCTTATATACGGCGGAGCTCGGGCCAGGGCTGCCTCTCGCGGTGCCTGTCTGCAGCTCCCCGCCCCGCTGGGGCCGTCTGTCTTACTGCCTGTCGGGAAACCGCTTGAATGCTCCGTCTCTGCCATGACAAGCGTTCGCCGTGACAAGCGCTCGCCAGCAGTCACCGTCACAAGTGGTCGCCGTCACAAGCGCTGACCGTCACAAGCGCTCACCGGCCGTCGCTAGGCTGCGGCTCTGCCGGCGCCGCCTTGTTCCCAGGACAGCCTCTGCTGCGGGCCGCGGGGTCAGGCCTGGGCGGTAACGGGGGACACTAGCGTAGGCCTTTGGCCGTGGAGCATGCGTTACTCGTCCCGGTGTGTTAGTCGCTGTCCCCAGGTCATCCCGCGGATGTAGTCAAAGGCTGAGGCGGTTCGTGCTCCAGGCGTTACACTTAACTCCCTGCACTCCTACGACTGGTGTGACATGAGCGGGAGGAAGGCAGCGAACAGACGCAGGTTTTGCATAGTGGCTGGAGAACAGTGTTGTGGTTTATTGTAAATAAAGATAACGGGCTGCATCGTGGAGTTCCTTCGGCACCCTCTGTATGGCATGATTTGTTTCCTTTTCCATTATTTCAGGTTAAATAACAAAACCACAAAACGCAGAGATTCTTATCTGGCAACCAGCTGTGCCAACAAGTCCCGTGTCCTCTGCCCGCTGTGCTGCAGGAGGGCAGAGGGAGCACTCCGTGCCCTGCTCACACTCCAGGGCTGCTGCCCTCTTCCCCACCGTGTCCCACTTCCCAGGCAAGTAGATTCAAACCACCCTACAAAGTTCCTAGCCGGGGCACTGGGAAGCCAAAGAAGCCCTTGGGACAGGAGAGGAACCAATAAAGCCTGCGGGAGTGGAGGGAGGCAGCGAGGGGAACACGGTTGTGAAGGGAGTGGAGCTCTGAGAAGCTGTAGTTCTTAGGGAAATGTGGCGCTGAGAAGAAGCCATGGCCCTAAGGGGAGCCCAGGATTGAGGGGAACACATGGCACTGAGGGAAAGCCATGGCTCTGAAGGGAGCACAAGGCACTGAGAAGTCATAGGTCTGAGGAGAAGCCGTGGCCCTGAAGGGAGCACACGGCGCTGAGGGGTAGCCGTGACGCTGAACAGATTTCCCCACGACAACAAGCAGCGGCTCTCCGGGCCCAACAAGCCCATCCTCGCCCGGGCCCCGTTGCCCCGGAAGAGGCGGGGCGGCCGGAGGACGGCCGTGGCCCCCACGTGCAGTAGCGGAGGTATGGCGGAGCTGGAGGAACAGCGGGGCGGCGTGGTGGTCGCCGACCCCCGCGGGGTGCTGCGGCAGGGCCGCGCCTTCCTCGACTTCTTCTGGGACATCGCCAAGCCGGAGCAGGAGGTGCGGCTGGCGGCCACCGAGAACCTCCTGCGGCACCTGCGGGAAGGCAGGAAGGTAAGGTGGTGGCCGGGGCCGCGCCGGCTCAGCCGGAGGGGCTACGGGTGCGGGCAGGGATCGGGGGTGGGCACGGCTCATTCCCTGGCAGTGGCGGGGGCATCCCGGCAGCTCCGCTAGGCTCGGAGGAACGCAGGCACCCTCCGGAGCTGGGTCTCTCTTTCAGGACGATGAGCTGAAGTACACCCTGAAGCGCCTGGTGGAAGGACTGGGAGCCACTCGCGAGTCTGCCCGGCCGGGCTTCAGCTTGGCCCTGGCGCAGGTTAGTGTCTCCAGAGAGGAGCAGAGCTCTGCGGGCTCTCGGCAGCCCCTGCTAGAGCCTGGGGTCCTGCTTTGCTGGGTGTAAGGAGGCCGGAGGCATCTCCTCTGGCAGCTGCTGCAGGCAGGTGGCCGGGAACACTCTTGCAGTGAGCATGGGAAAACTGTGCTGGTTTAGATGGGGCCAGTCTGGTTTGGAAGCCCTTAGAAAGGGGTAAGCTGTACCCGCATCACACTCATTGTACAACATTATGTCCTGCTTCAAGTATCATCCTTAATTTGCCCCAGTTGTAAAATGTGCTGCCTTTAGAGCTGCTGGGGACTTCTTCAAATTGACTTGCTCTTGGTGTGGGAGATCTGACAGGGCAACCCCCTTAACATACTCTTCAAAGTTGCTTTTTCTTTATGCTGTTCGTGTTTGTGACATAGCAAAGAGTCCCAGCAGTGGGATCTGGCCTCATCTGGCCTAAGAAGCTGATAATGCAGAAGAGCAAGAGCCTCTGTTCTTCCCAGTTAGATCAGGCCTTGCTGCTAACACTTCATACAATGGAAGAACTGCAAACTGAGCTATTCCATCCCTCTCCTCAGGTTTTGCAGGCTTTTGAGGAGATTCCATTGTGCAGTGTCCTGGAACAGATAAAAGAAAAACACAATCTGGAGAAAGTAAAGAAGGTGAGTGGGCTCCTAGCAGCATTGGCCAACAGCTACTTTAAATTAACTGTTCTCTGTTCTTTGAGGGCTTGATGCCTGGATACTGTAGTTTTGGGGTTCTTGCTGAAACAAGTGACTTTAATGAAGTAACAGGAATATCTGTGAAAACTGGAAGTTGATGACATTGTCCTCTGGCCCTGTTTTAGCTGAGATTCATCCATGTGACAGCCAGAGAATCTAGGACAGTTCTTAAACATGGTGCAGGGGGTTCCTTTTCAGTATCTTGTCTTCCTAGGGCAGACTGCTCAAGGCCAGATCTTCTTGTTCCACTGCTCAGGGCTGTAGCTGAATGTGGAATCTAACCACTCAGTGAAGTGGATTTTTAACTCTCCCTTTTTATTTCTTTTCCTTTTCAGAAACTTGTGAGGAATGCTGCTTTTGGGAACTTCTTTGGTGTCATGGCTCTGTTTCAGTCGGGCCGGCTTGTGAAGGTAACGTTTCTCTTGCTGTGATGGTGACCAGTGCTGGTTCTGGGGCTCTCTGGAGTGGGGAGAGGATCCAGAGAGAAAGGCTGGGCTGTTGGCTGCTTGAAAAGATGGGACTGGAAGCACCAAGTTCAGTTCATTTCTTTTGCATTAATCCTGGCCTTTTTAGGCCTTTGGAATGTCTGTTCCTGACTAGAATGTAGGAGCTGTGTCAAGTAGTGCAGGAGGTGTAGAACTCTTCTGGAAAGAAGCAACCTGCTGTCATAGACAGCTGGAAGACACCAGTTTGGGGAAAGCTGAGTGGCCTGTCAGAAGCAGTTGTATAGGTTTTTTATTACAAGTAGGCAGAAGGTTCACAAGAGTGGATTATTACCTGAGCTTTCAGCTTAATCTTGGATGTATCTCCTCTGTTTTTGGTTTATCTTTCCTTTTTAGGACCAGAAAGCTTTGCTGGAGAGCATCCAGCTTCTGCAGCAGCTGGCACAGCAGCAGGCACACCTCCGAGATCTCCCTCGCAGAACTCTGATTGACATCATGTCAGAGGTAGAGCCACAGCACCTGGTGGCTGGGAGGAGGGAGGGTAACAAGCAATAGGACAAGAGGAAATAGATTCAAGTTGCACCAGGGGAGGTTCAGGATGGATATTAGGATGAATTTCTTCACCAAGAGGGTTATCAGGCATTGGCCCAGGCTGCCCAGGGAGGTGGTGGAATCACCATCCCTGGAGGGGTTTAAAAGCCATGGAGGTGTGGTGCTTAGGGCCATGGTTTAGTGGTGACCTGGCAGTGTTGGGTGGATGGTTGGACTCTTATGATCTCAGAGGGCTTTTCCAACCAGAATGATTCTGTGAAGTGTTCTGGGTCATTTAGATTTAAATGTATTTTGAATCCAATCTTTACAAAGTCTGATTTAAAGCAGTCTTTGTGCTTTTCTTCTTTTATTGCTGAAAACATTGGATCCAGTTTTCCTTAAAACACAATTGTTTACCAGGAAGTCCTATTGAAACAAGTAACTTATTGTGGGGAAATAGAATGAAAAGCTGCTATAGGCGTATTTCCTTCTCCCTGGGCTACAGGGTTGTCCTGACAGGAGCAGTGGGACACCAAGAGAACAATGTCAGCTGGAGTCAGAATTGCTATCTGATGACACCATGTTGTCCTACTCCACATGGTTAAGCACCTGGGGACTGTTTGTGGCAGTCCTGGCCACATCCATTATTTGGTTTTAGTTGTGTCACCATAAAGACTGATTCTAGAGTTTCTAGAACACTGCAAGCTTTCACAAGCAGGTATTTCAACACACTGCAGAGCAAGTTAGTAAGATGCCCTCAGATCTTTCTCCCATGCTCTCCCCTTCATTCTTGTCTAGGTTCCTGAAGCTGTGTTTGAGGAAGTCCTGTTTGGCATCTTGCAAAGTGACCTTGCTTCGGCTTTCACATCTCCAGAGAACCTGCACCTTTTGCTTGTGGGCATACAGAAATTCCCTGCTGTTATGAAGCCTAAACACCTGAGGAAGCTGTTTGGCTCCCCTACTGTTGTGAATGAGAAGAATATTCCCAGGTAAGGTCTTAATGTTGCATTTAATGCCCCTTATGTACAGAATCCCAGCATGGAAGGGTTGGGAAAGGACCTCTGGGGGTCATCTAGTCCAACCCCCCATGCTACAGCAGCTTGCTTAGGATCATGTCCAGGCAGGTTTTGAAAGCCTCCAGAAAAGGAAACTTGTGCTTGAGGCTGGCAGTGTGAGAGATGTGGCTTTTGTTCTGATACCTGCCTGTATCTGCCACTGCAGATGGTGTTAAGAGTTAAGCACAGGTTCCAAAATTAAAAGCTCTGGCCTTTCTGCCAAGAGGCAAAGCCTGCAGTGCTCAGGAAATGTTCTGTGTCCTTCAGCAGGATGAATTTGGTCTTTAGCAATGCCTTTCCAGGCCAGATATCTCTCTCTCATGTTATTTTCTTTCTTCTTCTAGACTTGTAGAGCTTCTGCAAAGTGCTGCCAAGGCTGAGAAGAAGGATAAGAAATTGCCCAGTGTAGCATTTGATTTGCTCCAGGTTTCCCTGAAGGAAGATGCCTTTGAACTGTTCTGGACAGAAGGTGTGGAGAATGGGCTATTGAAGGAGAAATCAGGACCTGTGAGGTCTGTTTTAACATATGCTGTCTGTTGTTTCCCCATTTTATCCTTCTGTGTCTTGCCCCAGTCTTTCTGCTGCCCTGGGGTAGAGAGGGGCAGATGGTTTCTCATCAACCATGGGACACTTGCTCTTGGCTAGTGAGGTGTTCATCAGAAACTGTATAGGGAGCCTGAATCCAGGAGTTGGTAAGATTTCTCTTAGGATTGTGACATTTTTGAGGTTAAATTTAACTAGGACAGCACCTAAAGGTGATGGACCTCAGGCAGAAAGGTGTCTTAGAGCTACAGCTTGCTGCTACAAGGCTTGTCAGAGGAGCTGCACTCTGAGCAGTTGAGGGAGGAGTGTCATTCAGCTTTGTTTGCCTGGTTTAGAAAGAACAATTCCTGTGTAGACAAAAGCCTGGCTCTGAAATTTGGGGCTTAATACTCCTGGACTTGTGCTTTGAGGGGTTGGCTGGATGCCAATGTCTGGATGTGTTTGGACTGTGACATGGGCCATGGTTTTAAGTAGGATATGGCTGTGGCTGCTGTTGGAACAGCAACTGTTTCAATCCCTTCTCCAAGTCTCATACCAGATCTTTGTAGGATTCTTTTGTCTGTTGAGACTATAAAGATGATGCAAAATTGGGAATACAAATCTGGGAGCATTTTGGGGGAACATAATTGAATTTGGAGCCTAGCAAGCTAGTCTGTGGCCAGGCTGAAGTCTTTCTTAGATAGAGAGTCTAAACATTGCAGAGGTGCACCTACAAAAGTATTTCTGAATGTATTGTGTAAATCTCCCAGTGAAAAGAGACCATTTTCCCAAGCCTGAGCAGTGTTAAGTTTTGGGTTACTCCTTGGGTAAGTCTCAAAATCCCTTTTGTATGCTCAAGAGTGTTGCTTCTTTTGGAAGAGGCTGCCCAGGGCAGTGGTGGAGTCACTGTTCCTGGAAGCATTCAACACACATGTAGGTGTTGCACACAGGGCCATGGTTTAGTAGTGCCTTGGCAGTGTTAGTTTAGTGGTTGGACTCAAAGATCTTAGAGGTCATTTCCAACCTGAATGTGTCTATGATCCTGTGATTGTTTTTAGCCTGATTGCCTGCAGGAATGAGCCTTGTGCTGTCTGATAACTCCTGAGCCCATTGGGCTATTTTGATCTCCTTTGACAGCAAGCTGCTGTCCAAACTAAGTCAATTTGTGTAATCCTAAACTAAGGAAGTCTTTTGTTAGACCTGTGGCAATAAAATATCTGGGAAGAGGAGATCCAGAAAGTGGACTGAGTACAGAACTGCTGCTGGGGACTCATCTATTTCCAGACAGCAGAGGATCTGCTGCAGGGAGAGACCCTAGCAGCTGTGCCAGTCAGAAGGAAAGCCTTGGACAGTAGGATTCTTGACCACAAGATCCATGAGTGTTTGATTTCTGCCTTCCTGTGTGCTTGATGTAGCCTGCCCCATTGCTGCTTCTCTGTCTTACCCTTGTGTGTGGCTCTCCTGCTGGGCCTCCACCTGAGAGAATCTTCTGTGTCTTCACCCAGTTACATGTGCTACCGGTTGCTGGGCAGTGCTCTCCCCTTCTTGTCTCTGGACCAGCTACAGATGGTTCTCAAAGGGAAAGTGATGCAGCATTATGGAGAACATGTGGTAACATCTCAGGTAGGTCTTCTGAAAGGACCTGTGCTCAGGGCTGGATGCTCTGTCCTCAGCAGGAAGTCCTCTCCACTCCCTTTCTAGTTTCACACCACCTTGTGCTAACAGAAAGTGTTGTGAGTTTAGATCTTGGACTTCTCCTACAAGCAAAGTCCCTGCATGGCCACTGGCTGAGTGGAGACCATGTTTGATCATTGTTGTCTATTTCTGTATTTGTTTCCATTCAGACTTGTTTGAAGGGTTTGGAAATTGTTCAGCACTGCCCCATCTGCTCCCAGTGATGTTGCTGAGAAAGCTTTAACAAAGAGGGAAGCAGAGGAGGGGCAGCCCTCAGCATGTTGACCATGTCATGTGTCATCCTTTACCAGCCCTTTTGGATCTGACCTGTCCAGAAGTTCCTTTTTGTCTGCTGTTGTTCTGGGTGTTGCAGGAACAGTTGAAGGCAGAGACAAAAAGAGACAGCTCATGCTTTTGTTTTGGTTGGTGTTTGTTTCAGTAAACACATCTGAGGTTTAAGCACAAATTCTATTTGGGATTTGGATTTTGGAACTTCTCTGTCTCTTTCCCTGCTGGGGAGCTGGCAAACAACACAACCCTGTGTTAAAGGGAGGAAGAATAAGAGAATACTGATCAAAACAGGCTTTGACTTGGCTTTTTATGGTGATGTAATCCTAAGCTCCCTCATGTGGGCCCAAAATCATTACCCTCTCTTGGGAGAAAGAGGGCTTTGCAGTCTTCCTGTTCTGGTATCAAAACAGCAATAGATGTGGGGGTTTGCTCTGAAAATAATGGTCCCTCCCTGGATGGACCAACCTCCTCCAGGGTTTATCCACTGATGTCCTGGTTTTTAACTGACTTAGCTGTGTTTCCTGCTTCTTGTGCCTGTTGTGCAGTGAATTAGGCTGTGTTCTTCCAGGGACATCCAGAGAAATTAATGTCATTCCTGCCTGTAACAAAGATATCCACTGGAGGCAAGGGTTGTGGAAGTGGAGAGAGAAGCCTCCAGTGTTGGTGCTGCTGAGGAAGTGGAAAAGATCTTAGTATGAATTTGTTGTTGCTGGTTTTGTGGGTTGGGTTTGGTTTGGTTTGTTCCTTGGCATGAGTAGTTGTTTGTTTTGGCAAACAAATCCTGTTGTCTTGTTGTTACTGATGAGATTCTGGTTCTTGTTCGAGGTGGAACTAGAGAAAACCTGAGTCTGATCTTTACTGACAGTTCCTTTCCTGAGTCCACTTTTTCAGCAGGAGAGTAAATGCACTTGATCTGCTTTTGTTGAGAGATGATTGCTGGAGCCTCTGCTGTGAGTTATTAGCCTGCTCCCTGGAGATTTCCTCCCAGTTTTCCTGCTGCTCCCCCAGTTCTCCAGGAGTGGAAGCAGGAGCTTTCTGAGCTGTGTTGTGTCAGATTTCCTGCAGGGTATTTCTAGTTGGATGGATTTGTAGTTCACTAGGAATTTATAGCCCCTTTTCAGGAAAAGAATAGTGTTCCCCAGACTTCCATGACTGCTTCTGCTGCCACCAGGTCACTGTGGTGATCAGGACACTGCACCAAACCAATGGTTTTATTAATTTCTTCAAGTTTCAGTGTGTTTTGGGATGAAGCCACAGCTTGCCCTCTGGGAGGTTTCTCCAGTTATGCTTTTGTTTGGTTTGTTTCCAGAACAAATGAGTGTGAGTGAACACTGTGGGCTAGGGAAGGACATAAGGAAATGGGATGTGTGGTGGATTGGGACATGTCCTGGTGGTCTGTATGCTGCTGGACAGTGTTCCATGGCCAGCTGCCTGCCACCTGTATGTCTTGTGGATCTAGTGGCAGGACTTTGGACTCAGCACAAACCAGCAACACCTCAGGATATGGTTTTTAGGTTAAGCATGTCAACTCCCTCTCCCTTCAGAATGCCTCAAGACTTCTAAGGCTCTAGGGAGAGGAGGTGGGATTTGTTTTATCCAGTGCAGGTCAACAGGCTCCAGAGGTGCTAGATGAGACCCAAATTGATGGGAGTTTCCACATGAAAGGTGACAAACACCTTGGACTTTCACCCAAAAGAAGAAGTGATCAGCCTAGGAGCTTAGCTGCACTGGCTAGCATGTAGCCCAGCCTGCTGGAGCCTGGCTGTTTGGGAAGGTGCAGGTGGAAAGGTTGCAGTTGGTACATGGCAGGATTCTGTGGCTACTTGCAGTGCTTGCTCCTGGGTGATGAAGACCCTGAGATGAAACTGATGCCTTTATGACAAATGGCCAGGGATGGGACTTCAGTTTGCTTACAAAGTCCCTCAGGCTCAGTGTGATGTTCCTAACCTGCTTGGCTAATCTTCTCTTTCAGCTTCCAGACAGATTTAAGTTTGCTCCAGAGATGGAAGGATTTATAGATGCTTTTCTGAGCAGCTGTGATGACCTGGAGAGGCAGCTTGCAGTGATTGTTGGCTTCTCCACCCTCACCAATCAAGGCTATCCAGTGTTCTCCAGCTCTTCCAGGGTAGTCAGACACCTGCAGCCAAGAACATTGGAAAGATATGTTGCCTGGCTCAAGGACATGTTCCTCAGGCCAGACCTTGGCTGCTGTTTGGACTTCTCCAGTAACCGGCAGAAGCAGAGCCAGGAGCAAGTGAACATGTGAGTGGCTGGATGTGCTCCTTCTGGCTGGCTTGGGCTGGGGGAGGTCTGCTTTTGGACATTGCAGCACTGGCCCAGGCTGCCAGGGCAATGCTGGAGTCACCATCCCTGGAAGGGTTTCCAAACATGTGTAGATGTGGCACTTCATGACATGGGTTAGTGGCCTGGAGGTGTTGGGTTGATGGTTGGACCTGATGATCTTAAAGGGCTTTTCCAGCCTTAGTGGATCTCTGGTTCTGTGACAGCCAATGTTTGCTGGTTCCCTTGCCCTGAGCTGACACTTGTCACCTGTTTCCTCTGTCCCAGCTCATCACTCTTTTACTGGGACAAGATTCAGTTCTGGAAATGGGGAATGATAGAAGCTAGAGGAGGGGAGATTTAGGTTGGATATTAGGAGGAAGTTCTTCACTGTTAGAGTGGGGAGACACTGGAACAGGTTGCCCAGACAGGTTGTTGTTGTACCCCACCCCTGGAAGCTTTTAAGGCCAGGCTGGCTGGGGCTCTGGGCAACCTGATCTAGTGGCAGGTGTCCCTGTCAGGCAGGGGGGTTGGAACTAGATGATCTTTAAGGTCCCTTCCAACTCCTGTGATTACATAGGAGCCAGTATGGTGAGAAGCATTCAGCCTGAGCAAAGCAGACTGGCTCCCCCAGGAAGCCTTTCCTCTTACTTTTCTAGCCCTTTTCTAGCAGAGATGCCCAGTGGCTTCCTTTGTCCCTGCAGGCTCTCAGGTCTTTGAAGGAACTGTGCATCCCTTTTAGCTGACCATTAAACTAACCTGAGAGCTCTCACCTCCAGCAAAGCCCCCACTTGCATGTCTCCAGAGTAGCCTCCAAATACTTCTGCCTTTGCTAAGACCTAAGAGAAATTGCCAGGAGAAAGTTCTCTCCCTGGCACTGCTGCTTGCTGAGTATCCATAGCTTGGTGCTGTGGGGAGGGGGCTGCTTGCATGTGGGCCTCTTCCAAAGAAGGTGTGAGCTGTTCAAACAGGATGTCTGTGTCTTCCTTGTGCACCTGGAACCTCTCTCTACTGCTCCTGCTGTTCTTCAAGTGCTTTTTGCTAGCCAGCAGCACCTCAGTGGGGAAACAGCCTAGGAAAAGATCACCCTGGGGAAGATTCCAGCTGTTCCTGTGAACCTCTTGCTTTCTGGCTACATAACTTTGGCATCTTTAGTGTAAAGCCTTTACATATCTGAAAGTCACTTCTTGCTGCAGTGGATTGTGTGGTTTGTGTTTATTTTGGGATGGTTTTCACACTACTGATTGTGTCCAATTCTGTCTTGCAAGAGCACAGCATAAGATTGCTCGCTTCAGGAAATGGATCATCCACAGGCTTGCTAACATCATTGAGCTTCCAGTGGAGAGAGAAGAGAGCCTTGTGATGGACATCTCCAGGTAAGAATCATTGACAGATTGAATGCCACCTGTGCTTGGTATGATTCTGTTTAGCTGGATGGCAATATTGCAAGTCAGCTGTCCCCATGACACAAGGCACATTGAAACAGGAGTTGTCTGGGAGGCTGGCTTCTGGTCTCAAAACCTTCTGCAAGCTTGGACAAGCTGATTGCTTGTCCTAAGTCCATGAGTCCCACTTGTGTTCAGTAAAATTTAGGATCCTGGTTACCTAGATAATACCTGTAATCTGTGCATCAGACCTTGCTAAGCATTCATCTGTCAGTTTAAATGTCTTTGAGGATATGACCCAAATCTGACAGCCTGAGTGGTTTATTGTGTGGCCTCAAGTGTTGGCACTTCACTTTTGGGAAGTCCTGAGCATCCTTCCCTCTTCTTTGCCATGTGTACCTTCAGGAAAGAGTCTTAATGTCAACAGTGACTTTTTGTGGTGCAGTTTGGTTCCCAGACATGGGCTGGTTTTGCTTTGCTGTGACCCAGCTGGCTCTTGATGCTGTTCTTCTTTCTGTCCATTCTAGATTTTGCTTCTTCCATGCTTTCTTTAAGGCTAAGAAGAAGACTTCCCAGATACTTGAGGCAAATGTCCTTCCCTCAGAGCCCCTAGGTGAAGAGACTCACTCTGTGATAGAGAACTACTTCTTTGGGTAAGGATTTTACTTGCATGCTTTAAGCTTGGAAGTTTCCCTCTTTTGTTTTCCCCCCTGAGGATAAAATCAGCCTGCAAGAGCTTTGGGATTGTGAGCTGCTATTGGAGCATCTGTTTGACTCCAGGACCAGGTAATAGGGTTTGTTTTAAGCAGATCCTAGCTGGATTTGCCAAAGATCCTTAACTTGTGTCCAATAAAGATGTAACTTTGCATGGCAAAGCTGCTGAGTATCTGTGTGGTGATCAGTTAGGTGCAGAGTAGAGCTCAGACTGCTTTGTTTCACTTAAGATTTCTGTTGCCCCTGTTGCAAGCTGGAAGTGGAAGGACCCTAGAGACATGTGGTGGGGTGATGTGGGTTGCTTTTGGCTTTCTGTCTGCTCTCCATGTTAGCTGCTGATGGCTTTGCAG
This sequence comes from Galbula dea, assembly GCA_013399015.1. Taxonomy (NCBI): domain Eukaryota; kingdom Metazoa; phylum Chordata; class Aves; order Piciformes; family Galbulidae; genus Galbula; species Galbula dea. Next base: position 1,567,000 of record VWZX01003366.1, on the reverse strand, counting down.
TTTCCCCTGCACTTGGGGAGATGGAGTTGATAATATTAAGATGCTTTTAGGTGACTGCCAAAGCTGGTGCTCAGTCCTCAGTAGAGGGAAAGCAGAGAATGTGGTGGGACACAGAATGGGAAAGAACTGAAGGGTGAGTGAGTGTCCTTGGGGACACCAGATGTGCTTGAGGCAGCTAAGAGAAGGTCTGCATTACTCTGCTGGAGTACATGCATAGGTGAAGCTTCTGCCCAGTGAATCTGGGTTGCAATGAGTGCCCAGAGCTCTGGGATGAGAGTGCTCTGCTGGTGGGGGCTCATTTGGAAAGCACAAGAGGACCATGTGGTGCCTCTGACAGTAACATGCTGGCTGTTTTTCTTTGCAGGTTACTTCAGACTTTAAACACCTTGAGTGTTTTGGGGGATACAGCAAAGGCTGCAGCCTTGAGGGAGAAGCACATCCATGGTGTAACTGCAGATGGGAAGCTGTGGATCTTTCTTCTTGTTGAGTATGCCAACAAGCTGCTCTCCAGTGAGCATGTCAAAGCTCTGAAACCTTTTAGCAAGGAACAGAGGGATGCTTGGGAGAGGTGAGAGGCTTGGGAAGCTGGGAGATGGGTTGATGAGATGAGGGAGGTGCAAAAGTCCTAGTCCTGGTCTCTCTTTGGGCCACTAAAAGGAAGATTGTGTTCTCTCATCCTCCTGGTGTTGTTCTGGCTGCTGTAGCAGAGCCATTTCACAGGCAGTGGCAGTTCAGTTTCTTCCCTTTGAGTATCTGGCACCTGTGGCTGGGTTTCAGGATGCCTTTCTGTCTCTTATCACCCCATTGCCTTCTTCCTGTTCCTTCTGTGTGTTAGCTGTGTGTAGGTGGCCATGTGTTTCTCTGTTTTTGCTTGAAGTCTGTCTCCCAAAAGTAATTGTAGCTAAGGAGGTGCTGAGGGCACTGGAGCAGCTCTGGCAGGAGGAAAGGCTGAGAGCCCTGGGGCTGCTTAGCCTGGAGAAGAGTAGCCCCAGAGGGGAGCTGCTCAGTGCTGAGCAAGAGCTGAAGGCTGGGGGCAAGAGGCTGGGGCCAGACTCTGCTCAGTGGTGTTCAGGGACAGGCCAAGGGGCACTGGGCACCAACTGGAAGCCAGGAGGTTCCAGCTGAGCAGGAGGAGAAGCTTGTTTGGTGTGAGGGTGTTGAAGCCCTGGCCCAGGCTTTCCAGAGAGGTTGTGGAGTCTCCCTCTGGGGAGAGATTCCCAAAGCAGCTGGAGGTGACCCTGGGCAAGCTGCTGTGGGTGACCCTGCTGGAGCAGTGGGGTTGAACTGGATGATCCCCAGAGGTCCCTTCCAACCCCTCCCCATGCTGGGATTCTGGGATTTCTGGGATTCTCCTAGTCTGTTCTCCTGGTAATGCCTGTACTAACTTCCCACTGATTCTTGTCTGCTGCTCTTTTTTGTGGTTGGTTTTCCATAAAGCTCTGTGCTGTGGCTGTAGTTTAGGGCTCTAGCCTGTGCCCAAGTGCAGAGGTTTTGTGGAAGCCACACAAGGTGAGATGTGAGTGTTGGGTGAAGATTGTGTGCTCTGTGTGTGTCCAGTTTCAGTAAATGCCATGTTAAATACAGGAGATGGTGCTTTAGATTTGGGCATGTTTCTAATCTGAGCATAAGAGAGGATTTGCTGTTGTGCAAGACTCCAAAGGATTTGTTTCTTCAGAACACTTCAGACTGTGAAGAACCTTCAGAAGAAGGAAAACAAATCAGACAGTGCCAAAGTTGTTGCCTTCCAGCAACTTCTGCTTTTGATGGCCATTCATCTTTTCAAGGTAAGACCTCTGCAGTGTGTTGGAGGGGTGTGAAATGGGCTGAGAGCTGGGCTTTGTGAGGCCTGAGCTGGAGACTGTGTTCAGCAAGTCTGTCACAGGCTCTGGCTTCTGGAAACAGGCAACTGACAGCTAGTAAACTCTAATTCTAGAGACTCTGATTCTAGTGTCTAAACACTGGCTCTAGACATCAATTTCTGGAGGCAAAGCTTGGCCAGAGCATTAGTTTTGACCTCAATTCACTGCTGAGTGGAGCAATTTTGACTTAGTTTCATATTTTCTTCTGCAGAGGGATTGTTGTAGCTGATTTTAGTACCTGTCCCTGTGCAGAGAGCTCCTTAGGTCTGGAGTTTATTTCTTCTGTTGCTGATGGTAGTGGGAGATTCAGAGAGGGTGTTTCCTGTCTGCTTGTGATCAAACAGAACCAGTCTGAGACAGTGGATGTTCTGAGTGACCTGCTCAACTGCACAGAGAAGGCATTCAGCAAAGAAGCTAAGAAGAAGAAGACTGGTGAGTACTTCTTCCAGAGGGAAGTGGAGGGGGTTTGTTAATGGTCTGTCAGAGGACAGCAGATAACAGTTGTGCATTAGTGAAGCACTCTGACTGCATTGGTTCTGGCCTGATGAACTTATCCCAAGAGAATGCCCCTCTCCTTCCTTCTCTTTCCTTGTTTTGCTCAATCTCTTGTCTCTTGCTCCAGCTCTCTGTGTGCATCCTCCCTGGGTTGCATTCCTGTGTGCCTCAGGAAAGGATAAGTAGGCTTCAGAGGAGCAGTGTCCAAGGGAGTTTACTCTTTGAGTTCTTGTTCTGTGCTGGCCAAGAGCTTGACTGCAGTGGTGGTATCTGCCTGGGCAAAGATGTGAGCTGTCCTAACAGCCACAGGCCTGGAACTTGGTGCTCAACTTCTGGGCAAACTAAATGTGTCCTCTGTGAGGATGGAGCATGTTTGCTGATTTAGGACAGTCCTTGTTGAAGGTCTGCAGAGCTGGGCTGGGACTTTTTACCCAGAAAGAACCTGATTTGGTCTTTTGACTTCCTCTCTTGTTCTCCTTAAACCTCTGGGTCAGTTTGAGAACACTGTGAAAAGAAAAGCTGTAGTTCTCTGGTAGCTTGGTTTCTGGAGATGAAGATTTCCAGGCTTTGAGACCAATGGAGCAGTTTCCAATGTCACCACTTACCATGGGCTGCTAGAACTCCTGATTTCATTGGAAACACTGCAACATCTCTAGTTAGCTGATTGCTGTGGCCAAATGGGTATCACAGGATTTGCAGAACTGCTAAGCTAAGTACTCATTACCTGAATAATAGCTTTTGTTACCTAGGAAGGCTTTGCAGTGGCCTGAAGACAATGTCAGACATGTTTCTCTCTCTGGTTAGAGTCTCTTCCAGTACAGCCACAGTCTTTAGCTTCACACTTGGCTATTTCTGCTCTGTCATGCTGAATGAATCCTCTAGTCTCTTATGGATATGGCAGTGCAGAGTTTTTACCCTTTCCTCTCCTTGTTCCTGTGCAGAGAATGCAGAGCCAGGCTGGGTTGAGGTGATGGTGGAGATCCTGCTGTCCCTCCTGGCCCAACCCAGCCTCCTCCTCCGGCGCATCTCCAAGAGCGTCTTCGTGGGCATCTGCCCTAGCCTGACCAAGAGGGGGCTGCAGCTCATCCTGGAGGTAAGGGAAACTTTTAAGCTGTGTCCTTTGGGAGTTTTAGGCTGAAGAAATACTTGGCTCAGTTGATAGAGCTGGTAGATTTGGTGTGGGAGTATAAATGGTAATGATTTGGTGGTTAATGGTAGTTAATGACACTAACAGTCTGACTTGGTTGTACCACTTGGGAGAGGTGGTGCCCTCTGAGAGGGTAATAAATGCATTGCAAAGGTTCTTACTATGATGAACCTAATCCTTTTTTTTGTACCAAATCAAAATGTGTGGTCACCAGCCTCCTTGCTTTTCTCCACCTTTTGGTGCTTCTTCTAGAAAGAACTTAGCATCTTAAAACCATGCTGTTATAAGCCAGAGAGGGGCCTGCCCTTCCCTGCTGTTTCATGACCCAGCTGGCTTCCTGTGCCAAAGTTCCTGTCTGTTGGACACAAAACAAGACACTGAAAACCACAGCTCCCTCTTTTTTGCAGGTTCTTGACCCATACCAAGAGCAAAATGAAGAAAGTGCTGTTGTTGTGATGGAAGAATCAGACAAACAGATCAAATCTGCAGAAGACATGGTGAGTGATTTACCATTGCCAGTGACAAACACTCTTCAGACCTTCACTGGTCAGCAATGAGGTGACTCCTGCTCTGTGGTGATAGACATGATTTTGTTCCTCTGTCTTGAATAAAATGGCTGTTGCTCTGTTAAGAATGATGTCAGAAGCACAGCACACAGGTGGCTTGTTGGAAGAGCATGTTTGTTGGTCTCTTGGCCTTGAAGGACAGTGCTGTTGTAGGGATGGCTGTTTGAGTAGGTGACTTCCTGAGAACAAAGGACTGTATCCTGAAATGAGCACAGGCCTTTCTTTTGTGCAGCCACAGGCTGAATTGTTGCTGTGGTGCACAGCCACCTGAACTTCAGATCTCAGGTTTTAGGAACTGCAGAGGTTCTAGTCCCAAAGCATTAAAAGCATTTGCAGGAGGAGAGTCAGGTGGGGGCTGTTCCTTCACATGTTCCTTGGGAACTTCTTTTGGACTCTTATTTAATATGCCAGAGGAGTCTGTGTTGTGCTGTGCTTTTAGCTCTCATGAAGCTGCTATCTCCTTAGCTGAGGTGTCTGCTTGATTCTGAGGGCTGGAAGCAAGGCAGTGGGGTGAGAGGAGGCTTAGGGTTCTCTTTCTGAACAGTGAGACCCCTGAGGATTGAGTAGGGCTTGAAGAATGGTGAGCTCACAGGTGAACTTTTCTTCCACAGGCTGAGGAAGGAAGCAAGGACTCCTCAGATGAAGCTGACACTGAGGAGGACACTGGAGATGAGGAGGAGAATGAAGAAGTTGATGCTAACTTTCGCAGTCAGCTGATGACTGTGCTCCAAGCAGGGAATGCATTGGTATGTTGTCACTGCCTCCCTTGATACAGTCACCAAGAGGTTTGGGATAGTGAAGGTTATCTAGTGCAGGGATAACCCTGGCAGTCATCTGTCTATGGCACCTGAAGCAGCTCAGGAGTTTCAAAGCAAGCTTTGGGAATAAGTCACCTGTTCTTGTCTTTGTTGTTAGTGTGTCTTGAGTGCTCTTGCTTCTCCAGCCTAGCCTATAGTGCTGCCTGTGATAAACAGGATTGAAGTCAACTAAAGAACTCTGATAAGGCTTGATGGGACTCTGGGTAACCTGATCTAGTGGAAGGTGTCCCTGCCAGGGGGTTGGAACTAGATGATCTTTAAGGCCCCTTCCAACTCTGACCATTCTATGATTCTATGTTCCATGCTACCTGCATCAGCTGACCTGTGTAGAGGAGTGTGATCCCTGTAGGCCACTCTGGGGACTTCCTGTAGCAGCTCTGGAATGTGGTTTAATGATTGCTGTAAAGGTGACAGACACAGTAACATGAACCTCCTTACTGAAGGAGCAACAGCACAGAGGGAGTCAGTGGCAAACCCTCAGCCTCTTCCCTCTCCTCCTAGTGCACTAGCTCTGTGTCTTACCTGACAGGAGCTAGATTTCTCCTTGATCTCAGCAGCTGCTTTTCCCTCCCATCTTGTTATTCTGGGGCTGGAGGAAGCTGCATCCCTTCTGTGACTGTGAGGCTGCTCCTGGCTGTAGTTCTCTTCCCCATTGTCTTTTGGAAGTACATGAAATGACATGTTGGTTTTGCATTCTGCAAACAAAAGGGAGGAGATGAGAGTGATGAAGAGCTGGATGATGAGGCTATGATGGCTCTTGACAAGAACATCTCAGCCCTTTTTGCAGAGCAGCAGAAAAGGATCCAGGCAAAGAAGGATGAGAAGGACAGGATCAGGAAAGAGAAGATCCTAAGGAGAGACTTCAAGATCAAGGTGGGAGCTGAGTGGTTGATGGGAACACCTCTGGCTTACTAGCACCTTACTTAGAGCCTACTGCATGCCATGAGCTGCCTAACAGTCAACAGCTTGTCCATTCTTGTATGTCATAAGCTCCTGGAAGCTGGCACTGGCTTGTTCTGCCTTTGCACAGCACCTAGCACAGGTCCTGGTTAGTGACTGGGGGCTTCACAAAACAGAAAGGCAGAACTGGGCTCTCAGAAGTGAACTGTGGTTTCCATGTGCTGGAAACTCAGTGCATTAGCTCCTTCCCCATACCTAGCCCCACAGCAGTGCCTGTCAGTGTTTGGAAACTGCCCAAGCTGGATGTGCCCTAGGTTGACATGTGGAATATCCCTCTGGTAATTTTGCAGTGGGAGCTTTTGAGGTGGGGGCTTGTTATGGTAATAAATCAGGAGGGTTATGGCTGAAACCCTCTGGGTATTTGGGACTGGAATATTGACTTCAAGCCACCTGATGTCAGCATGGACTGTCCAGGATGCTCCAGCATCCAGGGAAAGCTGCTGCTGCTCACATGTGGAAATGCAGCCAGATGAGGCCTGATGAAGGGTGGAGCAAGCCATTGTTTTGACTGCATTTTCACCCTGATGCTGTGCTAGAAGAGGCTGATTTTATGCTAAGACACTGTCTGGAAGTCAAGGAGCAAGCTTGGAGGGGTGAGAGCTATCAGTCAGTGGTGCTAACAGACATGTGCTGTGTTACAGTGACTGCAGGTCTGGCCACATGGCTGTGATTATCTTAACTGCTGTTCCTGCATGGTGTCACTGCACAAAAGAGGCTGCAGACAACAGCCAGCCTTTAATCTGCAGCTTCAAATGTTGAGTTTTCAGTTTCTCATGCCCTGGCAGTACAAATGACAGCAGAAGGTGTACAGATCTCACTTGCAAATGGTTTTCTTCAGCCCCCTTCAGCTGCTGTGTAGCTCCCTTCAGTCTGAAGGAGCTGCTTAGGTTGGTCCCTGGTGTTTCCCTGCCTGCCTTAGTGGTCATGTCTGTAACTGTGTGTTTGCAGGTGCTGGATCTGATTGATGCCTTCCTGACTAAGCAATCAGAGAACCCCTTGGTGTTTGATGTCATTGAGCCCCTGCTTCAGGTGATAGAACAATGCATGGTCTCAGATTCTGACAAGCAGGAGGTTGACTTCCTCCAGAAAACAGCCAACATCTTCAGGTCAGTGTCCTTAGTCCTGCAGGTAACAGGCAATGGCTTTGGAGAGAGAACCAGCAGTGCTGGCTGAATCCCAGAGTTAGTCTGGCTAAGACAACACAGTTGCTGTGCTTCTAGATGATGTGGAAGGAGGTTACCAGCACCACACATGCACACAATGCTTAGTCAAGAAATGAGGAGCTGAGTTTTCTTCTCTAAGGGTCTTCAAGTGCTCAACCTGTCTGCAGGTGGAAACCTTCAGAAGAAACATAGGTATTGAGGCATGGGGCTTCTGACCTCTGGGTCAGACCAGCCAGCAGCTCCCTAGGCTTCCAGAATTGTTGTGGCTGGAACAAAACTCCCAACAAGTTATTACTGAGACAGGCAGAGTGCAAATTCTCCCTTCTGGTGGCCAGAGGTGATGAATGATGCAAGCTAGATACAGGCATCATGTATGGTGTGTGTCTTGCCTCTGCCCACTGCTCCCTGACAGCCTCAACACTGCTCTGAAGTATTTTCAGTGCTGCTCTCTAACCCTGGGTGAGAAGCAGCTCTGCAGCAGCAGGCTTGGAGGCAACCAGTCCCCTTTGTGGGAGCTTGGGTAGAAGGATGACTCTGATGCCTAAACAGGTACTTGAAGGTGAAGAGCAGTTAAGTCTCCTCCCCATTTTGCCACAGCCCTGATTGCCTCTTTTGCTGCCTGCAGGTAGCACTGTTTGTGTTTGTGTTGCCCTGAGCCCAGTGATAAGGGCTCAGAGCAATCTGTTTCCTGGAGCTCTTTCCTTGTAGCTAATGGCTCTGGGGTTGTTTTAAATGCACTTGCAGGAACTCCCTGTGCAGAGCTAAGCAGTACTGCAAGAAGGTGGATGCCCTGCAAGAAGATTTGCATGTGTTTGTGGAGAGGCTGGTGAAGAAAGCCTGCAAGCTCACTGACACTTCAGTGGCTCTCTATTATTTCAGGTGGGTGTTAAAAAAGAGTGTCCTGGTATGAAAACAGGCACAGGATAGAATCACAGACTGGGTTGGGTTGGAAAGGACCTTTCAAGGTCATCTAGTCCAACCCCCCTGCAGTCTGCAGGGACATCTGCAACTAGAGCAGGTTGCTCACAGCCCCAAAGAACCTGACCTGGGATGGTTCCAGGGCTGGGACATCTCCCACCTCTCTGGACAACCTGGGCCAGGGTCTCACTACTCTCAATGTAAACAGTTTCTTCCTTCTATTTAGTCTAAGTCTCCCTCTTTTAGTTTCAAACCATCACCCCTTGTCCTGTCCCAACAAGCTCTGCTACAAAGTCTGTCCTTATCTTTCTGATAGGCCCCAGGAGGTATGGAAAGGTTGCAGTAAGGTTCCCTGGAACCTTCTCTTCTCCAGGCTGAACAACCCCAACTCTCTCAGCCTGTCCCCATGGCAGAGAACTTCCAGCCCCAGATCATTTCTGTGGCCTCCTCTGGCCCTGCTCCACCAGGTCCCTGTCTCTCCTGTGCTGAGGACTCCAGTGCTGGCCCCAGCACTGCAGCTGAGGTCTCCCCAGAGGGGAGCAGAGGCAGAACCCCCTCCCTGCCCTGCTGACCATGCTGCTGGGGATGCAGCCCAGGACACAGTTGGCTTCTGGGCTGTGAGCTCACATTGCTGATGTTAAATATTGCATTCTAAAACAGTTCAGAGAAGCAAGAGACTCAGACTACTCCTAGGATTTCTCAACATGGTCCATCAAGTGGCATTGTGCAGTGCTGGCTCTGCAGCACACCTGGCTCCTGGCTGCCCTGGCAGCACAGGGCTGGCTGTGTTGTGCCTTGTGGCTCCCTGACAGCTTCCTGTGGCTTCTCAGGAGCAGCAGACTGGCTGCATGCCTTGTCAGGTGACATGTCCAAATTCTCCAGGCACACAGCAGCCTGGGCTGAGAGGGCTGCACTGCAACACTGGCTCAGAAATCCTGGGCAAGAGCAGAAGTCCTCAAGCAGTGCTGCTCAGAAGCATGAGCTTGAGGAGTGCAGGCTGATAGTGAGGGTGTCTGACAGTGCTGGGAATGAAACCATGCAGCCTTCTGAGATTATTTGTGTTTAGGTCTGGCAAGAGGAGGATAGACTGAGAGAAGGAGCTCTCTTGGACTCTTTAAACCCCTTTGGTGCAGAAGAGGCTGCCTGCATTACCTGGCCTCTGCCCTCAGGTGGCTTGACAGTGACACCTTGGCACTGTGGTAACTGCTATGTTCTCCCCTGTTTCTTTTCCTTTATAGTGCCTCATTGTACCTGCTCAAAGTGTTAAAAGGAAACACTTCAGAGAAGTCAGCAACTCCTCCTACCCCTGTGCCAGAGAAACAGAGCCACACCATCCCACAGGCTTCTCAGGTAAGCCAGCAGGTTCCTCTTGAGCCATCCCCTTCTGGCCCTCACCCTCCTATCTGTGCAGCGCCTGCTTGCCCATAGCCACCAGGGGCTGCTGATGTACAGGTTAAGTGCTGAAGAAGCCTGCTCTATGTTTATGCTGCTCCCCTGGCTGATTTGCTGTTTTCCCCTCTGATCTCTTGGCACTCACCCTTGGGTTCTTTTCTGGCAGGGTACTGAGTTGCAGGGAAGCCCAGGCCAGTGGTGGCTGAGAGTCACCTCCTGTTTCTCAGAGGTTTGGGCTGAGTTATCTCAGGGTGAAGAGAATATGGAGCAGCCCTTGTTTCAGTAGTAGTTATTTGGAGGGAGACTCTTCACCTGCTTGAGTTCTGGGTGCCTGTTACTCAGGGAGCCTTACTCCTTGCTTCCCTTTCACCTCCTGCCTCTGCTGAATTCCACTGTCTGTGGATTTGGTGACCCAGTGCAGTCACCTCCACTAGGAACCTGGCAAGCAGTGTTTCAGTAACCTGATCCTTGCCTCTGAACCTCTCAAACTGTCTGCAGGAGTTAGTGCCTGAATCCTATTGACATCTTGTGGTGGAGGGTAATAAACAGGGATACATCATGAGAAGAGAGAGGCTGGAAGTGACAAACACTGAGAGATTTTTAATGGCTTGAAAAGATAGCCAATGTTCCTAAGGGTTAGGGAGAGACCAAGAGTGTTAGAGCAGGCAGCTCTTGTTCTGTTCTGGGCCTGTCTGGAAGGAAAACCTGAGATCTGGAGAATATAAACAACATACTTGACATTGAGGCTAGAGAGAGACATGCTTCAGAGCATCCCTGTGCTTCCTTGTCCTTTCCAGGGAAGACTTATTCCTGCAGGAGCAGAGCTGTGGTCTGGCTCAGCCAAGGACACAGCCAGCAGCTGAAGGGAGTTGCTGGTTTGAAGGAAGTGTCACAGTTCAATTTGCAGGATGCTGCTGGTGCTGACATGATGTTGAGATTGGGGAATCAGAGGCAGTGAGGAATCAGAGTCAAAGGTGTGTGGTGTGTTCCCAGGGAGCAGTGCTTTGTGAGCATCATCTGGAGGAATCTGTTCAGTAAGGAGTGAAGTGGAACTAGAGCAGAGCCTGCAATGCACAGTGGCCACATTTATGGAACAGCTTGGTATTAAATGTTTGGTTTTTTACAATAAACATCTGCATGGGAGTAGGAATCCCTTTTTTTTTCCCCCTGCAGATGTGTATGTCAAGTAAGTGTTAAGTAGAGACACTTGACTAGCAAACTGGGGTCATCTCCCCTGTTCTACTCCAGCCTGTGTTCAAGCTGCGGCAGCACTGGCAGTTGCAGCTGAGACTGGGACACAACATGAACATGGCTTTAGCTCTCTATGGACCCTGCAAAAGGTCCATCAGCTTTGCAAAAGGTCCATCCTCTGTTGTCAAAGCCACAACTTCAACCTCCTGGGCCTTCATCTTTCTATGTCAGCTACCCCAGACTGTCTCCTTGTTGGCAGAATCTGTGTGCAGTGGTAGAAAATACGGACTCCCTGCTAGGGATTCACCCCTGTGCTTCACTGCAAACCTGTTTGTTCTGCTTTTTCCCTTGTAGCTTTTGAGCACAGGTTGTTTGAACATGGAGAGGGTGACTGCCATCTATCAGCAAGCACTGACACAGTTCTTCACCAGGAGGAAGACTGGCCTGACAGTCTCCATGTTCCATGATCTCTTCAGGCGCTTCCCGGTGAGTGCTGCTGCCTCTCTGCTCTGTTGGCTTCTGGTGGCTCCAAAGTACAGCTGTAATTCTGAGGAAAGGAGGAAAAGAAACTCCTGATTTATTGTTGGTTCTCTTTAGAAGTACCATAAAGCTCTAATTTCTTACCAGTATTGCAGAAAACAGAGAGGAGCAAGGTTTGCAGAGAGGCAGAAGGGGCCAGCTTGTTTAAACAGCTCCTGGAGCTGCTGTCCAGCTTTCCTCTGACTGCAGGCTCAGGGTATTAGTTTTCTTCAAAGAAGGCTGTGGAGTGGAGAATCTAATTGGGATCTAATCTGCAAGCCAAATGTTCAGACAGTGTCAGTGTCTGAAGGGTTTGAGGTGTTTGCTGCCAACTTGACCAATGCCTGGAGCTGCTCTATGCTCAGTTTTTAAGAAGCAGGCCTTGGGTCTGAATGTCATCCAGTTCTTCAGGGATTTTTAGGTCAGGGTGAGGTAGGGACAGGTGCCAGAAGCTGTTTCTCAAGAGCTTCAAGCTTTTAGAGTTGATGTCTGACAGGAGGGTGGGAGGAGGCACAGGGCTGTGTAACTGGGGAAGGTGCTTTCAAACTCTGGGGGAGGTTTTCTAAGGACATCAGCCCACCATGCCACCTGCAGAAGACAGTCAACTAGGGGGAAGAGAAGGGTTGTGTGCTGCCCATGAGGACAGCAAGCTGAAGATCCTATCTGCAGGTTTCTGGAGCCTGTAGATTCCAGGTGTCTGTTCCTTGCAGAAATGGCTGTTTGAAATCTTGAAGCTCAAAGGTAATGATACACAGAGATCCTGGCCTGTTTCAAGACCTGTCTGTTCTTCTAAGTCTTCTTACCCCAAAATGAAGCCACTGCAGGTGGTGTGGTTGGGATAAGCAGCTGCACAACATGGGAGTGAACTGTGCAGCAAACTGCTCTCCATGTTTTGTCAGGGCCAGTCCTTGCAGTGCCTGACAGGTGACAGTAGAGGTTTGACACTAAAGCATTTGCAATCCAGATGCTTTCTCTTTACTTGTGTCCAGGTTCCTTCTGCTCCTCAGTTTGGGAAATATTTTGCCTGTAAAGATAGAAATTGGCAGGTTAGGCCAGAACAGAGATCCATCAAGCTTTGCTGACCTGAAATAGTGGCTTTGATCAAGACTTGTTGCAAGGGACAACTTTAAGACCAGCTATTTCCAGGGAGGCTTTCCTCCTCACCCAGTTGTTTCTGCTCCCTTTGACATGAGGGTTCAGATCTTCCCCCAAGCTCTGAGGTTCTCCAGTTGAACTCAGCATGTTCTCCTTGGCCTCTGCTGCCTGTGTCAAGTATCAGGCAGATGCAGACTTAAATCAAGAAGCAGGCAGAACATTCTTCCAGCTGTAAAGAGTTCTGCTGCTGCTTGCCTTTCACTCAGGGCTGCTGGGAGCAAAGCTCTTCCTTTCCAAGGGAGCTGTTGCTGATCTCTAGGCACTTCTCTTTCTTGTAGTGTTTTCTTCTCACTGGGGAAGCTGTGTCAAATACAGGCTGTTTTGCTTGAGAAACAAACCTCCCTGTCAGCAAACCACTAAGAAGAGACTGCTTTTTTCTTTGTTACAGATCATGTGCAAACCCTTAGTAGATACTCTTGTCAAGTCTGTCACAGCAGCAGCCAGGCCACATCAGCAGGTAAGAGGCAAAGCAAACAAACAAAGCTCTGTTGAACAGTCAGCTGGAGAAGTCTCTTAGTCCTGACAGCTCAGATGATGCTTCATATGCTTATTGCTGCCTTTAGGGCTGCCCAGTGGTGAGAATTGGGCTTCCTGGGGGGGGAGAGGTGTTGCAAATACTGCTTTGCTGCTTCAGGGGTGGGACTGAAGCTGTGGAAGTAGCTTCTATGTTCTCAGTTCTTTGGTAGCAGCTCCTATACAACTGCCTGCAGCTCTCAGGGCTGAGGCCTGGTTGTTGTAAGGGTTGCCTGCAGTCATTTATTCCTTCATTTCTTTTTCTCCTGGTTAGGTATTCCTCTGTATTAATGCAGTGTGTTGTGCTCCTTGCCTCCTAATGCTAACTTGAGGTTAGCTTCTTGACTCTGTTGGGTGCCTTGCCAGCTGTCCTGTCTTTTTTAGGCCACTGGGGCTCCTTTCAAACCACCTGTACTATAGATCTGATGGTTGATGGTTGATTGCCTGTGCCTGACTAACACAAAATTAGTGGAGCCTTATCAATAAAACATTGCAGGGTGAGTGCACAGCTCACTGTTGGATGAGCAGGGAGTGAGGTCTGTCTGGGTTTTCACTGCACACAGTTAATAACCAAACCCCTGTAGGTCAGGAGCTCTGTGTCTCACCCTTTTCTACCCCCTAGCTCAAACATGCATCTGTCTCCTGTAGATGAACATCCCAGATTGAACTTTTTGTTTCATAAATGCTGTTTTATTGTTTCAGATCCTGGGAGAGGAGTGGGAAGGGCTAGACAGCTGTTTACAGTGAGGCTGCTTTATGTTGGCAGAGTAAATGGCAGTTCAGGCTGGTTTATCCAACAGGAATGGCTCTGAGTCTCCTTCTGGGGAGTGCTTCCCCTCAGGAAATAGCAGTGTCCTTCTTTCAGGGCTTCCAGAGTTGTCTGCTCAAGCTTTGTTACCATGGGCTGTTATCAGGGGGTGGGAGGAGCAGGGGAAGACATGCAGTGAGCTGTGTGTGGGAGACTGGCTGGAGAACATGGATATGTTGCAGCTTAAACAGAGGAAACATGGAGAATAAGCTGTGTAGAGCCTGTGGGGATTGGAGTTGCAGCTTTGTGGGTTTGGCACTTTGCTCTCTCTTCAGGGATTTTGGCTTCTCCCTCATCAAATGCCCAATTTACCAGGCTTGCAATTGAATTTCCCCCCTGATTCTCAGTGCAGATGTGTTTGGGTGGTGTCCTAGGGCAAGCTGGGTGGGTGTATGTGCCAAAGTGATGTGGGTAGAGCAGAGGGGTAACTTCTCTGCACCACCTGGTAGCCTCTAGGGCAATGAGGTGAAGGGGCTCAGCACCAAAAGGGCTTCTCTAACCCAGAGTCCTGAAGGCACCAGAGCTCCTCTGATGCTCTGGCCAGCCCTGTTGGTCAAGAGATAAATGGGGTAGTCTTCCATTGTCAGCTTCTAATCATTAAACTAGCTTAGTCCCAGAGACCTGAGGCTTAATTCCCCTTCCAGCACTCCTGTTATTGATGCTGATTGTTCTGGCTATGCCTGGTGCCTCTGTATGAACAGCAAATCCCACTGGGGTTGTGACTTCCTGGCTCTGCACATGCCTTTGGCAGGGAGTCAGCAGGGCCATGCTGGTGGGTTTTGCTGTGTCTGCTTTGTTGGTTTTCACTACAGCAGCAGTCATGTTGATCCTTGCTTTGCCATCTCTTGAAATTAAACCAAGATGGAACTTAAAGCTGCACTGCCTGCTCAGAAGATGACCTGCCTCATGCCTCTGTGTTCCTGTAGGGTTGTCTGCTGTAGGAAGAAGTGAAGAGAAGCTATATGAAATCACTAGACTTGTGCTCTAGACCCTTCCCCAGCTTCCTTGCCCTTCTCTGGCCACACTCCAGCACCTCAATGTCCTTCTTGGAGTGAGGAGCCCAAACCTGACCCCAGGATTGGAGCTGTGGACTCCCCAGTGCCCAGCCCAGGAGGACAATCCCTGCCCTAGTCCTGCTGCCACACTAGTGCTGACCCAAGCCAGGATGCTGTTGGCCTTCTTGGCCACCTGGGCACACTGCTGCCTCATCTTCAGCTGCTCTTCACCAACACCCCCAGGTCCTTTCCCACTGGGCAGCTTTCCAACCACTGCCCCAAACTGCAGCATTCATAGGTTTGCTGTGAGCCAAGTGCAGGATCTGGCACTTGGCCTTGGTGAACCTCAGGCCATGGATCCAGCCTGACCAGATCCTTCTAGGAAACATTCCTCCCCTCAGACAGATGAACATTTCCTCCCCACTTGGTGTCCTCTGCAGGCTTGCTTTCTGTGCATCTCAGCAGCTTTGGTAGCTTTCAGTTCCCAGCCAGGTGCTGAGAGCTGAGCAGAGTGTAGTGAATGTTTCCAGCATCCATACCTCTGCTCTGAGTAGCTTGGGTGCAAGTGCCAGTGAGTTTGCTTGGGTGATGCATGATTAAAACTGGTATGGAAACATAACCAGGCCCCAAAAATGGAGCTTGTCTTACAGCTTTGACCTGACCTAGTGCTGCTGGATTGTGTGATCCCACTGGTGGTGCAGAGCCTTGCAGCTAGCCAAGCAGAATGTGTCTGCTGTTGACAGGTGAGGGAGGCTTGGGCTGTTTGGTGAGGATGTTGCTGTCAGCCTCATGTCTTCCACAAGCCCTAAACACACTCTCTCATATTCTGTTTAGAAGCAAAATGCAGATCAGCTGGTTCTCACTTCCTCCTTTCTTACTGCAGCTTGTCCTTACCACTGCAGTTGTTTTCCAGAAGCCCTTGACCTTCAAATGAGTTCCTTGTGCCTTCTTTCAGTGGGTGCAGTGTTACTTTGTTTTAATACACACAAAAGGCTTGGGTGTTTTTGGACTTGTGCTCATGGAGTGTAAAGCAGGGGCTGAGAAATGTTTAATGCCATGATTATTGCATGACTCAGCTCCATACCAGAGCCCTCCTGAGCCTTAGATGAGGAATGTCTTCCTGCTTTGGTTTTAGCAGCATCACTATGGTGAGTGGAGCTCCAGTAACATCTAGTTCTGTTCTGGTGTGCTCTTAAGTTGTTGTTCTGATGCTGTTCCAGCACAAAAGCCCTTGCTGGCATGGTGTTAATTGTGCTCAGGGGCTTATTGCAGTGTTCCCTTCCACCATTCTCATATATGCTGGGATAAGTCCATGAACTAATGCTTCTACCCTAGAAACTTCCTCTGAGTTTGAGTTTCTGAGGATCAGGGGAAGAAGGAAACTGTGGCTGGTGGAGTTGTGGTACTCAGGCTTCCTGTTGAGGCAGGCAAGGCATATTCCAGGTGTCAGGTCTGGACTGAAGCACAGCCTCTCTGGAACAACCATGCTCTTCCCTGAGACAGTGATACTGGAGCCACTTTGGATAAGGAAGAGCAGTCAATGAAACATCCAGTGCTCCCAGGAGTGAGGTGTTGTCCTCACCTCCCCTGCAGTGACAGACACTCAACCACTTCTGGTCTCTAACTTTCTCCTGGGGTTTCCACCCCTGGTTTGATCTCTGTCCCTTCTCCTTTGGCTCCTGGGACAGGCACTAGGAGTGTACATTTCAACACAATTACTAAGAAACCTGGCAATTCTTTCTGCACTGTGGTCACACCTCACTTTGCCTGTGTTCCTGCCTTCTGGTTCCCCTTGAAAGCTATTGAGGATGTTGCAGTAGCTGGGAGCATGATGCTGCTGTAGCTGTTCAGCAAGGGAGTTGATTTTCTGTGCTTTGGCTAGAACTCTGCCAGGCTGATGTAAGCACAGAGCTGTCAGGAAACTAATAAAAATTGGTTTACTTCATGTGGAGATGAGAATGGGCACTGAGACAGAGTTCAGAATGTCATCTGCTGTCAGAGATCCATTAATAGTTCCAAATGTGTTTTTATACAACAGTCTGTGACCAGGAGCCCTGGAAGATCTAGCTAATAGAGCAGAGTATTTTAGGGAAGTTGCTAATTAATCTTGATGCTTTGGCAGTGTCCCCAAAGGGATCAAACATCCATAGGTAGAATTTGACAGAACTGAAGCAGTTCTCTGCCAGAGAACTAAGACTAAAGGGGGATCCCAAAGTCCTGCCAAAGAGGTCTTGGCTGGTTGACAGTCATCCTTCTGAACAGTTTATGTTCTCTGTAAATAGCTGAAGTTAAAAAGTAATTAAAGTTTAATACAGCAAGAGCAGTCAAAGCACTGCACAGCATCAGATGCCAGCTCCCCCTCTCTGTGTGCATGTGTGGGAGTGTTCCTCCTGGGGCTGGGGGGGAGGAAGGGATCACTGCATTACCACACTCTTCCTTGCCTGCTTCTCACAGGGAGTTTCCAGCAGGTGGTACAGGAAGGACTTGGTAGGGAATGTTTTGCATAAGCTGCTGCTAATAATGAAAGAAAAGAAACCTCCCCAGAGAAGTACCAGCACCAGCTCAGCTCAGCCTCCTTCCATCAGAAATGAGAGCTGGGCTGCTGATGCCAAGCAGCAAAGGTACCTTTCCTTCCAAGCACCCTGCATCCCCTCAGCAGGGCTGGGACAGGCTGTGCTCTGTCCTCTCTGGAGGTGTCACTGGAGGGAGGGCTCATCCCAGGCTCCAGCTGAGGTGAGCAACCCTTCAGAGGTTGAGTTACCCACAGGCAGTGATAGCTTCTGGTGGGACATGAGGTTACAGTGGCCTCTTGCCTGCACTCTGCTTCCTTTTTGCCTGCCTCTCCTCAGTGGGGAGAAATCATCTACAGCTGGAAAATGGATGTCAAAATGACATGCTTGGGCTCCAGCCTGTCCTGCTCCTCTTCCTCTTTTGGTTTTGTTTAAGGAGATGGTCAAGGAGATCCTGTGTTTTGCAAGGTAAAGCTGAGCTCTGGGTGGGCTCTGGCACATTTTTGAGCTATCTGATCATGAGGCAGCAAAGCCCTGGGACTTGTACAAGCTCTAGGTATGTAAACTGTCCCTCTGAAGCTGGAAGGGGAAGCAGTTGAATGTTTTAAGTCCTTTGCTGGGTCAGGGCCAGAGTGCTCTACATTTTTGTGTGGAGATTTTTCATTCTCCAGGCTCTTAGGATGGTTCTGGCTGTGGCTTGTTGCATCCCAGCCTTTCATTTATGAGAGCATCTCTTGCACTGGGGTTGCATCCTCCTTGGGCAAGTTGCAGGATGTTGACAGCATCTGTGAATAGTCTCTGATGCTCCTTGGAGAGGTGTCTGATGAGCTGCTTTATGAGCCATGTTTGTCAGAAGACCTGTTGAGATTTGTCAGGTCTTCCTGAATGCATTTCAGCTGAGTGCTTGAAGCCCCAGGGCAGGAGTTTGCACTTGTGTCTGCCCTGAGAGCTCTGTGTCCTCCTCCTGTGCTTCAGCTGAACACAGACCCCAGTCACTGTGTCTGCAGAGTCTCTTTGGAGCACCACCCATGTGGGTAGCTCTTTATCTTCATCTCTTTTTCCACCATCTCAGTTTATTTTGGTGTATTTCTTGGTGCCTTTTAATGGTCCCTGTGTCTTCTGCAGCCAGTGTCTAGCAGATAGATGCCTGCATTGCCCCCTTACCAATCCCAAAGGTCCCAGAAAGCAGAAAAGCAGTCTATGAAATGCTTCTGCCCTTCAGTGAGTACCCTGCCTACTCCCAAACAGAATCCCAGCATGCTGGGGGTTGGAAAGGACCTTCAGCAGCCTTCCAGTACCTAAAGGGGGCCTGTAAAAAAGAGGGAGAGAGACTCTTTACCTGGGTAGAAAGCAAGGGGACAAGGGGGAATGGCTTCAAACTGAAGGAGGGAAAAAATTCTTTACTTAGAGGGTGCTGAGGCACTGGCACAGGTTGCCCAGAGAGGTTGTGGCTGTGCCCCATCCCTGGCAGGGTTCAAGGCCAGGCTGGATGTGGCCCTGGGCAACCCGCTCTAGTGATTGGCATCCCTGCCCATGGCAGGGGGGGTTGGAGCTAGATGATCTCTAAGCTCCCTTCCAACTCAACCCAACCCATTCTCTGATTCATGTAGGAAGTGGTAGGTCCCTTTTTTGTTCTTGTGATGTAGGGATGCAGGAGGAATGGACTTTGGCTGCCTCTGTTCCTCCTTTCCCTTGACATATGTGAAGATAGAATGGTCAGAGTTGGAAGGGACCCCTGCAAAAGTTAAAGCAGAAGCAAAGAGTTGGGATTTCTCTGCAGGGTTTCTCAGCAACCTCCAAGCAGAACA
The DNA here is from genome assembly GCA_013399015.1 of Galbula dea. Classification (NCBI taxonomy): domain Eukaryota; kingdom Metazoa; phylum Chordata; class Aves; order Piciformes; family Galbulidae; genus Galbula; species Galbula dea. The sequence continues at coordinate 1,548,183 of VWZX01003366.1, read as the reverse complement.
GGGTCTGAAGCCCCAGCCCTCTCCCCAGGGGCAATGTGCAGTCACTCATGTCCTGGTGCTTCTTTCTGGTGCATTGTGCTGCTGGCCAGCATCCCAGTCAGTCCAGCTCCAGAGTTCAGCCCAGTGCACTTGCCAACTGGGTTCTGTTCCTGCCTGAGCAGTGCTGGTTATGTCAAGGTTCCAAGCTAACAATTTGACTGACATGGGAGGATTTTTACAGGGTTTTTGGTGGTTTTGCATGCTGCTTGGAAGATAAACTGGAGTAGTTGAAGCTGGAGTGAATTGGAATGCTAATTGTCATGATCTGCTGAGAAATGCTCTCAAAAGAGGAAAACCTTTTGTCCTTCAACATCCAGACTGCTGTGGGGAATCTGGGACAGCAGCTAAAAGGCACCCAGTGCCTAGGCAACATTTTGGTTATTATTTAATGCATGCTGCTCTTAAATCTCCTAAATTATTCAATTTGGCTAAAGCAAAGGCTCTTGAAAGAGGCTGCATTATGCAGTAGCTGCCTTCTGAATAGCCTAAAGAAAATCCTCTCCTGAGCTGAGGAAAACTGGTTCTGTTGGGCAGAGGAGACATCTGGCTTAGGAGGTGTTGGGAGGAGCAGCCAGGTGAGGGAAGTGGAGCAGGCAAGTTTGGGTTTTGCTCTTACCAATGTGTGCCAGTCACTTGAGGTGTCAGTGCAGCTTCTTGATGCTTGGTAATGTGCATGGAAAATACAAAGGGACCAGATGAAAGCTGCAGATAGAGGTTGGGTTAGGTCTTTTTCTTCCAGAGGAAAGACAGGGTCAAGAGAAAGGCTGTGGTGCCCCAGGTGGTTTTGCAAGAGGATATTTGGTAATGCTTCTTGGAGCTGCAGTTCCTGGGATGTTCTGTGAGGATCTGTGCTTGGGTTAAAGCCAGCTGGCAAATGTTTCTTGGTAACTTCTGGCTTTTGCTTTATCTCAGAGCTCTGTATGTTTTAGGTAAAGAAGTTTAATGCTCATTTAACAAGTTTGATGCTTGTTTATGGAGGGCACTTGGTAAGGATCTTGAAGGACAATGTTTTCTTTGTCCTTACCTGTGGAAAGAATCTTTTGTTTCCTCTCTTCTCACCTCCCCCAGAGACTCTGTAAGTCAGTGCTGCTGAGGGTAACAGGCTGTGTGAAGCTCCAGAGTCTGAAGTTTGTCACAAGCTGAGTTCCTCTGTTAGATATTGCAGTGACAGCTCTCAGCCTTGCCTGCACTCAGCCTTGGATCATCCTGATGCTGCTGGCCCAAGGAGGGTTAGATCCTTGCAGATGTACAGCATGCATGGAACTACCATGGCTTCTGAAGGTCCTGCTGTGTATTTGCTGTTGTGAACCTCACTCTCCTCTCCCTCTCATCATTTGCCCTTGTCAATAAGCTTCCAGGGCTGTTCCTTGCCTAGGACCCTGCCTGCCAACCACTTCTCCAACACATTGGTAGCTTGCAGGCTCAGAAAGGCTCAAACTGCAGGAAACAAATGTGGTGGAGGAATGAAAAGCAAGTCCTGAAACTCCAAAGTGCTCTGTTGGAGCCTTTTGTCTCCATCCCACAGGCAGTGGTAGCTGTAGAACTGGAGTGCTTGGAGTGTGGCAGCAGCAATGAGGATAGATTGGCATTTGCTTCCTGGCTCTTGCCTGCTGGTTTGTTTTCATTCTCCAGAGGCTTTGACAGTAATTGGAAGAGACTTTTGCTGTGGTGCTCTGGATGTCCTGCCCTCTAGTAATAAATGCCAGGTTATTCTCCTCTAAGCAGGAGCTTGCTGTGGGTTTGGGTGGCTTTTCTTTTGAGGGGTGGTTGCTTGGTAGCTGTGGGTGGTTTTTCTTTACCCATGGAACAAATTGCAGATGGCTGAGGAGTTGATTTCAGAGCTGGACTATTTCTTAACATTCACAGAAAGCTGCTTTAGCATTTCCCTTCTCCTTGGCATATGTTCTTTCACCTCAGCTCTCCTGGCAGCATTTGTCACCAAGGCAGCCTGTGATTCATGTGATTGCAGTCTCAAAGGGCTTGGGAGGTGAGAATTCTGTCTTTATTTTGCCATATCTTTGTGGCTGTAGAGAATTGATGCTGAAGGATTCCATACTGAGAGCTGCTGTTGGGTTGGACATGAGGAAACAATTCCTTCACTGAGAAGGGTTATCAAGCACTGGCCCAGGAGTCACCAGCCCTGGAAGGACAGTGTTGAAAACCCACCCAGATGTGGTGCTGAGGGCCATGGTTTAGTGGGGACTTGGCTGTCATAGGTTGATGGTTGAACCTGATGATCTCAGAGGTCCTTTCCAACCATCAAGATTCTGTGAGGGCAGCCCTGGATTTAGGTCATGCCATGGTCTCTTCCACATAGCAAACAGAGTCTCTGCATCACTACAGATGCTTGTTTAGGCTTTGACTTTTCTCTTTCAGAAGTAGAGTGATTGAAAGACATCTTGATCTGTTCCCTTCCATCCAGTTCACCTGGCTAGGGAGTCACCTGGCTTTAGTTTATGAAGTGCTCATGCTCTTGGCCCCTCTTATGTTAGGAGATAAAACATCTGTTACCTGGGGAAGCTCCTGGAGCTTAGAGCCATTCCTCTCTGAGAGGTTAAAATCCTGTTTGCAAGTCCTGCCAAGGGCTGCTCTGTCTGGAGCTTTCATGCTCTTCCAGCCAGTGGCTTGAGCTTTCTCAGCCCTGACAGGTGACCAAAGCCATTGCTGAAGACTGTGACTGCCCAAAGGGGATGTGACAGCTTTGTGGTCCTGGTTGCTAGATGGATTTCTTTGAGTGCCTGTATTTGTTAAGCAATCTTCTGATGACATCCAGGATCCTTTTTCACCTGCTGATAGATGCTGTGGTGGAGGGGGCAAACCTGATGCCCTTCCAGTTGTGGTTTGAACATGCTGAGAGGAGATGGCAGCAGTGGGAGGAGTGGGAAGTGCAGGGGTTTACCCTTTGGACTGGGATTGAAGATCTGAGGTTTAGTTTAGGTTCTGCCCCTGATTTTTCTGCTTGACTCTGTTGACATCAATTCCTTTCCCTGGGGTTGAACTTTCCCTGTTTAACTGTGCAGTTTCCTCTGGAAAAATAAACCTGTATGAGAGCTCCATGCTCATAACTGGCTCTAGGAGTAGAAGAGTCACTCTGGGATGGATATGATAACCTTAAACTCCAGCATAGCTTGGTCCTGGGCACTGAGGACCTTGTAATGATTAGTGTCACCTTTGCTCTCTGACTGAGATGTTCTAAAGCCAAATCTTACTTTGCTCAGCAGTTAGATCTTTGATTGTTGATTTTATCCTTTCAAATGAGAGAAAGTTGCTCTTGCTTAGTAGCAACTTAACCACTGGCTTCAAAAAGAGCCAGGAAACACAGGATTGTGTTGAGTACAGCAACAGCAATGTTGGAATCACCTGAAATTCAACCCATATTTTCTCTTGGCTTGAAGCTAACACACAGGCTGGAGGTGTGAGAGCTGCAAGTGTGACAGGATTGCTAAAGAGCCATAGCCCCAGCCAGGCTCCTCAGATGTCTGTGTGTTCTGACTACCTCATCTGTGATGCACAGAAGGGAATGTTCTCTGGGGTGGTTTTTTTTCCCCCTTTTGCCATCATTTTCAAGCTTCCTGAGGCCTAGGACCTGGTCAGGGTCTGTTCTGGCAGCCCAACATCTGAGTCTCAGGGCTCCTTGTTCCTTTGAATGGCTTTGATTTCTTTCTAGTTCCTTTGCTCACTGTCTTGCAGTCTTCCCACCACTTCTGACTGCTGTGATTCCCAAGCAGAGCTTGATTGCTGTTGCCTCTGGTCCTCTCTTTGCCTCTTGAGTAGATCTGTTGTCCTGAGGTACCAGCAGGGTAGCTTCCCAGGCCCCTTCTCTGTGCTCTGCACCCCCTTGCAGTCCAAATGCTTTTGTAATTGCCAAAGAAGAGACAGTGCCTTGAGGTTTGTGACCCTGCCTGAGCCTTTCAGGGTGAATTATGGCCTTTCATCTCCTCTGAGGGTCATGATCTCTTGGTAATTGCACTGAAGTGACTTTCCACTCCATTTGGAACATGCATGCAGCCCTGCCATAATTTCTACTGTAAGACACAGCCTGCCCATAATGACAAGGAATCTATAAGCTTGCCTGCCTCAGCTGTGGCATTAGGGTGCTCTCTCTCTCATTAAATCAGCATCAATCCTTTGATGTAGCCTTGTTGGTTCCCTGCTGCATTTTCTCCCTCAAGTAAAGAACAGGATTTCAGTTTGGGGGTGAAAGCTTGCTCCCTTTGGGTGATGCTCTCTGCTGGCCATGCTGGCTGGAGGTAAGCTGATGGAGATGTGTGACACTACTCTGTGGTACTACAAATACCAGGGCTGGAATTATCTAGTGGAGACCTGTGTTCAGTGGCCTGTCCCTCCTAGAAGCCTGGAGTATCTTGTATAGGAAACCTAGACCTCCTGGAGCTTCTGAGGTGTTCTGGCTGCCCACACCTCTGGATGCTCTTAGTGCTCTCGAGATCCAGGGATTTCTTCTCTTCCCCTCACTGGGAATTCCTCAGTGAAGAGCTCCCTAAAAATGCTGCAGCAGAAGTGTGGGCACCACATGGCAGAGGGGTTGGAGCTAGATGATCTTTTAGGTCAACTTGGGCCATTCTAGGTTTCTAGGTGGCCAGTTTTTAGCCTCCTGCTGTATCTTCTTCAGGTTGCTTCCTGTGGACTCAAGGGGTTACCTGGAGGTCAGGTTGAGTAGCACCAAGCTGTGCTTTTTCTTGAGGTCTCTTAGACTTTTGGTCTGATCAAGAGGTTTACAAACTCAGTTGTTTTCTGGAGGAGGGGTTAGGACATGGCAGCCTTTGCCTTTTGTGGACAAGATTGACTCTTGCTGTAATTCCCAGTGATTTTGAGTATTTATACCTGCATTTAATTTCAGCCTGTGTGATGGCAGCTAGAGGCAACATTTCCACTCTGTGTGGGCAGGATTTGCTCACTTGACTCCATGCAGCTACAAACATTTTCTCTTGACTGCCTCTCAAGGAGTTGCACTAAGCCTCATTAGTGGATTTGGGCATCTCCATCCCTTGCTTTTCTCTGTTGTACCTAAGAAAGCCTTAAACCAGGAATTCTGCAGCAGGAAAGAAGATTGCAGCTTCCTGCTGGTTTTCTGCTGGCTACTCTTTTCATTGCTTCCTTCATGGAGAGGCTTAATGAGCAAGTCTGACTGCAGGGCAAGGCTGGGTGCTGCTCTGAGCAGCAGTTTCAGTCTTGGCTTCCTTTGAAACAAAGCATTTGCTAACCTGCTAGCTTTTATTTCTGGTTCTTGGTGCCTACTGCATTTGTCAGGGCACAGAAAAGGGCACAGCCCTGCAAAGGGCTGCCTGAAGACTTCTGAAGCCTGGAAGTGCTGCACTTGGGGCTGCTAAAGTGCATTTTGCCTATTAATGCCTAAATCTAGAAGCAAGCATGATCCCTCCCCTCTCCTGTGACCTTCTCTGTTCAGTATGTGCATTCAGCCAAAGCTCAGCACCCTGTCTCCTGAGGAGCTGGACTCTGGCAGGGTCTAGAGGATGTTTTCTGACAGTGCCATAGAGGTTGGTGAGGGGGTGCAGCAGCTGGGACATGGCATTCTCTGGCTGCTGTGCTTAGCTGTATCTGCACTGCTAACACCTTCCCTAGAGAGTGCAGGGTCTCACATCTCCTCTCCCCTTTCTCTTTCAGGCCCATGCATGTTTGCTTCTCCAGAAGGTTCTGCTGCTTCGGGAGCTGAAGCTCTTGGTGACAGAGGAGGAGTGGGAGGAGTTGATCAGAGGAAGCCTCAGCCAAGTGACAGAGGTAACAAGCTTCAACATGTTCAAGAGAGCACCTAGTGGGTGCTGCTTGGGCTAGTGTGGTGGAAACTGCTCTCAGAGGGACCATGGGTGGTGTCCACCAGGCTTGCAGCCTTCTTGGGATGCTGCTGCTGAGGAGTGTTTTCACTTGCTACAGCTCAGGGGATCCAAGAGACAGAGCCCAAGTCTTAGGGAGTGCACTCAGATCACTTCAAGGTGGGGTCAAAAACCCAAGTTTTCAACTGCAAGATCTTAGGAACTGTTATTTAACAGCAGAAAAAAAGTTGTGGAAGCTCTGAATTGGAGTGAACTGCAGGGCCAAAGAGATGGAGCTGAGGTGCCCTGGGCTTCTGGCTCCTTGAAATGCCCTGGCCAATATTGTTCCTCAGGGAGACCTTAAAATACATGGGAAAATAATTTGGACAGAAAGAACAGTGACAGCAATTGCAGGGCTCCTGATTCAGGGACAAGTGTGGACTGTACCTGAAGATGGTTTTTGGGTGCAGCTCTTTTATGTAGGAGGTGATCTGTAGGACAGGAGGCTGAAGAAGGAAATGCTGTTCAATTGTGTTCTTCTGGCTTGCTGTGGAGGGAACCCAGCAGCCAAATTCATGCTGTGATGTGGTGACTAAGCTTGATGACATGGGAGATTCCAGCCTGGGTGTTCCAGGGAACTGTAGTCCTGACCTATAAGTCAGAAAGTGCAGCTTTCATGCTTTACTTCCTTCTTTAAATGCTAATTGAGGCCCTTCTAGAACTGACCATCTAGGAACAGAAGGATTAGCTCTGTTTTCTTTGCTCAAGGAGGGACAAAACCTCAGCCAGTTGAACTTCAGGAATTCAGAGGTGCTGTTTATCATTCTTGAGGGAGCAGGGAATCCTGCCTTTCATTAAATGCCTTTTATTTAGTGGCTACCTCAGGAATCCAATGGGTGGAGTTAGGGATGATTTGATTTCCAACTACATAAGCCATGCCACTCCTTCCAAGCCAGGCATCTCCTGGTTTCTCTAGCAGCTGAATGCCTCCAGGCCTCAATGATTCATTGGGAACCCACAATGCCTTCACCTTCTTCTTGTCAAGGAAAGTTTAGCAACTTGCAAGCCATCCAGTATTGTAATGAGCTGTGCTCCCAGAGCTTCTTCAGTGCCTCTCATGTCTGTGGTCACTTGTGTTTAAAGAGAGATGCCTGGGAAATGCTCTCAGTCTGTTTGGGCTGTCCAAGGTATAACCTGTGGGCAGAAAGCCTCCCATGCTATCAACTGGCAGTGGCATGTAGGTGCTGCTTCTTTTTTGGGCCTGAAAAAGCCCTGACAGGATATTTTTACAGAGTGCTTTGTTGGTGGAGGTATATATTGGGGTTTGTCTCCTTTGCTCCTGCTTCCCCCTTGCTCTAACACTGCTGGGTATGGCTCCTGGGAGCTGGAGGAGCTGCATGGCTTCCCATGCTGCTGTAATGAGGAGAGATCAAGGGCTTTTGATATTCCCTAGAACAGTTTTGATTGCTAGCCAAAGGCTGACACTTGTGCTGCCAAACTTTCTGAAGCTGCAAAAGGTGTTGTGTGGCTTTTTGGTGGTGCAGGAATGCTCCCTCACCTGAGGAATAGCTGCAGAAAGATGCAGTGGCTTCATGGTGGAGCAGAGCAATCCTCCTATCATGACTGATCTCATTTGTAGCAGGAGGCAAAGGCTGGAAACTGAGCAGATTTAGAATCAGGAGAAGGTCTGTGTTTGTCCAAGGCAGTAATCCACCATCCAAAAATAATTTGTTGAGTTTATTATTAGCTCTGAATTACCAGGTGGAGATTATCTGCTTGCCTGAAGGAGAAAGCTGCAGGTAGGGTGGAAGCTGTGGGCATGATATTGAAATGATGGGATGAGTTTGCTTGGACTGTGGCAGTCAAGAGCTTGGGCTAAACAATAGCCCTCTCTGTCCCTGGTGTCCACAGCTGCCTCTGCTTAGCTAGAAGGGAAGGAAGAGCATTTGCAGGGCTGAGAGTTTCTCCTGCAGCTCAGTCTTGTCCCTTTTCAGCTGAGCCTTGTTTTGGTGAGCCATTCCAGGTCAGCCATGATGTCAGGGTTGGGTTTGGAAGCAGGTAGATGTTGGCATGTGAGTGCTTCCCCATGAGAACCTGGAGTGAGAGCAGAAGTTGCCAATGCTGTGGGAAATGAGCAACTTTTATTGCCCTGCCCTTAGTTGACAGCTCTGCATTTGCTGGCACTGGCCACTCCTGCCACCATCCCTTACAAAAAGCTGTTTTAAGAGGGGGGGGAAATAAATCATAATGCAGAATTTTATGTCTTTCTTTGACCTGAAGTAACCTGGGAGGGCCAGGTCTTTAGCTGACTAGTGCTGTGCTTGGAGTTCAGGCAGCAGTGTTGGTCACAAGGAAGCTGTCAGCTAAGGCTTTGCTACCTCTCTGTGCCCTTGGGTAGCTTTGCAGGTGTAAGGCTGGGAGAGAGGGCAGGATGCTATCTCCTGGTGCCTGCTTTCTCCTCCTGGCTGAGCTCAGGCAACTGCATTGCATTCCTGCAGATGATTTGGTGAGGAGCAGGGAGCCTGGGCTGCTGTTAGGCAGGGATATGTGCTGGCACTGGGAGAGAAGCAATGGGAGAAGGCTGCAGTGATGGAGATCACTGCCTTATGCTTCTCAAAGTAAGAGGCAGAGAAGGGAAAATCAACAGCCAGGAACTTGAAGTGAAGAGACAGCTTCCTGAAATAGCTGCTCTGGCTGCTGCAAGGCAGTGGCTCTTGTGCTTACATAAGCTAACTTGACCTTAGTTGTTCCCCAAATGTTTAAGCATGCTTATAAAACATAGATCAGAGCCAGGAGGGATTCATATTTGCCATCCCCTTGCTGTCAGTGAGGGAAATCTTGATATCCTGGTGAGTACCTTGGGGTTGACTTGCTCTTGGGAGAGCCCTGTTTGCTGTTGGTGCTCTCAGCTTGTTCTGCTGGCTCACCTGGGCAGGAGGCCTTGTCCCCAAGCCCTGGGGCTGCCCTTTCAGCTGGAGAAGTAGCTCAGGCATAGTTTTAACCTCCCTGGTCCTGGTTACTTTAAACAAAGCAGGACCTGACTGTGGTTGTTGAAGTCTCACGTCTGGAGTCTGGACATCTCAGTTGTGTTTACAGGATAAATAGAGTTGCTGGTGTTGGAAATGACACAGCTCACCTGAGAGGCCAGAACATCTGACAGACTCCTGCTTCCTCTTGGAGAGCTTTGGTCTTTTTATCAGTAGGTCTGAAAGTGCTTTACAAAGGAAATTCAAAGCAGGGAGTCGTTGGTGTCAGGAGGAAAGTATTTTGCAGGAACCCAAAAGCTCATGGATTTAGTTTATCCTGCAGTTGTTCACCCTGTTTTACAGATGACAGGCTTGGCTGAGCCAAGAATCCAACCTGGGTCTCCTGAGACATCCCAGAGACCCTCTTGGTGCATGGCCAATCTGGCTGTTCCTTCAGTTGGCTTCAGAAGAGCTCAGTGTGTTGGGTGGCAGTCCCTGGCCCCATGTTATCTGGGGAGGATGCAGGTGCTTGTGAGTTCAGAGTGCCTGGAGTCATGCAGTGGCAGAACCTGAGAGGCTCACATTCCTTGTGTCCTGCAGGGAACTGTCACAGCCTTTTGGTGAGGGATCTCTGAGGGGTTGCTTTTGGACTCCATCAAGCACCTCTCAGTTTAGCCTTGCAGCTTTCCCACTTGCCCTTGGGGCACATTTTGGTGTTTGTTCCTTCTTAAATGCATTTCTTTCTGCTAGGTTATAAAATTGGTGTCTTGGCTTTGGAGTCCCCTTGAAACCATGCCAAGTGTTGATGAACTAACTCACTGAGAGGTTTGGGGCAGGAAGCTCCAGGCTCTGAGTGCATAGTTTCATTCCCTTCATCCCTTTCCCAGCTTGCCCTCCTGAACTGAGGTGCTTTGGGTTCCTCCCAGCTTAGGCTGAAACTCCCTGGTTACAATGTGAAAGGCAGGGAAAAGTGAGAAAGGATTTTGAGGAACATGCCAAAAAACTTCTTCTTTTCATGGCTGAGCAACTTCAAACCAAACCAACCTTCAGAAAACCTCTGGAAGCTGCTTTGTCTGCCTTGTACACAGCAGGTTCCTGAGGGGCTCCTTTGTCTGCCTGCTGCAGTAAGTCCATCCTAGGAAGGAGCCAACTGTACTCCTGGTTTCCCCTGTGCTTGTTTTGTCAGTGTGCTAAGAGCCAGGCAGAGCAGACAGTGGTCAGGTTGCCTGGGTGAAACCAAACTGGGATCAAAGCATCCTGGGGTGGAAACCAGGTCCCAGAGTCTGACACCTAACTGGGATCAAGGCATCCTGGGGTGGAAACCAGCTCCCAGAGTCTGACACCTAACTGGGATCAAGGCATCCTGGGGTGGAAACCAGCTCCCAGAGTCTGACAGCTAACTGGGATCAAGGCATCCTGGGGTAGAAACCAGCTTCCAGAGTCTGACACCTAACTGGGATCAAGGCATCCTGGGGTGGAAACCAGCTCCCAGAATCTGATGCCTAAGTTCAGTGCAAGACCAAAGCAGGGCAGGTCACTAGTACTGGAGACTTCCAGTTAAAGATACACATAATCCTGATGCTGAGACACATCTGATGCCTCCTTCAACCTAGGTGGTTACTCAGACTTGGGCTGTTTCTGTGGAAAGACATGGATGTAGGCAGACAAGGAGGTCACAGTGCTGCTGTAGATAACCCAAACTCTCTTTTCCAAGCCTCAGATCATCAGAAAGTTACTGTGTGCTCTCTGGAGACTTTTATTGTGTTGGCATTTTGTTGCTGTTGTGGTGTTGAGCTAGGGATTGGAAAGGACTAGCTGGAGCCACTCAGAAGGTAGAGGGGGATATGCTATAGAGCTGCCAGTGTGGACATGCCCTTCATTTCTGAAGGGCACCACATTTGATTATTGGTGTCTCAATTTGTAGGGAGATGAATTATTAACAGTGACTTCATCAAACCTCTCACAAAAGCCATTCTTCATTTTTTTTCCCTTGAAGATTGCCTGAACTTTCATCTGTCCATCTTTATAAATTCTTCATTCATTGCCCTTTCTCAGCTTCTCAGCTTGTCAGAGGAGGCCAGGAGTGATTTAACTGAGATCTTGGAGGTGCTTGCAGAATACTGGATGTCTCTGTGGAGATGTCATTCTCCTCTGTTCCTGCAGCTCTCATGTAGGGGTTGGGTTTTTTTCCCCCCCTGCTGCATTTCTCTATGGTCTATGGAGGGGAAAAACCAAACTCAGCTCTTTAAAGCTGGGAAAGCATTGACATTTTCTGTCAGAATGGCTTCTGCATTTTTGGGCTCCTCCCTTTACTAACAGCCAAAATAAACATGGCCAAAAAAAAGGTGTTTAGTTACCCTCTTGAGCATGTGGGGCTGTTTAATCCTTTGCCTTCCCTCTCTTCTCTCTAGGTCAGGGACAAGCAGGCACTTAGTGGCTCCTTTGCCTTTGTCAGCATTTCTTGACTCCTTGTTTCTGCTAGAGATGCAAGGACCAAAGTTTTGAACCTTGGTACTTGGAGCCTTCAGGAAGTATCAAGAGAGGAAGGAGGAAGAACTGTCAGTGCTTTTCCCCTCTCCTTTAAGTGCTCTCAGCAGCAGCTTCTGTGCTGCCCAGGTGGGTGGTGTGAGAGCCTCTCCTTGTGTGCTTGCCCACCTGGGGTACATGGATTGGGAATGGATCTGGCTCTGGATGGAAACTGGTGTGGAAAGGCATGCTCTTCCCTCCTGCCTTCTTTGCCTTCCATCACTTAGCTCTAAGCTGTAGCTTGGGTTCTTTTATTGTACAGTGAATGTTGGCATGAAAGGAGGTCTTTGGGGATGGCTTGTCTGGGTTTGGGGAAGCTCAGAGTGGTTCCCTGCCTCTATCATGGTCTGTGTGACTCAGACATGTTGCTTGGCCTCCATGGAATGGAGGGAATGATGCTGGCTCACCTCTTACCTTCTGGGAGCAGTGGGAGTGTAATTACAGGTGAGGTGAAGGTGCTTGCAGTGGATAATAACCTGAGTTAGGAGCATACAGAATACTCCAATCCTTCATTTGCTTGTCAGGTTATTAGTCTCTAAATAGCAGGGGGAGGCTGTGCCCCTCCCAAACCTCTCAGCTTACCTGCCTGCTGACATGGGAGATCTTGTGCTTTGGCTCAGGTAATGGCTATGTGCCTGTAGGGCCCCAAAGCCACTCTCTGGGGCTCTTCTGGGTGTGAGCCCACAGTGGGGACCTGAGCCACAACAGCAGCAGCAGGAGGCTAGGTGATGGCTTTGCTCTGGGCCCTTGCATGCAGCATGGAGCTAGGGCAAGGCTTTGGCTTTCCCAGCTAGTAGGAAGGCACTTGACATGCTGAGCTCAGACCTCTTAGGTGCTTCCTGCTCAGGACTGTGGCTGGTCAGCAGGGTGGAAGTTTGGCTGAAATATTTACTGCTGGAGAAGAGAGTTTACCTTAGCAACCTTGGGCTGGGCCAGGGGCTGTGAGGTGATGCAGGTGGAGATGGGGGTTTGGCAGAAGGCACTTGGCACTGTGTTCAGTCATGGATCTGCACATTTATCCATCAGCATCAGGTCTGTTATGGGGGAGAAGGGGGAAGGATGGAGATAGCACAGTGTGTGGAAAGAATGCAGTTTGGCTGGCCTTCTGCAGCTGGTGGAGCAGTGAGGGATCTGTCAGGCTGATCCCAGGGAGGGAAAGGGCTGGAGGAGGTGCTGGGAGTGCAGAACTATGACATGGTGTTCAGACTTCCAGCTAGGGAATGTGCTTCTCTGCACTCTGGAGATACTGCTCTGTCTTGTAAGTCATGTTCCCCCCTCACTGTGGTAGTGTGAAAGGGGCAGAGGTGCAGGCTGGCTGAGACTGCAGGCAGGTGTGGGTTTGGAGGCTGGCAGAAGCATTGTCTGGCTCCATAGGACAGCATCTTGCCATCTCCCATGCTGCAGGGAGGCTTGGGCAGTGCCTGGGCTGCTGACTTGGGCTCCAGGTGAATATGCTCCAGTTCCTGCTGAGGTGCAGGTTTCAGGGCAGTCTTGGGCTCCTCCTTAGGAAACTGAGGCATGGAGCTGGCTGAGGAACTAGCTGCCAGCCCTCTCTCCTGCTTGTATGACTGAATGGCTGCAGGTATTCACCTCCTGGGCTCTAACAAACTTGTCTGACACTTGTGAAGCTGAAGGAGTGCTGTGAAGTGGAATGAAGCTGGGATCCTCCAGTAGTTTGGGTACCTCCATGTGTGCTACAGGTGTTAGGAACATAAAAGAAGGCTCTGGTTGGGAAGATGCTGATTCCCCATCCCAGGTTTCACTGAGCAGGAGCTGGAACTGAGGTTCCCTGTGAGGTGGGACTGGCTGTTGCTGAAGGAGCAGAGTTTAATCAGCAAATGGAGCTGTTGAGGACAAGTCATGTAGCCACTTTTCCTTCAGTACTGAGTGGTTGAACTGTGGGACTCTTGTGCTCTCAGAGGGCAGGGGAAGGGAGAGTTGGAAAGCTCTGTGAGCAGCACATGGCAGAGAGTCCCAGAAGAGGTGGTTGGACGAGTTCTTCTGGGTTTTCCTTTAACCCTCCACCACTGACCTGTAGCATAGCTGGAAGCAAACCCCCTGCTTTGTGCCTCAGTCTTGCTATGTAAAACCCTGCCAACCTCCTGCAAGCCTTTTGTGCTCTCTAATCAGTGTTTTAAGTCTCTCCTAAGGATGCTGCAGAGGACTGAAACACTGCTTTTCTTTTTAAGGCATGCTCACCATGTGTTGCAGTTTGCCATCTGTTCCACAATAGCTCTTGCTTTAATTTTATGCTTGTATTTTATGCAACCCCCAGATGAAATCCCAGCAGAGACCTGTCAAAGGCTTGACCTCCACAACTGGGCTGGCAGTGCTGATTTTATTGTTCAGGTAGCTGAGGGAAGGAGCAGACCAAAGCAATCTGCTGGGTCAGAGTTTGATACCTTTATGCAGGCAGAAATGATGCCAAATGCTTTGGAAATCTTCTCTTGGGGTTTGGACCCAGCTCCCAGGGAAGAGATTTGTGATCTCATTCCTTGGGAGCAGCTCCAAGGCTTCCCAGCAGCCCCAGCCCAAAGTCAGCTTCTTTTTTGTAGGCAGAGCCCAGCAGGTTTGTATTGCTGTCCCGTGGAAGCAGATTCTCTGCTGTCAGAGGACAAGAGTGGAGCAGTGTGGGGCAGGAGTTACCAGCTCATGGCATGGGGAATGGGGAAGTACCCTGGGGCAGTGGTGATGAGATCAGGATCATGAGAGACACTCAGCTGAGCAGCAACTGGACTCTGCTCTTTAAGGAGGCTTGGCTGCCTCAGCCACACCACAGACAGAGGTGTTTTGATGCTCCTGGGAGTAAAATTCTTTCCCATCCTTTGTGGCAGAAGGAAAAGGGGAAGGAAAGATGTGTAGAGAACTAATCAAACCTGAGCTGGATCCTGCTCCCTTCAGGCCAAGCCATTCTGCTTCTGGACTAGCCCAAATGCTCCTGTTCTGTAGGAATGAATGATCTGCTGCTGCTTTGCTGTTTTTTTGGCTTCTCCAGCCACCCCAAGCTCTTCCTTGTTCTTTCCTGGTCTGTGAGAGCTGTTTCAATGTGATCCCATTTCAGCAGGGAGCTAGTTGCTTGCAAAGCACCTAAACTGTGCTGCCTTGCTTCTGGCTGTTGATGCTGGTGGAGCTGTGCTTGTGTTTCTAGGGCCATGCAAAACACTGCTTTTAATACCAATGCTGAGGCCAGGATGATCTCTTCCATCTCCAGCTGGATGAGCAACCTCTTTTGTCCCTCAGGTCTGGGGGAGCTTGGCTGGGCACCCCAAGCTAGATTCATGTCCCAGTTTCTTAAGCACCTGAAAAACTGCTTGCAGGCTTCTGAAAATCAACCCCTTGGGTGGTGTTCAGAGCTGGAGGACTTCTCTCTTGTCTTCAGAAGGGTTTCCTTCAAGCCCTTCAAAGCAGCAGGGATGGCAGCAAGGACAGAGTCAAGCCAGTGTGATTTAAATCATGGAATAGAAACATAAGATCATTAGAGTTGGAAAAGACCTCCCAGATCTTCCAGTCTAACCACTGACCAGCACTGCCAAGTCACCACTAAGCCATGGCCCTCAGGATCACATCTAAGTGAGGATCTCAACACATCTAAGGTGAGGGAGCTCAACTTAACAGCCTCTCTGAGAGCTGCTTTAGCCACTGGTGGTGACTGTTAGCCACTTGTAGTGACTGTTAGCCAGTGGGTAGTGACTGTTAGCCAGTGGGTAGTGACTGTTAGCCAGTGGGTAGTGACTGTCAGCCACTGGTGGTGACTGTCAGCCACTGGGTACTGACTGTCAGCCACTGGGTAGTGACTGTCAGCCACTGGTGGTGACTGTCAGCCACNGACTGTCAGCCACTGGGTGGTGACTGTCAGCCACTGGGTGGTGACTGTCAGCCACTGGGTGGTGACTGTCAGCCACTGGGTGGTGACTGTCAGCCACTGGGTAGTGACTGTCAGCCACTGGTAGTGACTGTCAGCCACTGGGCAGTGGCTGTCAGCCACAGGTAGTGACTGTTAGCCATGGGGTAGTGACTGTCAGCCACTGGGTAGTGACTGTTAGCCTGGCAATGGCTTTTTCTTCAAACTGCAAAGAACATTTTGATGCAAATCAGGCTTTTTTTTTGGTTTCCATCATTGATTTCATCATCCTCACCATGATTATTATTAGTGGTAAGCCTAATACACAGAGGGTGCATGGCCTCTGGAGTGTTACACCCCACATGTGATGATTTGGTTTGTTTTGGTGGGGTTTGTTGTGGTTTTATTTGTGTTTTCAATCCCACACCTGATATTTGTTTCTCATCTTACCTGAGAGACTTCAGAGCTATTGGATTGTGTGACCTTGGAGGTTAATGACAGCCCTGGAATAGAGTTGCAGCACATCTCTCTGGATCAGGAGAGAGTAATTAGCAAGTTATTGATAGCCAGATGAAGCTGCAGCATGAATTCCAGCCAGCAGAGCATGGAGTCTTTCTAATAGAGGGCTTGAATGGATCCTCCTGGCCAGGAAAGAACTGTAGCTGATTTAAACAAGATAGTCCCAGGGTGTGGAGCCTGTACAGATAGTAAATAATTCCACCTAGAAGCTGCTGTTCCTGCAGATGTTAGCTGCTCTCCCCACTTCTTCTGCTCCAAGTGTTCCTTTGACTCTTGCTTGCATCATGATGTGGAGGTTAGCCTCTTCTCTCAAGAAACAAGTCACCAAATAGAGGGAAACAGCCTCAAGTTGCACCAGGGGAGCTTTAGGATGGACAGGAGAAAGAATTTCTTCCTGGCAAGAGTTGTCAAGGCCTGACAGAAGGCAGTGGTGGAGTCACCATCCCTGGAGGGGTTCAGAAGCTGTGTAAGTGTGGTGCTGAGGGCCATGGGAAGTAAGCTGTGGGCTCTGCATCCACACAGAAACACAGGGAGGGAGAAAACCACCGTGGAAGCAGAGCTGCAAGAGGCAGCTTGCAAGTAGAGGATCAGGATCCCTGAGCCATTAGGTTACCTCTCTGATCCAGCTGCCTTTTTCTGGCTCTTCTCTGCCTTTCTCCACTTGTAAATAACTCTGGCTTTATCTGACCTATCTGTGGAGTGATTTTCCTCTAAGCCAGACCTTTCAGTGTCTCAGAAACCCTGGGCAGCACAGAAAGGAAACAGAAAGAAATGAGCTTTTTCTCTCAGTGAATTTCAGCTTGATTGAGAAGCCCTGTTCCAGGGCTGGCAGCTGGGTTGTCCTGGCCTAAGTGGTAATGGGTTTCTGCCTTTGTACTTTCCATGTCAACCCCAGCTGTTGCCCCTCAGGTGAAGCTGTTGGCTGGCAGCCTCCTGGCCTTGCCAGGGTGGGCCTGGATGTTGGCAATCCTCTTTTTTTTTTCTCCTAGAGGCTCCAACATGTCTCCAGTTGTGCTTTAGCTTAGAGACTAGGGAGAGCAGCAGGGTCATGCCTTTGTGCTGTGCTTGCTCTTCTTTTGTCCAGTCATTGCTTCATTCACCTGGCCATCAGCAGCCTCAGCCATGGATCCTCCTGAGCATTCCCAGACTTTGGCTTTTGTGTTCCAGAGTTATTTTGGTGACAGGTCAATGCTGCCAATCATTATTCATCTCCTGCTTCCTCCTGAGAAGGCTACTTTGTTTCCCTGCTTAATTTGAGCTGCTTCTCCATCTCCTCTTTTAACTTGCAGAGCTTGAAGACTGTTGGCCAGCACATCCTGAAGGCTGAGAAAGAGAAAGTTGCCAAGAGCTTGGAGCTGTTGAACTTCCTCCTCAAAACTGTGATGGAGCAGGTGAGTGTGTGACCTGATGTGTGGCAGATGGCTGTTCTGAACACCACCAAGGCCTCTTAGATGTCCCACTTGGATTTTACCTTGTGACTGCTCCTCATTTCTTCTGGGTGTGCCATCCCACCTCGTTTCTTCCTGAAGGGTAACCCTGGAGGGAATGCCTAGCTGGATTTGAGGGTAGAAAAGCCCCTGTCTGAAGGTCATAGCTCTTGTGAGCTGATCTCCAAGCAGTTGTGGAAGGATCTGTGCAGTGTTCTGCAAACACATGTGACTTCTTTCTTATGGCCTGGGTGGGATCCAGTGAGGGTGAGCTGGATTTTGTCCCAGGTGACTGCTCTGTCTTCTCCACTGCACTCCAGAGACAGACTTACTCAAAGGTTTGTGAGCAGGAGTGAAGCTTTGTTTTCCCTCATGAAAAATGGCTTTTTTGGGGGCATGAGAAGATTTTCTCTAGCTGACAAACCAATTCTTCCCTGTGGTTCTAATTTACTGGAGCAAAATACCCCAAGCAGTAGCCTTGCTGAAGCCCAGCTTCCTACTGCTAAGCACAGAGCTCACACCACAGCCTGTTGCTTTGAGAACACCTCAGAGGAAAGTGGGTGGAGGAAAGAGATTATTTCCAAGGCTCTTGTAGAAACTGAAGAGCCTTTGAGACACCCCACTCTGTCTGGTTTGGCTGAAATCAGCTGGTGGGTGACAGGAGCTCTAGAGGCAGCATGGTTGTGTCCTTTAGACTGAAAGTGCTGCTGCTTTTCTTTTGGGGAGCTACATAGTCATGTGTCTTATTGCCACTGCTCTCTGCTGTGGGCTGAAAAGAGAACCAAAGGACTTTTTAGTCCCTGCTCTGCCAGTACAATTCTTGCTGGTAGCCTCATGCCTCTCATGCTGGAGACCCAGTGTTCAAGCCAGCCCTGTGCCTGGTGTCACAGTGCCTGGGACTCACCAGCTTTTGCCCCCACTTGAAGTGATGTTGCAGCTGGGCTCAGGGCAGCAGCTTGGAGAGGCTAGACAGGACTGGTTGTTCCTGCTAGAGTCTTAGCCCAAGGCTGGCCTGTGCCCTGCTGCTGTGAGTGTCCCTTCTGCAGTCACCCTGCAGGCTCTGCTCTGCACTGGCATGGCCACATCTTGTGCAGTTTGGGGCACCACAGGGTAAGAAAGATATCAAGGACTGTAGAGATGGTGAAGGGTCTGGAGGGGAAGTGACTGAGGTCACTTGGCTTGTTCAGCCTGGAGAAGAGGAGACTGAGGGGAGACCTCATTGCTGTCTTCAGCATCCCCCTGAGGGGCTGCAGAGGGGGCAGGCACTGAGCCCTTCGCTCTCTTGGACGTGGCAGGGCTAGAGGAAAAGGGATGAAGTTGAGTCAGGGGAGGTCCAGCTTAGATGTCAGAAGAAGATTCTTCAACCAGAGGGTGCTTGGGCTCTGGAACAGCCTCCCCAGGGAGGTGGTCACAGCACCAAGCCTGAGAGAGTTCAAGAAGCACTTGGACATGGCTCTCAGGTGCATGCTGTGATTCCTGGGGTGTCCTGCACAGTGCCAGCAGTTGGACTCGATCCTTGTGGGTCCTTTCCAGCTCAGAACATTGTGATTCTTTGTGCTTCTGTGACTGACTGGTTGTGCTTGGCTCTTGCAGAAGCTGCCTGTGAAGCTGACAGAGCTGGACCAGGTGCTGGTGGCTCTGAAGGAGTCAGAGGGCATTGGGAACTCAGCACGACTGGACTCTCTCTACTGGAACGCCATGCGCTGGCTCAACTACACGTATGTATGCTTGGCACTCTGCCTTCTTGGCTGCCCTGGGAGCCTGCCTGCCTGCCTCTCCTGCTTCTCTTCACTCATGGGGAGAAGTAGGAAGAGAAAGGAAGTCAAGGCACTGAGCTCAGGCTGGAGGTTGAGCTAAATGGAGCTCCTGAAAGCCTTGTTGTTTGGAACGCTGCAGTGGTTCCTGGTTCCAGGTGCTTGCCTGCTCTGGGTTGGTCCTCGATGGGAAAGGGTTGTCAAGCTTGCATGTGGCTCACTGTGAGGGCTCAGGGACAGCTGAATCTGTTGTTGTGGCCTCTTCTAATGCCTTGAACAGGCTTGCAGGGCACAGTGGCCTCACCTGGCCTCGTGACACAGCCCCAGGCCCTGTTCCAGTCTCACTCGTGGTGCTTCTGGGGCTGGCAGAAGGATAAGTCCTGGCTTTGGAGTCAGCTGTGGCTAGGAGGGGGATTGCTAAGGGAGGAACTGCTGCCTGAGGAGGAGATTGAGGTTCAGGGCTGCAGCCTGCTGTCACTCTTGGTGCCATTTTGCTGTGACACACAGAGATCTTTGTGCAGGTGAGTTGGAAGAAGCCTGCAGCAGGTGTGGTTTGTGCAGAGGATCCTGGTGGAAGTGCTAACATCAGTTAGTCAGGATAGTGCTTTTCAACCCTGGAGAGATGCAGCTTGAAAAACTCTCCAGAAAACTTCACATTGACAAACCAGGTCATGGCCTTAGTGCCTGGTGCCTCTTCAAGACTCCTCTCTGGGGACTGAGCTGGTGCAGAGCAGCATTGACTAGGTGGTGGTGAAGCTGCTGATGGACTCTGCCAGGGAGCAGCAGCAGCAGTGGCCAAGGTTGCCTGGGTGGGACTGGAATGGTCTCTTGGGGCTTCTTCTGGAAGACCTTTTGGGATTGTTAGCAGAGTGAAGGCCTTGCTGGGGCTGGCACCTTGGGTGGACAGACAGTGTCTCAGTAGCCACAGGCAGGTGTGCTAGAGGAGGTGGTAAGTCCAGTGTCATTTGTGGCTTGGGGATTCTACCTCAAGTCTCTGTGTGCCTTCTGGAGCCCTGGTCTGGCTCCCACCCTTGGTTTAAGCAGCCCTTGTGCAGACTGAGGGCCACCTTCAGGTGTAACACTCATCCCTGCAGCCTGCCTATGCTTCTGGTGCCTTTCTCATGCTCTCTGCCTCTCTGTGGGCTGCCTGTAGCATGGATCCCACTGCTCCCTGCCTCTAAATGAACTTGCTCTTGACTTTTGCTCTTCTCTCTGCAGGAAGCCCAAGAAGGAGAAGGAGAAGACAGCCACTAAGCCTGTGCAGGAAGCAGAGTCACTTAAGAGGAAGAAGAAAGGATTCCTGCCAGAGAGCAAGAGACGCAAGAGGAGCAAGAAAGGCAACCAGGAGAATGGGGAAGCACCAGGCCCTGGTGAGGATGGAGAGCCAGCAAGCCCAGAGGAGCAGCCCCTGGGAACACAAACCCCCAGGCAGAAGAAGGGCAAACAGAAGAATCAGAACAGAGGGCTGAGGGAGAATGGAGTGGCAGTGGCAGGCAGTGGGGAGGAAGCTGTTAATGGAGGAGATGGTGCAGCTGGCAAGAAGAAGAAGAAGAAGAAGAAGAAGAAGATGAACAGAAAGAGAAAAGGTGATGCAAGCAGTGAGGCTGAGCAGGTGCCAGCTGCAAAGAAAACCAAGGGGAGCATTGGCCAGGAGACCCAGCAGAAGCAGGGCAGAGCCCCCCAGCAGAAGCAGGGCAGAGCCCCCCAGCAGAAACAGGCCACAGCCCCCCAGCAGAAGCAGGGCAAAAGCAAGAAGAAAAGAAAAGAGAAAAACCCTCCAGTGCTGCAGGAATAAACTTCCTGGACTTACCTAGGCCTGGCATGACTCAGAGCACTGTTTTAATATCTTTTATATCTATAGTTTTTATGTTCTCCATGACTTTAAATAAACCTTCCATAATGCTGAGCTCTAAGCTGCTGGTCTGACTCCTGTGGAGGCTTCAGCCTAGAGCACAGGGAGGCTGCATACCCTCCAGGCTCTGGTAGATGCCCAGCCTCTCTCTGCCTGTGCTTGGAACAGCTTTTTCCAGTCTGGGAGATGCTGCCTTTTAAGTGCCTGGGGTTAAATGGGCTTGCACATGCATATTTTGGGGTCAGGGAGATCCAATTTGGCCACTTAGGCACCTGTCATCAGTAAAACTACCATGCTCTTGCTGTTTTGCTGCTGGGTGCAGCAGGGGTGGTGGCTTCTCTGGTGACACAGGACATCAGTAAGGTGGTGAGACAGCTGAAGTGTCAGGCCAGCAGGCCCTGGGCAGCCATGCAGGCTTCCAACAGCCCATGAAGGTGACTGCTTGGAGTTACATCTGCTTGTTTAGCCCCAGGCTCCTGGCATTTGGAGAGCACCAGGACCAGCTTCTGTGATGTGTTGGGTCCTTGTCTCTTGTGGAGAGCTGTGCCTCAAGCTGTTTGAAACCCTACTCGTGTTGCAGTTGTCTTTAAAGCCTCCTCCCTCCTTTTCTCCCCTCCACCTGCTGACCACCTTACTCCTGGAAGCCAGAAGGTGTGTACTGGTGGCTGGTTCTGCCTCCTCTCCCAGCATCTGAGGGAACAGTCCCCAGGAGGAACCAGTTGCTCTCCTTCCTCCTGCAGAGGAGTTGGTGCTGGCTGCTGGCAGAAGCAGGCAGCTGCTGGCAGAGCAAAGGTCCCAGGAGCAGGACTCTCCCTGTTGTGCCTTCATCTCTCATCCCTGTGGGTGAGGTGGGTCTGTGCCATGGCTAAGGGCACTGGAAATGTCACCTGGCTTTTGGAGGGAGGGAGAGAGGAGCTGCAAAGGCTGTGTTTGCCCATGGCTCCTTATCTGCCTGTGCAATGATTCTGGTCTCCAAGGGCATAAAGCTCCCTGGGAGGCAGCTGCAGACCCTGAGTGGGTGCAGCCTTCTCCTTTCCATGCCACAGCAGTGATCCTGCCAGGTCTGCTCTGCACTCAGCAGAAAATGTCCTTCCTTTCCCTGCCTTTTGCTTTCTGCCTTCACAGCTGGTTCCTCTGGCCCTGAGG
This sequence comes from Galbula dea, assembly GCA_013399015.1. Classification (NCBI taxonomy): domain Eukaryota; kingdom Metazoa; phylum Chordata; class Aves; order Piciformes; family Galbulidae; genus Galbula; species Galbula dea. Next base: position 1,526,324 of record VWZX01003366.1, on the reverse strand, counting down.
GAAGTCAGGACTGAGGAGCACTTTGCTGGTGCCTTGGAAGACTCTGCCCTTGTGCTTTCTGGATGAGGAGTAGGCAGACCAGAGCTGAACTCTGCAAAGCAAGTGCCCTTCAGGTAGTGGTGCAGATGGGGGCAGGAGGTGAAGGGGAGCTCTCTAAGGTTGCCAAGGACCTTTAGCCTGGGAAGGGAAACTCTCCTTTTGCCCACACTTGCTAACTGTTGGCCTCCAGCCTCAGCAGGCTCTGAAGAAGCTGCTGGTCCCCAAGCAAGGTGAGGGCTTAGGCTGGAGGTATGTGACCAGAACAAATACAGCTCAGACCTGCAGCCAAGTGCCTGGTGTCTGCTTCTCTCTCTGATGGTTCCATGCCTGCCTGAGCAGTTGAGGGCTGGACCTTTTCCTCCAAGGCACTTATTGATCTGAAGGCTGTTGTAGGGGCCTGGCTGCACCAGCTGCTGTGGGAGGCTGCAGAGGAGATGCAAGTCTTTGTTCCCAGTCNGGGGGGACTCAGAGGGGACTGTGGGCACTGGGGCTGCTGCCCTGCCTCTGCCTTTTAAAGCTGAAAGCTGGTTCATTGCCTTGTTAAAACTTCAGTCCTAGCTAAGCCTCCCCAGCTGGCTCCTGAGTGATGACTTCTCATCTCTTATGCAAATGCAGCACACAGGAGGCCAGCAGGCCAGGGCTGTTCATGCTGCATGATCTGGAGATGCTCTGAGGGACAGTGGGGGGTTCCAACACTGGCTTCCCTAACCATTTCTTTCCTTCTCTCTGTGCCTGTGAGTAGGAGATCCTGGGCTGTTGTACCACTGCCCCTGCAGAACTGGAGGAGAAGCAGCATTCAGGGTTGGGGGGGTGGGAAGCAAGGTGAGCACACAGGTAGGTGGAGGTGTTGGGAGTGGGAAAGCAGCTTCAGAGCCCACTGGGCTGTCTCTTGGGACCTGCAGCAGGGCAGCAGCTTCATGATGTTGTAGGAGCTGAGCCTGGTGCTCAAGTCACAAGGGGTTGAAGAGCCTGGAGCAGTGCATGGGTCATGCCACAGCAGTCTCTCTAGTTTGGATGAGGCCACCTCATCCTTCTGGGGGAACATGAGCCAGCTCCTAGGCCTGGCAGATGATGGGCAGAGCTGGTACTGTGGCCTGACAACATCAGCTTCTTGCCTCTCTGAGCCTTTTGGGGTGAAGCTTTATCTCCTCCCCACCTCAGCTGGGTTGGTTTCTGCCCCATAGGGCATTCTGAGTTGCTCTAAGGACCAGCTGAGCTCCCCATCACTTGCAGGCTCAGAGATGCAGTCCTAGCCAAGCTGTGGGACAGGTGAGAGTGTTGTAGGAAGAGCTTTTCCTGGTGCCCTCAGCAGAGCTGCTGCAGCAGGCTGAAGCCTCCTTCCCCTGCACAGGGCAGGGCCAGTGCCTTTCCTAGGGCCAGGCATCATCTGCTGCAGCTACTCTGTCTAGCTAACTGCTTTAAATAACAGCTTTGGAGGCAACAGCTCACTGGAGTGAGGTGGACAGGAAAGCTCTGCTCAGGCAGCAAAGGGAGGAACCTTCACCTTCTGCAGAGGCCATCTGCCTGGCACTCCTGCTGCCAGGTGAGTCCTTGCCTACATGAGCATGAGTTGGGGCCCATGGAGGCTGTTTCAGCCACTCCAGAGTCACAGGGGTCAGGACTTCATGAGGCTTAGTTTGTCATTGTCCTTTTGGGGACAAAAACCCATGAGGTCAAAGCCATGCAGAGGGATGGCAGCTGGGTTAGTGCCAGGCAGGCTGGAGAGGTTGGCTTTGCCCTCTGCCTTGCAAGTGTGGAGCCTGCTGTGCTCAGGGGGTGTGTGTTCAGTCTCCAGAGCAGTCCAAGGGACAGGGACAGGCAGGCTGGGAGGCACTGTGTGAGCTGTGGGTGGGTAACAGCTCTTCTGGCAGTGCTTTGCTGCACAGCTTATGGAAAGCAGTCACTAAGCCACCAAGTCAAATCCTGTTTCACCAGCACTTGCTTGTGCCTTTGTGATTCTACAAAGGTTTCTTTTTTCCTTAATTTCATGTCCTGTCTGTTCCTGGCCCTTCAGAGCTTTAGGGGATTTGATTATTTATTTGTTTCCTTTGGTTTAATAAAACCTTTTCAGCTGCCCTGGGCTCAAGAGCTTTTGGGCAGTGAGAAGAGCTCAAGGGTTCTTCTGAATGACTGCCTGTGCTGTCAGGGGGTGTCTCAGGCTGCCCTCAGCACACAAAGGCTCATCATGGGCTTCTTAGCAGGGGAAAACATGGCTCCAGAGACTTCCTTCTGCCTGGCATCTGTTGGTCATCACATATGGAGAAGGCTGCTAGTGAGGTAACCATTGTGTCCTTTCAAGGATACTTTCCAATGCTGAAACTTGACTTTTTGGAGGTGGTGTGCTCTGTGTCTGCCAGAGACACACCAGGAGCTGGTTGCAGTGTGTTGGAGTTGCTCAGGAAGGAAAGAGAGGTTGCCATGCAGTCAGGCCCTTGCTGTACAGCTGTGCCACACCTGGCAGCAGTCAGAACAGAACAGCTACAGCCTGGAATGGCATCAGCTTGGCTAAGCCAGCTCAGGCTTCACAAGGTGAGGCACAGCTCTGCTCTCAGCATATGCTGGAGATGGTCAGTGTGCTCACCCTGTGCAAAGCCAGGCAGTGAGGCTGTCACCTTGTCAGCCTGCAGCTGGCCCTGGGAAGAGCTTATGTTAGCTGGTTGATGGAAGCTAAAGCTGTTAAGCTTCAGAGCTTAGCTGCTGGAACATCAGAATTTATCAAATGAGGCTTAATCAAGTCATTTACACAATATAATGAAGCTGAAAGCCTGAGATGTGCTGCCAAAGAGAGATCAGGGTTGGTTGGTCAAGTGACAGGAGTCTTTGTCTGCAAGGAGATCCTGGCCTGGGCACTCCTGCTGTGCTGCAGGACCCTGCAGGAGAGCTCTCATCTACTCCCACTCACCTTCTCTGTGCTCCCACTGCAGCCCAGGCAGGAGAAGAGGGGGACTGCAGTGCTCCTGAGGCAGCAGAACCAGCTGCTTCTGCCCCCCAAAGCCAGATGCCACCATCCTGTGAAGCTGGCAGGCCTGGCTGGTGCAGGATCCCTGGAGAAGAGCAGCCTTGGTGCCTACCATGGCTCCCACTTGGCAATTAGCTCCTGACCTGCTTCCTGAGCACTTGACCCATAGCTACAACCACATCATTAGCCATTCTCCTCACTCAGGCCTTTTAGCACTGCCATGTGTCATTGCTGTGCAGGGGATGGTGCAGAACCCTGCCTCTGTGACCACCACTGCCTCCTTCACCCCTGCTTTGATCCTGGGGCTGGATGCAGGCAGACAACTCAGAGGGAAGAGGAAGCTGTCACCCCCAACCCCTCTGCTCCCACTCACCTTCCCTGCCTGTGCTGTTAAACAAGCTCCAGGCAGGCTGGTGTCCAGGTAGGGTTATTACCAACCCCATCCCAGTGTTCCTGGCAGGAGCTGTGGCAGCCTTGTCCCAGGAACCAGCCCTGCAGAAAGCAACCACAGGAGTCTGGAGCCAGAGAGCAAGAGGTGACACAAGAAAGAGAAGCAGGAAGGTATGTTTTAAATACTTTTTTATTTCTTAATTTACATAAAGGTATAGATTTGGCTTATTTCTCTTTTTCATACTCTGAGATTCACAATCCATTGCTCTTAAAAAATAAAATAGTTCTTTGCTTCTGAAAAAACCAGAAAACTATTTTATACTGCTCCCTTGTATAACAAGAAAAATACACACATAACTCCTGTACATCACCTAGCAAAAGTGACTGCAAGTGCTGGCTACCAAACAGCAAAGCAGATGGAAGATGGAAGGTTGCAGAGAGGAGCTCTGCTCTCCAGAGTGCACCCAGGCAGCTCTAGGCTTTACTCACCCTGAGGTTCTCTTTTTAGCTAGCCTAGAAAAAGGGGAGAGGCCTCTGGGCTTCACCCAGCTTCTAATTCTGTGAGGGATGGCAGCAGGAGGCATTTCAGTCACTTGGCTTGGCAGCTTGCTGCTTTTTTGGGGGGTGTTTTCTTGCCTCTCTGTGCAGTTCCCCTTACCTCTGTTCCTCTTGCTGTGGAGAAGCCAGCTGATTGCTGCTGGAGTGGGTGCAGTGGTGCAAAGGCAGCATTAGTTAATGAGTGCTTCAAGAAAATGCCATTGATGGAGTGGAGTAGGGAAAAAAATCCCTCCTGACTAAGTGAGGGTGATGCTGGAGCCTCCCTGCTGCACGCTGGACACCTTGCACAGCCCCTGGGGAGTGCAGCAGAGCTGCAGCTCCCAGCGAGGGCAGGGAGAGTGGAAGGAGCCTGTGCCTTGCTTGCCAGAGATGGTTGAGCCCTCCCAGGCCCTGGGGAGCAGGAGAAGAGCACAGGGTGAGGCAGCAGGTACCAGGGAGTGGGAGCAAAGCCCAGCAGCACCAGCCCTTAACCTGGAGAGCTTTGCCCTTGCTTGGCTTCCTGCCTCCAGTGCCTGTGTCTGTGCTGGGAGTGCTGCTCACTGCCTTCTGGTGGTTATGTTCCTCTGGCTTTTCAGCTGCATCCAAGGGCTTCTGTTTGTGGCCTCTCTCATTTTTCAGCCATTCAGATGCAGTGATTTTTGTGTGCAAAAGCTCAGTGACTTTAAAGGGATTTGTGTCCTTCTTAGGGCTGTTTAATTTGTGTTGAAGTCTAGAAGCACAAAGGTGACCTGGATGACCTCAGCAGCTCCTGAAGTGACAGCCTGCAACTCTTGCTTCATTCAGTGAGATGGATGCTAAAATACCTGGGTTCTTTATTAAAAACTAGTCCTTTTTTCCCCCCTATTAACAGCCTTTTTATAGATGTCTATAAAAAAAACCAGCAGTGCAGCATCTCAGCAGCAAGTGCCTCAGCTTTGCACATCCAGAAACTGAGGCTGGGCAGTGACTTTCCCCAAGTCACATACTGGCAGAAATGGGCTGCCCTGGGACAGGCAACATATGTTAGAATCCAGGGAAAGGGCTTTTATGGCAACACAGCTCCAGTTTCTGTTTGGTAATACCTATATTTCATGTCCAGGCTTGATATGCCTCTTCCTGCCTTCACCTAGAGATCATCTAGGGGAGCTGGTTTCCCTCTAACAGATCAAGTACCTTCACAGAAGCACTAACTGAACAATTCTTTCACAGCTAAACCAAGAAACACCCAAAAAGAAATGATCCTTTCAGGCTTCTGGCTGCTGGACTATGGGTTGTCAACATGTACAGGAGCAGCAGTGTCTTCAGGAGGTGGAAAGGCTGAGTTTCCATTCTGGTCATCTCCTCTGAGCTGTCACAGCTGCTGCTTTGGCTTCCTTCTCAGCCTGGAACATGTGGGAGCTTCCCTTGCTGTGGAACTGCTGCAGGTAAGACTCACTTCTCACTCCCTTACTTGCTCCTTTCCCTCTTCTCCTTGTTCAAATGAAACCACAGCAGTTTCCTTCATCTGCCTCCTGTGGACAGCCCTGGGCTTCTCTAACAGGGGCTGAGGCTTTTCCCTGACAAGGAGAAACTGCAAAACACTTCTCTTTTCACTGGTGACTCCTGAGAAATAAGTTTAAGGACAATTCCAAAGCTTTGAACTGCAGCAGGAAGGCTGAACTTGGACAGTAAATGCCATGAGAGAGAGAGAGAGCCTCTCAGCAGCAGCAATTTGGGCAGTGGGGGCTAAGCTTCTTTGGTCTCTGAGATGAAGTGGCTGATTGTTGGCTTGCTTTTTGCTTCTTTTTAAACAGCTTAAGAAGGAATTTCTTAATAGGAATCAGCAATTCATGTGCCTTTAAAGCTCCTAGAGGACAGAGGAGGTGTTTCCCCTGCAGGAGTGGGATGGGAGAAGGTGGGAAGTGAAGCAGTGCTTGGGATTTGCTTTGCTTTCTTATTTCTCCAGAGGATGCCCATGCACTCCAGGAAAACTCCTTCCTCTAGTTGTTTAGCCAAAGCCTTCAAGCTACTCTTAAGGTATCTGAGGTGCCAGAGCAACCTTTGCAGAAGAGTCCTGTGGAGTTAGATGAGGAGGAAAGGCTGCCATGGTTACAAGAGTCCCCCTCAGAGCCCAGGGGCCTGGGCAGAGGCTGGCTGTGCAGTGAGTGCTAAGCACTGCAGTTCCTGGCCAGCTCTGCTGCACCACTGTGCACTAGGGCCTAATTTATCCTGGCAGGGAAGGGGAGACAACCCCCAGATTTACTGCCTTTCCTGTGACTCTGAACAGAGAGCCAGCTTCCAGACTTAACTCACATCCAGTCCTAGCTTTGGCATTTCCTCTGCTGATTGAGTCCTTGCAGCCCAACTGCAGCCACTTGTTACACAGGAGCACAAGAGAGGTGTATTCACCTGCTCCAGGTGTGTGCTAGGCTGGAGGGGAGTTATCTAAGCAGAGAAAGCAGGGGGTGGGGAGTCACTGAAGCAATGCCCAAGTCTTTCTCCAGGGCCCTTTTTCTCTCTTCCTTCCTCACTCTGTTGCAGCATCAGATTTGCCTTGTGCAGGGCAGCAAGAGCCTAGTGAGGTGTCATTCTGGCTGCTCTACAGCCATCTGCTTCTGCATCTAGCACTAAGACAGTTCAGACACTGGTCTGGGATATTACTTTTGTCTTTAGGAAGATACAGTTGAGATCTGTGAGCTCAGTAAAGCAGTCTGGGACTGGGCATGCATTAAACCTAAGGACTGTTCCAAAGGAAAGAGCTAATGGTTAGAGTTCTCTCCCTGCCCTGGGGGAGGGAGAATGAGCACTGACAATCCCTGGGCTATGATATGCATGGAAACAGAGCATGATGTCTCTGGCACAGCAATATTGCACTACCAGGCTCTAGGTAAAGCCATTCAGCCAGGTGGATTTTGGGGATTTGAAAGACCTGTGAAGCTCCTAGGGCAAGGCTGAATTCAACACCTTGAGCAAACTCAAGAGCTCCTAAGCTATTTCTGGGCCTTGCTGTAACAACCACCAGTATTCCCAGTGCAGTGAAACCCTCTCCTCTCTCCCAGCCTCAGGTGACAGGTAATGTCATCCACTGGAAGCCTTCCTGGGGTGCCCTTGCAGGGCCTGACAGCAGGGCACTGAGATGAGCAGAGCTGTGGCTGTTCCTCCTGCAGCTCCAGCTTTGCAATGTTTAAATAAAACCTCTTTATCTAAATATATCTCTCTCTCTCTATCTGTCCTCTAATATCTTCAGCAGGGATAAAGCATCTTATGACATACTTAAATAAAAAAGAACCACCTGAACTGAGCCTTCAGTGTTAAAGGGAAGGTGATGTACAGAAGAGGTCCCCAACTAGTGCAGTCTCTGGCTGTGGGAGTGCTGACAAGACCAGCAGCCTTCAGGAGGACAGAAGTTGCCCTAGAAACCATGTGGACTTTTGGCTACAACTAAAACCATAGACACAACCTACAGTCACTCACTTGGGTAGCACAGTTTGGGGCCAGTGGCTTTTTGGATGCTCAGAGGAACCTGTGAAGATCCTGATGCTCAGGGAGTTCTTGTGTCCCAGGCTGCCCTGCTCATCTGCTGCTGCCTGCCCCTGCAGGACTTGGTGCTGGGTAACCCTTCCAGGCTGGGCTGCAGCTGAAGGAGCCACTGGTTTCCAGTAGGGGAAGGCTTTGAGCTTGAGATTGGGGTGGTGGGATCAGGAGTCCACGTTGTTTCCTTCACTGGCAACTGCAAAGAGGGAAGAGAAGAAGGTGGTGGATGGAGCAGGGAGAGGAGGGGGTTGCTCAGGGTGAGTGGTGCACCCCAGCTGGGTGGCAGAGGCCAGCTAAGAGACCCCCTGGGCTCCAGGCAAGCTGGAGGCTAGCAAAGCTTGGCCAGGGTGGAGACAGCACTTTGAGGGACTGGAGGCTTTTGGAAGGGGAAACACAAGCACAGTGTGAGCCAGGCACAGGCTGCTCAAGGAGGTGAAGCACTAGCAGGTTTAGATTCCTGCTGGTGACATTTAGGGGCACTGACTGGCAGTTGTGCAGGTCCAGCTGGTTATGATGTGGCTTGAACCAGCTCAGCAGACAGCAGGCTTCATTTTGGCTAGTCTTCCAGTTTCCTAAAGAAAACAGGGACTGCCTTGTGCCTTAAACTGTCACTTTCCAGCCCTCTGTCCTCTGGAGAGCCTGAGTGAGGCAGGCAGACCAGCAGGCACATCTCCAACAGGAGAGCTTGGCTGTCAGCCTTGCTGCTAACAAGGTAGAGCAGACACTGGCTCTCTCCCAACATCCTGGTGGTACACACTTGCTTTAAAGAGCAACATCAGCACATCTATTGACTGGTGAGATACCACTTGAGCATGCTGTGGCAGAGTTAAGTGGCCAGCAGCTTGACAGTGCAAAGGATAAGGAGGGGTTTTTTTGCTGCAGGATCTCCTGGGAGAGGTTCTGGGCTCCAGGTTTACACAGGAAATCTGGGTCACAGAAAAACTCCCTGTAACTATGGCCTGGTTTCTCTCAACCTGCATAAAACTGGACCAAAAGAGAAGAACATGCAGTGAAAAACCTAGGTGTGGACAAGACCCAAGTGTTCAGTGCTCTAGAAAGCAGCCTCATCCAATCTTCCCTCCTGGATTCTTTGGAAGCTGCTTTGGTTTTGTGTTTTTTTGTTGTTGTTGTTTTGTACCAAAAAAAAAAAAGCCCCTCTGTGTCTAAAAGCTTCTGATTAATCATAACATGTGAGTACAGCCCCAGCTCAGAGCCCACAAGGTCCAGGCAGCCCTAAGCACATCCTGAGCCTGTAGCAGAATCCACTCCCTGCTGTGGCAATCACACATCTGCTGGGCTAGAGATTGCATTCAATCTCTTCCCCCACAAGGGCATTTTTAAGTGTGTTCTGATTTTTTATGATTAGGCTTTCAATGCATTTCATTAATGGGCAAGAAATCTCCTCTTCCAAAGTGGGCTTTAATTAATTTTGGCTAGGGGTAAGATGCTGGGAAGGGTTTCTCCATTGCTGCAGCTCCCAGCTGCAAGAGCTGTGGCTGCTGGGGCCTGATAAGGACAGCAGAAAGACAAGAGAGAAGAAAAGGGCAGGGGCAGTGGGAGACTCTCCCTCTGCCTGACTGCCAGGGCCTCAGTTTGGTCACCCTGGATCAAGAGTTGCACTGGAGACAGTCCTAGCAACAACAACAGGCAAGTTCAGGCACTGCCAGAAACCCTTTTGCTGCAGAACATGAGGACTAGGACTAGGCTAGGAGCAGTCAGTTGGGAGCAGGAGCAGTGCAGCAGCAGCTTTTAGGAACACAGGATCTAAGCTCTGCCCTGGGACAAAGACAGATCCAGAGGGGCTGCTGCATGGGCTTATCTGCTCAGAGGAAGGAGTGGCAGGGTGTTGGAAGCAACTCAGTTCAAGAAGGGACACTTGAGTTGACCCCTGGCATCCCTGGGTCTTGCTCTGCTCCTGTTTGGCTTGGGGATGGCCAAGGTGCAGGCCATGGCTAGCTAAGGTTAACATCTTCCTACTGAATAAGGAAAGAAATGGGTTGGCAGGGGTTGTGGAGCAGAGGGGTTGCTGGTTGGGGCCACTCACCATCTCAGACTTTCACAGAGGCTGGTGGGATCACAAGTTGATTCACCCTGGTGAAGGAAAAGGAGAAGAGACATGTGAGAGCTGCCAGCAGGGAACAACCAAGCTCCTCAAACCATCCCAGCCTCTGAACTCCAGGTTCTTGTTGCTTACCAGTTTCTAAAGAGCCAGGACACTACCAGCTGTCCTGCACCAGGGGAGAAAGCTGAAACCCTTTCACCACAGTGGTGTCTGATAGCAGTTCTGACAACTGCTGGAAGATGCCAAGGGACACTGCTGACATTAATTGACAAGGATTTGGGAAGGGCCCAAAGGCATCCAGACCTGGCCATTGTTTCCCTAAGCCAGGAAGAAGACAGGGGTTGCTGAATGGTGTCCTTCAGACTGACAGCACCAATGGAAACAGTCAACACTCATCAACATGAAATGAAGGAAAAGGGAGCTGCCTTTCAGCTTGCAGCTCCTGCTGCCCTGCTGCTGTCCCAGACAGCTGCTCCTCAGTGATGGATGGAGTCCAGTGGGGAACTGCAGTATCACCAGGCAGAAGTTGGGCTGGCCACATGCTGCCCTGCACCTCCTGCTGCTGAGGGCAGTGAGGGGAGCAGCTCCTCTTTGTGCTGGGGGGCACCCAGGGAGAAGGCAGCAATAGTTCCACCAAGTTCATTCTCACTGCAGTGTGTGGCCTGTGCAGTTCAGCCTTCCTCAGCCACACCTCTCCTGCTGCACATCTCTTTCCAGGGAGCTCTCTGCTCAGTGATGCCAAAGGAGGCAGGAGGTTCCAGCTGAGCAGAAGGAGAATCTTGTTGTTTGGTGCCCAGGCTGCCCAGAGAGGCTGTGGAGTCTCCCTGGGGGGACAGATTCCCAAGGCAGCTGGAGGTGACCCTGGGCAAGCTGCTGGGGGTGATCCCTAGAGGTCCCTTCCAATCCCTGCCATGCTGGATTCTGGCATCACTTCTTCTTTTACTCCCACACTTCTCATGCCCTCCTAGACTGTGGTTCCTTAGGGGCATGAGCAAGCTCCTTCAGCAGCATGAGGCACTGCAGGGCCCCTGTGTGGACTGTAAGAAAGCTAAGTCACCTTTGGACTCAAGCCCTGTGGGACTTGCTTTCTATCTCAGGTGCTCACCAACCTGAGTGGGAACTCCTGGATTCCTCTGGGGACACCTCCCCTCAGGACCTGCCTTGACCCAGAAGCTGTATTTGGCCCACAGCAGGAGAAATCTGAGTCACCAAGTGAGAGTCTTCTCCTTCTACTTGCCTTTCCTGATTTAAAATAGCAACTAAACTAAACTGCCAGAGCAGGATTTTATACCTGAAAGGATTGCAGCAGGAGTTGGCCAACCCAGGCAGAAGCACAGCTGCTTTCTGACCAGGAGAAAAACCTGGGCAGCTTTAGAGGGAAGGTCACAGAAACCATCCCCACCTGAGGTCCTACCAGCTAACACCTTCTCAGCACAACATCATTTTCCTTTGGAAGATGCTGACTGATTAAAGCTCCTCTGGGGCTCTTCAGCAGACTCTCCACCTGCCCCAGGACAGGTGAGGAGGAGTAGTTCTGGCTTCAGCCATGGATTCCAGGATAACAAAACCTCAACCAGTGGTTAGGGACAATTCCCAAGACATCTCTGCATGAGATGTTGGCCCAGTTCTACCTCCAGAAGCTACCTAGGAAGCTCTCCTAGAGCACTGGAGCTCCAGATGTTTGACTGTGCCATGCTGTTTGGAAGCCATGTCCCTTACCATGTAATTCAGGCACATTTTATCTGTATTTATCTGTAGGAAAAGGTTTGTTTTCCCTTTCTCTAGCCCAGAGAAGCCACCTGCATTGCTGCCACATGAACTGGAAACACACAACAGCTTCCCTTCCTGGGTTAGCTCCAGCTCAGCCTCCTATGGGATGAAAGGTCCCTTCTGCAGTACTTCTGTTGCCCCCAAGCCATCAGTTGCTCATTCTTTGCATTTTTAACACATTTCTCTCTCTCTCTTTTTACAGATGGGAACAGAAGCCTTAGAGGAGCTAATCCTGAAATGCACTTAGAAGATTTCATGGGAAATTAGAGCCCACATGACTTAAGAACCTGCTGGGGAGAGAAGTGACTTCCAGGGATCCCCCAGGAGGCCAGTGGGCAGAAGAGAGAACTGAAAAGAGCCTCCCAGGTCTGGGTAGGCAATGGGTTCTGTGCAGAGCCTAGCTCCACTGAGGCTCAGCTGGCAGGTGACAGCAGGGCAGCTCTGAGGCTTTAATTATTTCCCTTTTTAAGCAAAACCACTAGTAATAAATGGGAGATTCTCTTGGGGGGGTAAGGTGTAGGACATGGACTTGAGCTAAGGAGGCTGAAGAGCAGCTAATCCCTGCTGAAGTCCCACTTGCCTCTCTAATAAAGCTAATCCCCCCCTGAACAGAGGTGGTGATATCTGCTGACTGAACAGGGGCTCCTGGCTTCTTCTGTTTTCTCTGCAGTGTTTGCTCAAGGTTCTGCATGTTTTCCTTCCTCAAAGAGAGCAAGCAGGGTGGGAACAACTCAGTTGCTTCCTGGGGGAGAGGAGGTGGGGAGGAAACTGAACCCAAATTACCTTTCAAGCCCAGAAGCTGTACAACTTTTCTGGTTGATTTTAGGAGCTCCTCCAGCAGTTAAAAATGTGGCTGGCTCCCTCTAACCCCATCATTTCCTCTCCTGTCAAACCTAAATATTTCTTCCAGATCCTATCAGACCATTTGCATGTGGTGTGACAGCATCTGTAATTCTGCAGGATTTATAAGCCTCTTTAATATTAACCTGCATGCTCTGGAGCTCTTCAATATTTATCCCCTGTAAAAAGGAGCTGATTTCCCACCACCTTGGCTGGTGAGAGAACAGGCTAAGAGAAAGAAGAGGACCTTAAGCTAGCAGATGAGTGGCCAAGATCTTTACAGCTCTGCTCTACTTCATTGCAGAGATGATTCTCCAAATCCTCTGTCCCTTGCAGCCCAGCTGCTCCTCAAGCCAACAGGTCATGGTGGTCCCAGGTTCTCCTACAGCCAGGGCTGCTGTACAGCTCCCTGCACACTCTGGGCCACCTGTGCCCTTTGGAAGAGGTGTTGCTGCCCACATCCAATCCAAGAATGCTCCTCTCCATCCTCTGCCAGCAAGAATAAAGCCCAGGTCTCCTTTTTTCACCTGCAGCTCCACCAACTGAGGGGGAAGTTGTGAGCAGCAGGGGTGGGAGATGTGTCCCCCTGACACCAGAGTTCAGGGCCCTGCCCCATTCCCAAAGCTCTGTTTTCTTGCTCTCTAACCAAGTCAGGCTCTGGCTTTTGTAACAGAGAAGCATATTGGGAAATAATGCCCTAATTTTTACAGCCTGCTCTACTTAACCACTTAACTTTTACAACCAACAATAAAATGCTTCAGTGGGGTCCTTCTAGCCTGCAGATAACTCACTTGTTTGACTAGCAGGACAGGGGCAGTTAGATCACTGGCCTTAGCAGCATCTGCTGCCTGTGGGTTAGGATCCTTCTCCTTTCTTCATTTCCCTGGAGAGAATTCTTTGTTGCTGTTTGCAATATGCTATGAAATGCCTGACTGAAGCAGAGCTTTAGGAACAGAGACCAGTGTCACAGCCACTGACAGCACCTCTCAGCAGCTTCCTCCCTGGCTGAACTTTCTCAGGGGTTGCTGGGGGTTAAACCACTCCAAAAAGCTTTGGGAACACACTGGGAGCAGAGCTTTGAGATGACAAAGGTAAGGAGGTCATAAGGCCTTAAACCTATCCAAACCAAATCCCTTTTTCAAGTGCAGCTAGTTGAAGGGGGGTTGTGGCATCCAAATGTTCAATACAATGCCAAACCCAACCTGTGCATCAGGGATGACACCTGCTCAGGCAGGTGCAGCATTCTGCAAAGCTAACTTCTGGCACTCAGCAGCAGGCAAATCTGTGGCTATCTGAACCTGGGCAGGAAAACCAGCCACTAAGGACTGCAGCCTTTGTGGCTTCACACCTGGGTGACTTTCAGAGGTAAGAGGGAGTTTTAGTGACTGCTACATGGACCTAGAAGTTCCTTGCACAGGAGGTTAGCTCCTGCAGAGCACATGGTTCTGGAGCAGGAGAGCTGGAGCAGCCTGCCACCTTGGGGGTTTCTGGATCTCCAAGATGCACAGAAACTCTGGGTCCATCAGGCAAGTTAAAACCCTAAGGCAGAAGTAATGCTGCCACTGTGCTGTCCCTGACACCAAAGGACAAGTGTGGTTGCAGCTGGAAGGAGGAAAGAGATGACCAAGGCAGGAGAGCATCCAATGGGCTTAGGCACAGGCAAAGTCCTCCCTCTGCACAGTCAGCACCTCCTAATCTGTCAGCTGTGGCTCAGAAAGGAAGACAAGTCAGGGAAGGGGAGGCTCACCTCACCCACCACCTTGTTCCTGCATGGATCAGCTGCCTTAACTAAAGCCTTGCCACAGCCAAACCAAAGGAAGGAAAGGGACAGCACTTCCCAGCCCATCCCACTCCTCTTTTCCACCACTGCCTGCACACTCTCAACACCCTCAGCAACAGAGTCAGCTCCAAGAAGACATAGAGCTTACTGCAGTTCACCTGCCAGCAATACAAACAGGTACCAGGACCAGGAAACACCTTAAAACCACAACCCCCCACCCCTCTCATACCTTGCCACACCTCATTCATGCTCCACACAGTCTCCTGCTTTGTCTCACTGGTATTTCACCACACAAGGGTTTATGGTTACTTCACTGGGCTTTTTTTACCTCTCCCTTGAGCCAAAGGCCATGAAGTGCACCAGGTTTCACCTCCTGCCACAGCACGGGCATGGAGCTCCTGCAAACCTTCTGCCTCTCAACCAAATGCCACAAGTCCATGTTTGGAGACTCCAGTTCAAGTATGCACCTTTTATGCCCTTCATTCTCCAGGGTATTTAATCAAGCAGTGCAGACTGTAAATATATTAGCCACTGCTAGCTACAGCTGCCATTTCCACCTGCTGTTGGAAGGAGATGCCTTTGGTTCCCTGCTCTATGATGGAGTTCTCCTGGGATGCTGAACAAACTGCTGGGTGCCTCCAACTCCTCCCTCCAAAAGAAAGGCTGCAGAACATTAAACCTCAGTGCAAGCTATTGCCTTCTGAGCAGGGTACAAGGGAGCCAAGCCAAGGCTGGTTTCCAGAGAGCATGTCCTGTCTGAACTCAACCCAAGCTGTTCTGAGGGCTAAGTCAGTGACCTGGGGAGAAGACACAATCACCAACAACCATCACTGCAGCAAGTCAGTGCTTTGACTGAAAAGGCTTCCAGTGTGCTGCAGCTGAAAACACTGGCTGAAAATGCAGCTGCATGAAAGGGGAGCAATAATAATAATAATAATCCATCAACCTAGAAAGAGCTCACAGAGTAGTACAGGCACAGGACAGGCACAGCTAAAAATAGTCCAAGCACTGAGCTTCCTGATGCATCCTGACAGCCTCCCAGGAACAGTCTGTTTGGTGAAGCTGAGGGTCAGTTTGCTAAAGGAAAAGGATGCTAAGCAGAACACTAGCAGAAAAGAATCAGGCACAGGAGCAGCTTGCTTTGGAGTAGAAAACCACTGCTTAATTTAGCTCTGCTGCCTGCTTGTGCTCCCTCATTTCCACCCAGAGAGGAAGCCTGGGGCTCCTATCAATCTGAAGCACTCCAAAGCATGGCTCACAGAATCACAAAGGCTGGAAGAGACCTCTAAGATCATCAAGTCCAACCATACCTATCACCACCATGCCACTAAACCATGGCCCTAAATACCATATCCAAATGTTTCTTAAACACCTCCAGGGCTGGTGACTCCACCACCTCCCTGGGCAGCCTATTCCAATATCTCACCACACTTTCAGTAAAGAAATACTTCTTAATATCTAATCTAAACCTACCCTGGCTCAGCTTAAGCCCATTCCCACTAGTCCTGTCACTAGTCACAAGGGAGAAGAGGCCAACACCCACCTCCCTTTCAAGTAGCTGCAGAGAGCAATAAGGTCTCCCCTCAGCCTCCTCTTCTCCAGGCTAAACAAGCCCAGCTCCCTAAGCCTCTCCTCATAAGGCCTGTTTTCCAGACCCCTGACTAGCTTAGTTGCCCTTCTCTGCACCCTCTCCAGTACCTCAATGTCCTTCCTATACTGTGGTGCCCAAAACTGCACACAAGCCATCACATTCTTGTCTTTGCTGGCTCCACTTGTGGAGGTACAAACATGGCTGGTAAACAGAGGAGGAAAAAAATCCAGCTCTACAAGGAGGCTTTTTCCACCAATAAGAAAACTACTGACATCTTCACCACCTCTCCCCTTCATGTGTATTCCATATGAACCATCTGATAGCCTAATCTCAGTCCATCTGCAGCCTCTGTGGCTGGACCACACCTCTCCTGGAGAGTCAGAACACACTGCTTGCCTCTCCCATCACCAAGGATTCTCAACATCCCCATCCAGGCATGTTGCTGTAAATCCCCATGCCTTCAAAGGCCAAGGACATCTTATCTGGGCTAAAAGAAAAATCATTGTGAGTTTAAATGGAATGTTTAATTGTTGTTCTTCCTTTGTAAAGGAAAAACCAAACAAAACAACCATATCATTCCCCCTGCAGAGCTAAACATCAGCCATGAGTGAACTGTTCCTCAAATATCCCTTTGGGGAAGTTGTTAAAATCCACTTGCTGGCCCTGAAATCCTCAAATCCCAACCCTGCTTCAATGCAGCACTGAGATGTCTCCCTAAAGGTAATGTCCTTTAACAGAAAGAAACCAGGAACCTCTTGAAAGTGTCTCTTTAAAATAAAACCCCTTGCAACCCTTAAAGTATTTCACAGAAGAAATATTCTCTTTAGTAATGCAAAGGACTAGAGTGGCCCCAGCTCTGTGTCAGCCTGGCATGGCAGTGTCCTCCCTGTCACCCTGCTAATGGAGGGGACCCTGTCCTTTGCTGGCAACAACATCAGGTCACCTGCTAGGTCCTTTCTGCCTCTTAACTGCTGCCACAGAAGAAAAGAAAAGCAGAGAACAAGAGGACTGGTAGCTCTGCAAGTCCTTCCCCTGCCCCACATAACAGAAGCTGCAAAGCAAAAAAAAAATAAGGTCAGAGACTTTCAAATTGCTGCAGTAAGAGAGTTGGGAGATCATTTTCTAGCCAGTTCTAAAAGAGGCTAAAAATAAGCCTGATGTGAGGCAGGAGACAGAGGCTGGAAATGGATTATTCTCATTTCTGCAGTAATGCAATTTGCAGATTGCAGGGTTTGAAGGCAGCAGAACCTGTGGATGGGCTAAGGATTGCTCTTTTGGGGGGCTGCCAGGAGGATTTTCTCCCTAGTGTTTGTCCCCACCACTCCTAAAGTGAATAGTTCACCAGCAGTGCTGCCCAGTGAGAGTTCCCACACCTGATCAAAGGTGTCAGAGTAACTTTTGGTTTCCTTCCTAAATATTTAACTTTAGGAGAGAAGAAAAACCTCCTAGGGCTGTTGGAATGACCTGATTCTTGTCAGGTAAACTAAGGGGTGAAGCATTTAGGCTTGCAGGTCCCTCTGAAGGGCTGAGTGGCAGCTAGTGCAGGATGAGATTCTTTTCTCCTGACCATCTGCATCAGTGCAGCTATTGCTTCCCCTTGGTGTCTGCAGCAGGGAGACAACTCTGCAGTTGCATCCTGCTGCCTGCTCTGCATTGCTGTATCTTGGGCAGAAACCTCCAGTGGATTAGCAGGCAGGATGCAAAGAGGAGGCTGAGCAATTCTAAAACTCAAGACATCCACCCAGGGCATCTTTCTGTACCTGAGATGGGGAACAGCAGAAAATCTCCATGCTTCCAGGTAGAAACACAAAGATTGACCAAAAATGAATAATACTAAGAAAACCTCTGGAAGGGTAGAGTGTCCTACAGCTGCACAGGGTGGGGGGCTTTGCAGGGAACATCTAGGGGAGCTTGGGTTTTGCCTCAGCATCAACTGGGAGTGGCCACTGTTGGCAGGAGGACTGCAGCAAAGCAGGTCTGTGCCCCTGCATTGCTCAGCACAGCTCCAGGTGCTCACCACTGGCTGCCCAGCAGAGACTCCTGTCACATGGGAATTACACTCCAGTGATTTATAAGCCCTGGCACCCAAAAGTTGTCACAGCTTGAGGTAAGGACTATTTTTCCCCCCCCCCCCTCCTTTTCATAATGAAAAGAGCCCATTTTCCCCAATCCCTGCTGGAGCCACTGCTTCTGCTAGTGTCAGCATTTCTTCTGCAGCTCTCCAGGGGGAAGCCTTCTTTGTTCCAAGTTATCTGCATTATGAGGGAGGAAGAGGACATGGAGAGACCACAGATGGAATTCTTCAGCAGTGCTGAGCTTCTCCTTCCAACAAGTAAAGTACCTGGAGTACTCCTGACCTCTGGAAGTTGCTTTCTGGCTGATGCCTGCCAAGGCTGCACAGGTATCAGGGGGGAGCTAGGGAGGAAAAGGTCACCAGCTGCTCTGCCATGCCTGTATGTGTCCATCTTCTCTTCCAGAGGGTCTCAAGGTGTAGCTTGGGTCTCACAAATGTTCATGAAGCAGTTAGAGAAGCACAGTGCAGAGTGGAAATAAAATCAGACTGCTTTAACTCTCCACTGCAGCAGTGCAGAACAGGAAGGGAGCAACAATACAGTGGAGTGAAATCACAGCAGGACTTGGAGTTGAGTGGTTGGAAAAATGAACTGAAGTATTTCTTATTGCTAGTGCCTAAGAGCTCTTGCAGAAACCATTCTTCACCATTTTCCCTCTCTCTTATCACTTGGGCTGGGTGAGATTAAGGTTGGGTTCTAAAAATCACACCAGAAATGATTGGATTATGTTACAGAGTGCTGTAGTGTATTGTGTTCTCTGCTAGTCCTAACTTTACTACAAGCCTCTTTCAGCTGTCAGACTTCTGAAGCAGCAGGAACACAGTTATTAAAGAATTGGGATTTGAACAAGAAAGCCTTGCTGGAGAGAAAGACATTGGCTGCTTTCTCCTGGGTGTTTTTGCACTGCCTGGAATTCCTGTGCTAAAAAAGTCATCTCCAAAATATGCCAGGAATGGTGGAAAAGATAAAAAGTGTAAAAAACAAACAAAAGCCCCAAGTGTCAGGCAGCACTGAGAGCCTGGAAATTCTGTGTTTGAAAGGAAGTGTGGTGGAAACTGGAGGAAGCTTTACAGGAAAGAGAGGTTGCTCTCCTGATACTCTGCCCTGCCTGGGAGGAGAAATTATCTCTAAGCAAAAGGCCAGAGAGCATTAGACACAGGAACAAACAACCCCAAACATCCCAGCAATAAAACCCCTGAACTACTTCTGCACAGGAGCAAGGAAAAGAAAGCAGGGCAAGCATCATATCCACAGGCAGAGCTGCAGAGAGCAGCCTTCACACTTCTTTGCTTCCCCATTAGTTGATTGGAGAGGTCTGTGACATCTGCCCTGGGTGCTCTGACCCTCTGGGTGATGAATGGCTTTCATCTCTGGCTTGTGACACCAGCCTTTGCCATTCCTGCAGGTTAATTGATTTCTTTTGGCAAAGCACATTTCCAAGGCCTGGTGTCTGAGCAGCAGGACTGACTGCAGAGGGAAAACAAGGCAGTTTGAAAAAGAAAGCCTCCAGTTCCCAGCAAGGAATAAGGTAGGTTAGAAGGAAGGACTGGCCAGGCAGAGAGCTAGCCCTGCCAAAGGTGTGCAATGCCAAGGGCAGATGGTCTGTCACCTAGGTGGGAGCTGGATGCTGGAGCTGGAGGCAGCATGGAGTTGTGAGCTGCTAATAGCCAAAGGCTCTGCTGTCCTTCCTCTCACAGGCAAGCAGGCAGCTGATAACAAACCAATCCTCCCCCAGAAATCCTTCTGAGGAGACCACTGAGCCTGTCAGCAATGGCAGAGGGGACCCAGGTGACAGCACAGGCACCACTGCACATGGCAGGGGGAGAAGCCTTACTAAGGTTGGCAGCTCTGGAGTAAAGATCCTGTCTGCCTGCTCCATGAGGTGTCAGTAACTGGGATTAAGCTGCACTCTCCAGGAATCTGACTGCAGGAACGTGGGAGTGGGCATGTCCCAGAAACAGTGCATGGGGAATCACTGGAGAGAAAGCATTTCCTTAACCATTAGTTATGACAAGTGTTCTCCCTCTGTATCTGAGGCAGTTTGTGACATGGAAGATCCAGAGCTGAGTAACAGAAAATTCATCAGCAAATGTGAATCTGACAGACCAGGAAAGGAAAGGATGCTGAAAGAGAGAGAGAGCAACAAAACCAGGTCTGAAGCCTCAACATGCTTCTTCCAAAAGTGGACCAGTTGGGCAGCTGGTGGGCTTTGGACATCAGCAGAGTACAACCCAGTCTGCCCAAGCTAGTCAGCAACAGACAGCAATAAACACTCAGGTAGGAGCAAGCAGAGCTGTGGACTCTGATCTCCCTCCCATAGTGACACTACTGCCAAGCTGGTGCTTTGGTGCACTCTAGAACCAGTTCTAACTGCTTAAACACACCAGTGCTGGCCACCCAAGCAGAGCCAACCAGTTAGTGCCTCCTGAGAAAGCCTCCTTCCAGGACAGCTGCACTGGAGCTGGGATTCCAGCTGGATACCATGGGGCATTGCCCACTATAAAGGTCCAGGTGGGGTTAGACATGCTGGTGAAGATAGGAGGGACCCAGGCTTCATCAGTACCTGAAGAGGGAAATCCTCCTGCACCACCTGAGGTGCTGTCATGCTATCCTGGCAACACACCTGGTACAAAGGGACACATCTCTCTACTCTAACTGTAACTGAGTGGAGGGAGCTGTCTCCCCTCTGAGCTCAGGGAAGTCCTCCTGGAAACCAGGAGTGCCCTGAGCAAAGGCCAATGCCATGGCTATGTGAGGGAGATCCCATCTGCTGCACTGTGTCATTACCCTGCCACCAAACACAAGTTATGGCTCTTTGCAGCAAAGATGAAGCCACCCTGAGCACCTTGCCTCTTTTTTTGTTTCCCACTCAGGAAGCTCTTCCTAACATCTAATCTCCAATTGCACTTGAAGGTTCTTGTGTGCAGCTACAAACCAAGCACACATCAGCCACATCACATCTCCAAAGCCACCCTGAAGTCCAAGTGTGGAGGATGCAACCTCCTTACAAGGCACACTATGAGCTCTTGTTTCATCCACAGTGTTTAAACATCTCATTACAGGGGGAACATTTGTATCTCCAGGCAGCAGGAGGCAGAAAACCTTTTCCCTTTCTCTGGTGCCTGTGTGTGTCAGTAGAAGGAAGGTGGAGCTGCTCCTCCAGGGCCACTGCACCACCTGTGCCACTGCTTCCAAATCTCTTGCCTCCCTCTGATACAATAAAGGTGGGCCAGAAAATAACACCCAAAATGGTCACACCCCCAAAATGAGTCAAGCTCCAAACACCTTCCTTTCCTTCTCATTGTGCTATGCCTAGTGAGAGTGAGAGGCCAGGGCCCTTCTCTGTCCCCTCTGCCTGCAACATTACCCCAGGCTGTTCACCTCTGCAAGGCTCCCATGGTGCCAGGCTAAGAAAGACAAAGGCAACTCCTAGTCAACCCCCAGCCTAGTCACCTACTGACACATTCAGCATCACAGTAGACAGAGATACTCTTATTTTGTTTGGACAATTAGGAGAAAGAGACTAACCCCAGAAGTTTGTATGTCATGTGGAAGCCTCTTCTGAATTACTGTAGGTGCCAACCGTGAGGTGATCCGAATCGGTCTCTTTACTGAAAAACAGTAGCTTCTTTTTTACAAGCTGCAAGAAGGGACTGGGAAAGACTAACTTCATCTTCAGAGAGTGACCCTTCAGCACACATGGCCCCCACACACAGCTTTCCTCCTTCTTGCCTCATCTTCCTGTGTACTGGAAGTAGCGAGCAGGGCACGGGGGGCTGAGATGGGGCTGGGGGCTGAATGTTGAGCAGCAAGGACAGGGGGCTGAGGTGGGACTGGGGGCTCAACACTGACTACCAAGCTCAGGGGGTTGAGATGGGGCTGGGGGCTCAGCACTGACTACCAAGCTCAGGGGGCTGAGGTGGGACTGGGGGCTCAACACTGACTACCAAGCTCAGGGGGCTGAGGTGGGACTGGGGGCTCAACACTGACTACCAAGCTCAGAGGACTGAGATGGGACTCGGGGGGCTCAACATTGGCCACCAAGCTCAGGGGGCTCAGATGGGACTGGGGGGGCCTCAACATTGACCACCAAGCTCAGGGGGCTGAGATGGGACTGGGGGGGCCTCAATATTGACCACCAAGCTCAGGGGGCTGAGATGGGACTGGAGGGCTCAACATTGACCACCAAGCTCTGTAAAGTATCTCTTGCTTTTCACCTAGCAGTCCATGGGTTCCAGCACACAGCAACCCCTCACTACCCATGGCCTGGGCTGTGGCATGCTCACACAAGGGCAAAAGGGCCCTGTGACCTCAAATCCTGGGCCCCCCTCCAGGCCATATAGCCCACAACTGAGATCCACCAGAGCAGAAGCATGTAAAGGATTGTCCAGCCAGCATGAGCCAAGCCCCTGAGCTTCGTGCAGCCTCATGCACTCTGCTGAGCTGAGGTTCTTAACACACATCCCAAGCATCCTTTACCTGGAAGGACCAAGGGCAGGAGAAGCACAAGGTTCAAGAGAGCAAAGGAGCTGTGGTACCTCCCCGTGTGCCAGTGGCAGTTACTCACTGTTCAGCTTTGGCTCGGTCACTTAGGAAGAAGAGGGCTGTGGCCAGGAAGAACATCCCTCCTAGGACAACCACAAAGGGGCAGAGCATGAGTGCATAGCCCAAGCTGAGGAATTCCCAGACTGGAGACTCCTTTGTGCTTTGTCGGATCAGGTCTGAGATCTAGGAGAGAGAGAGAGAGAGGCACAAGAAATGAGTCACACAGATGCAGAAGAGAGGGGAGAATGGGGAAGGGAACACGAATCCCTCACCAGCCACCCACTGACCATGTGTCTGAGCTTTCAGATGGAACTGTGTGTTCAGGGAAAGCTGAGTGTCTCCTGCATGCTGCCTTCTGGCAGGGGCTCTCCTCTCCTCCTTCTGACTTGATCTGTTATTCCTCCCCAGCCCCCTCCTCCTCCCTGGCTGCTTCAGTCACTGCATCCCTGGGTGTCCAGCCTTGCTGTACTGCCCCAGCTTCCTGGGAGGCTGGCAGGGCCACACCAGCATTGCCCAGTGGCTGAAGGACTCATCAATCTTCTGCAATTTCTATCGAGTCCTGCTTCCTCCTAACACTGCAGCCACCTTCCAGCAAGAGGAGCTTTTCACCTCCATGTCTGTATATGGAAAGGGGAGGAGGAAAGCTTTTTCACAGACCAGAAAAAGCAGAGATCCCATCCCCATTTCAGAAACAGAACTCAAATATGGGGGTTTTTATCCCCCTGTCTGAGGTTTGGGCCTCATTCCCTCTTCTAAGCTACTAAGCTTGTTGCACTGTGGAGTGTAACTGTGCAAGATGTGACTGTGCCCCAGGCTCACTCAGGGTCTGTTGTTGTACTGGGGCTGTGCTCACACTGAAGACCCACATGCCTCTGAGTTCATGGGCTAAGGCAACCTGCACCCTCCAGCAGCCAGAAAGCATAATTATCACAGAATCCTAGAGTGGTCTGGGTTGGAAAGGACCTTTCAAGGTTATCTAGCCCAACCCCCTGCAGTCAGCAGGGACTCTGCAACTAGAGCAGGTTGCTCAGAGCCACAAACAGCCTGACCTGGGATGGTTCCAGGGATGAACTCTAGGATAAAGTGAACACAACTCTGAGCTTGCACAAAGGAGCAGTGCCATGTCACTCTTCCCTGCTGTTTTGCTCCACTCAGAAGCCACCTGCTAAGACCTGAACTTTGGCATCTCCTCTCCAGAGGACACAGGAGATAATTAGAGACCTGGGCTCCAAGAACGACATACTGTTTGCCAAATGCTCTGCTTTCCATTGCCAATTTCTGGTTTCCCAGACTCCTCACAAGGACAGCAGCCTGAGCTCTCTAACTGTGATTTGGCAAGATCCAATCTAGCATCATAGCTGGTGTCTTCTCTCTACCATGAGTAACAAGAGGTGGAGGTTGCATGCAGGGTTGGTGCCAGTTCTTCAGCATGGAGTCATGTGTGGGATTCCTTTCATCTGCCAGTTGGTATCCCAGCATGGTTAAGGTTGGAAGGGATCACTAGAAGTCATCTAGTCCAACCTCCCTGCTCCTGCAGGGTCCCCTACAGCACATTACTCAGGCCTGTGTCCAGATGGGTTTGGAATCTCTCCACAGAAGGAGACTCCACAACCAGCCTGGGCAGCCTGGGCCAGGGCTCTGGTACCCTCACAAGAAAGTTCTTCCTCAGGTGAACTTCCTGCATGCCAGTTTCTGCCCCTTGCCTCACATCCTACTGCTTGGCACCATTGAGAAGAGCCTGGCTCCATCCTCTTGACAGCCTCCTTTCAGATACTTACACTTTGATCAGGTCCCTCTCAGCCTCCTCCAGGCTGAACAAGCCCAGCTCCCTCAGCCTTTCCTCCCAAGGGAGATGCTCCAGTCCCTCAGCATCTCTGTAGCTCTCTGATGGACTCACTCCAGGAGCTCCATGTCTCTCTTGTACTGAGGAGCCCAGAGCTGAACACAGATCTCCAGATGTGGCCTCACTAAGGCATAGCAGAGGAGCAGGATCACCTCCCTCAACCTGCTGGCAAAGCTCATGCCAATGTAGCCCAGGAGACCACTGGTCTTCTTGGCCACAAGGGCACATTGCTGCCTCATTCATCACCCACCAGGACCCCCAGGCCCTTCTCTTCTAGGTGGCTAATTCTTCCCAACATTGACCCAAAGCATGGGGGTGGCAAGTCAGTAAGGAAGTCCTGCTGCTGCTCTGCAGCCTCCCCAAAAGCCTTTGCTAACCTCCTGCCTATGGAAGTTCACATCTTCTCTCCCCTCCCTGTGTAACACAGACCAAGAGGAATGACTTGGCTAAACAAACTTCAGCTGATGGCATCTTTACAACAGGACACAAACAGCATGTCTTCAGCTGGTGGTAGCCAACTGGATGGAGGCCAGCCAGGGAAGATGCCAGCTTTCTGGAGAACAAACAGTACAGCTGCAGCAGCAGGCTCCAAACCTCCCCAGATCTCAGCCTGTGTCTCAGTCTGAGTGCAGAAACCCAGGAAGGTAAAAAGGGAAACAATTCATTATGTTTCCCAGGAAGCATGTGCTGTGGTTTTGGGAACACTGGCCAGGCTGGGGAGGTGAAGAAAGCTCAGGTGGGCTGAAGCCCTGAAAGATCTTGTTCCTGTCCCACCTGAGCACCATCAGCTGTTAAATGAAACTGATGGACTAATTAGACAATGTAACAGTGACAACAGCTCTGCAATCATCATTTCATCCTCTCTCTCTCACTGCAGACTCCAACATCTCCATCCATCTGCAATTCCTTCCTTTTGCTACATTCCTGAACTTGCCTCTTGGGCACAAATCTTGCTCCAAACCTGTTATTTCCACTGCAGTACCTGGCACAAATACTTCATCATGACCCATTTGATCCAAGTTAGGTTCTCCCTGGCTCCTTTCTTCAGCCAGCATTCCCTGGAACCCCTGAGCACTACCACACTGGTTTGGGGTTCACCCACTTGGAATTCAGAGCTGCATGTGAAAGGATTCTTTGATTTTGATTTCTGGAAGTCTAATAGGAATGCAAATGAGGGCTAGAACCTAAAACCAGAGGGGTTTACAAAGCAAAAGTAAACAATTTGCTGGCCCTGCAGGGGAGCAGAAGCATTTCCCTGTGTTAAATGGCATGAGAAACTGGTTATAAAAAGAGGCAGCAAGCCTGAATATTTATGGGTATTTGTTGACAAGTTGCAGAGAGGTAAAAGTAATCACATTCTAAAAGTTATTTCCATTTTAACCTTTGCATCTTTGGATGTTGGAGGGGGGAAAAATAAAGCCAAGCACCCTGTTAATCCCAGAATCCCAGCAGGGTGGAGGTTGGAAAGGACCTCTGGGGATCATCCAGTCCAACCATGGAATGCAGAATTGAGGAGCAAGGCTTCTGGGAGAGGACAGAGGTACTTAACTCTGTAGAATCATGGAATGGTTTGGGTTGGAAGAGACCTTTCCAGGTCATCTAGTCCAACCCTCTGCAGTCAGCAGGGACAGCTGCAGCTACAACAGGTTGCTCACAGCCCCAAACAACCTGACCTGGGATGGTTCCAGGGATGAGACATCTCCCACCCCTCTGGGCAACCTGGGACAGGCTCTCACCACCCTCAGCCTAAAAAGTGTCTTCCCCCTGTCTAGTCTAAATCTCCTCTTCTAGTTTCAAACCATCACCCCTTGGCCTGTCCCAACAGGTCCTGCTGAAAAGTCTCTCCTCACCTCTCTGAGAGGCCCTTTCAGCACTGAAATGCCACAAGAAGGTCTCCCTGGAGCAGCTCAGGAACAAACCAGAAGAGGTTGTGAAGCTTTGGCAAAAAGCATCCTCAGGATGGGAAGTCATTTGGGTTTTTAGGGCAGAGTTAAATCTCATCTGTTGCTGAGTCAGCAGAAGTGGGAAGCTCTTCAGCTCCTTGCAGGGAGGAGATAAATCCTAGCTGGATTGGTCTCCAGGTGCTTCATTCTCCCTCTCCTTTTTTTTTTTATAGCTGACTAGCAAGTCAAAGATTTGGCCTTTCTGTGCACTATGCAAAAGGCTTTTAATTCCTCTGCTCAGCCAGGACCAGAGAAATCCTCAAAGTTACTGCTTGAAGAGACAGATAATGAGGAGGAGGGGCTGGGGGCTCTCTTCCACACTCTGCTTCCCTGACACAGGTACCTCAGATGTTGGACTGCAAGGGCAAGTCCCATTGTACCCAGCACAACCTGGGTCATAGGCAAGCATGACCATCCTCCTGGGCTGGGCACTGGGGAGGCCACAGCTCCAATCCTGGGGTCAGGTTTGGGCTCCTCACTCCAAGAAGGACATTGAGGTGCTGGAGTGTGGCCAGAGAAGGGCAAGGAAGGTGGGGAAGGGTCTAGAGCACAAGTGTTGTGAGGAGCAGCTGAGGGAACTGGGCTTGGTTAGCCTGGAGAAGAGGAGGCTCAGGGGAGACCTTCTGGCTCTCTGCAACTCCCTGAGAAGAGGCTGGAGCTAGGGTGGTTGGTCTCTCCTCCCAGAAAACAAGTGATAGGACAAGGGGAAATGACCTCAAGTTGCACCAGGGGAGGCTCAGGTTGGATATCAGGAAAAATTTCTTCCTTGAAAGGGTTGTGAAGCCCTGGCCCAGGCTGCCCAGGGCAGAGATGGAGTCACCACCCCTGGAGGGGTCCAAAAAACACCTGATGTGGTCCTTAGGGCCATGGTTTAGTGGCATGGGGGTGACAGGTTGATGGTTGGGCTTCATGAACTTAGAGGTCTCTTCCACCCTTAATGATTCTAAATACAACTTTTAAGCCACACTAGATGAATTGCAGCTCCTCAGGCAGGCCAGTCTGGACACACAGAACTACTTTCTAGACAGAGAAGCCCTTGGAAATGAAATCAAGACAAAGGCTGCATGGAACTGGGGTGAGAAGGCTGTGAAATCTACACCTCCAGGTAGAGCTTTCATTAAAGAAGTAGCTTAATTGCTGCATTTAGAACAGTTTTCCTTGAGCTGCCCCTGATCAAATGCTGATCTGCCTTCCCTGAGACTGCACCACTGATAATTAACACTGTTCTGCTAACTCCTTGCTAAAAGAAGGTCATTAGCACTCCAGCTCATTAGGCTCTAGTTTAATAACCTGCTCAGACAAAATGGGGGAGAGGAGGGAAGTGAAGGGTGACACATGATAGGTTTTGCATCTCAACATCCAGGTAATAACCAGGAGCAGCACAAAACCCTTTCAAAAGGGAACAGCTCAGATGTACAGCTAATTACCAGGTCCCTCACACCCTGAGGCTGGTCAAGGAGAAGATGTCTGTGGGGACACTTGTGACCTCTGCTGCCAGGGAACCTGCCAAGTGACCCAGCCTTCAGCCAGGGGGGATGCCAAGAGGAGGCCTTCAGAGATCCAGCAGTTCAGGTCATGCTGCCATTGGCATAACTAGAGGTGGACAGATGGGGAGAGCTTTTGGTGTAACCCTCAGCACCCAGATGAGTGATCAGGTTCCTCCTCTGACACAGCCTGGGTGCCAGACCGTGCCATCCTGTCCTGGCACTGCTGGAGGTTGTGTCCCTCAGGTACAAGTGAAGAAGCTGCAGCTAGGAAGGTCAGGGCAGGTGGGAACCATCACCAATGGAGTAGAGGGAGAAGCTTTTGGCCCATCAAAAGGTGCTGGTTGGAGGAAAGCTGATCTCTGGCACTTGAGAACCCCATCCTCACAGGTTGATGCTGCCAGGTGACAGCAGATACAGACAGGTTTCAACCCCTAGACCTGATGGATGGTTGCACAGAGGAGAAAGAATTGAGTAAAGCAGCAAGCTAACAGGAGAGCCAACAGCACCAGAGCAGCAAGGACACTGTGTGCCCACAAAAGCCATTCCCTGGCACACATGGAGGGAGCAAAGCCTGCAGTGAGTGCCTGTTTCTCATCAAAACCTGGGCTAGGAGCAAGGCAAGGATGGAAGCTCTGCTGTGCTCAGATAGGAAGCAAATGTCAGACTGGGAGGCAGGAAAGATAAAGCACTAAGGCACAGCTTCAAAGGGAAAAGAAAGAAAAAACACTGCCTCTGCTTGGTCTTCCTGAAGCAAAAGGGTAGATGGAGGGAGACTGTTGCCTGTGTGAACCCTGAGTAGGGAAAACAGGTTCATGCATGCATGTGCATAGAGGAGCACAAACTCCCTGGCACTTCTCACAACTGTTTCATTTTCAAGGGCAACAAAGCTATAACCAGAATGAATAATACAAGGAGCTGAAGCTATGATGCAGCTTGAGAAGAGTTACCTGTATTTCATGTCCTGCTGCTAGCTCCCTCCACTCAGTTCTCCTAAGTCTGAAATGCTGTCAGGAAGAGCAGTTAGAAGACCTCAGACACTGAAGAGATGAGTGGTGGGATTTGGGGTGTTTCTCTCAACTGTGGTGTGCTTCAGCAACCACATCTACACTGTGGGACCTCTCAGAGATGGAAAGTACTAGAGCTCTTTGGGGACAATGCTCTGAACAGGTGACATTTCTCACTGACTACCTCAAGAACAAAGCATGGAGTGAAACTCCTAAGCTGTTGAACAGGAATTAGTTAAACTCTGCAGGTTATCACAAAGGTCCTGGGAAAAGTTGCTGTTACCTAGGAATAAGAACTGCCTCATCTCATGAAATGATGAGGCAGCAAGGCCTGTGCTTATTTGTGAGTGAATGGGCAGCACTGATCTATAGTAATTGATCTCACCTTATGCTAATTACAGCTGCCACCCTCCAACTGCATTTGCATGACTCCTTTGTAAGTCAGTCTTGAGCCTTTTTCCCCTAAGAAAAGTTATCAGGATTTAAAGAGACATGAAAAATAACCACCCCCACCCCCCAAGCCACTTAGCTTTCCAACACTGACATGTATTTGGTGCTTTGGGTGCCTGTAAGGAAGTGCAGGGCAAGATGTGGAACTGGGGGAGAGCACAGAAACCTCTGAGTCTGACCTTCAACTCTTATGGCACAGCAGAGGGCAAAGGAGCAATGGCACACATGAGGCTGCAGCTGCTCAAGTACCTTCTAGGTTCCACCTGAGGATCAGAAGATCAATATTGGTGTCCAGCAGACAGAGACAATTGCCCCTGACAGCTCAGTCCTACAAGGACACAGGTATCTGCTGCTTTCCTAAGAGCACTGCAAGAGGGAATCTCACCATGAACTGACCAAAGCTGGGGAAGATTCCAGCTGTATTTAGCTGAAGTTTATATTTATCTTGGTAAGATTCCAGCTATCTTGAAGCAAAACTTCTCTCCTATAGTGAGAGGAATTCAGATCAAAACATTTCTGTCGTCATGAGGGAGCTCCAGGTGGATTTTGGAAGCAGCCAGAAGCAATGGCAGATGCTCAGGATCTCAGATGAACCCTGAGTGATCAGGAGGTTGAGTTCTACTGACTTTGAGCATGCCTGTTCCTGCAGTTTGTTTGATTTGTGCTGCCTTCTGCCTCTCTCTCTTTCAAGACCTCCACTCAGCTCTTGCTCTGCTTGATGGTCACTGGAGCAATGCAGTGTGAGTTGATGTCCTCAAGCTGGGGATTCCCAGAAGGACTGTGGGAATTGGGCTCCCAAAGTTCACTTAAAGCCTTCAACAGGAGTAGGTTGCTCAGCTCCCATAGTCTGCCTTCAAAATCTCAGCCACAGTCCAAGGCAGCTCTGTACCCTGCCCAAGGGAGATGTCAGGCCTGCAGGAAGGACTCAGCTGGGCAATGCCAATGACCAGCACCTGCAGCTTGTAGCCATCAGACTGACTGCTTCTCTTAGCTCTGCTGGAGAAGATGTTTGTCCTTTCACTTTAAAGCCTGTTTGTTTGTCTGTGCTCTGTGAAGCTGCAGTTGACCTTGTGGTCACTGTAGCAAAGGGAGTATGAGTCAGCCAAGCCAGGCCAGAGGCTACAGAAATGGAAGGCACCAGGAGTGCTTCCCTCCTGCTCTCCTACCACAGAGCCTTCTGCTTGAGTAGCCTACTCCCAAATGAGAACTGCCCAACAAGCACAGCACTCCAAAAAGTAACTCAAACCCATCATTAATATCATCCCAGTCTAAAGCAAGCCTAAGGCAGTGATGAAGCTGGGCTTAAGCACACTTCAGGCAGGGATCCCTTAAGTAACTCAGGACCTGCTTGATCTCTCAAGAGCAGAAGGGCAAGGCACATTGTTTTCTCCAACCAAAGTGCTTTTGGTTTTGAATCTGTGACACTAAAAAGCCCTAGGCAACTTCCAAGATGAATTGCAATCGTTCAGGGTCCTCACCATTCCTCCAGGACATCCCTCTGACATAAGGGAAAGGAATGAAGATGTAGCAGAGTCACCTGAGAGAGCCTTGCCTGCACCTCAGAGCTTGCCTTCAAAGCACCCTGCTCTGCTTCCTTCATTCCCCTGTGTCTCCTGCTCTGCACAAACCCCTCTCTGCCAGACACTCCTTTGTTCTTGCCACTTTCAAACAATTTCTAAAGGAAGATAATTTCTCCCTGGGTGCCCAGAATATTGCAGTAAATAAAGAGTAGAGTCAAACTGTACAGATGAAGTCTCTGGAGATGTTCCTTGTTTTTTTGTTGCATTCAGCCTTATCTGTATCTGCCTTTTCATGTGGACTTCAGAGGACTAGAGAGCACCTAGAGATTAGCTACAGATGTAAGCCTGGATCAGCACTAGTGTGGCAGCAGGACTAGGGCAGGAATTGTCCTCCTGGGCTGGGCACCAGGGAGGCCACAGCTCCAACCCTGGGGTCAGTTTTGGGCTTCTCACTCCAAGGAGGACATTGAGGTGCTGGAAGGTGTCCAGAGAAGGGCAAGGAAGGTGGGGAAGGGTCTAGAGCACAAGTGTTGTGAGGAGCAGCTGAGGGGACTGGGGTTGGTTAGCCTGGAGAAGAGGAGGCTCAGGGGAGACCTTCTCACCCTCTACAACTCCCTGAAAGGAGATGCCTATGATGAATAGATGAGAAATGATGGTTTCAAAAATCCCAAATGGTCCACAGCACCCAGCAGCTCTGTGACACAGCAGTGCTGAGCTGGAGGAGCACAGCAAAGCTCTGTCTCTCAGGAGATGGGACTAGTGAAGATCCCTGGGAACCTCAGACCTTCAGCACAAGATGAGCAGTGCCACTTAGGGCTTTACCTGGAAGCTGCCAGACTCTATAGATTGTGATCTCTGTTCTCTGAGAGTCAATGCATCTAACTCCAGAGGGAGTGTGCAAGGGATACAGGCTGAGAGAGTTGGGGTCCTTCAGTCTGGAGGAGAGAAGGCTCCCAGGAGACCTTATGGTGGCCTTCCAGGATCTGAAGGGGGCTACAAGAAAGCTGGGGAGGGACTTCTGAGGAGGTCAGGTGGTGATAGGACTAGGGGGAATGGATGCAAACTAGAGGAGAGGAGATTCAGATTGGCTCTTAGGAGGAAGTTCTTCACTGTTAGGGTGGGGAGACACTGGCACAGGTTGCCCAGAGAGGCTGTGGAAGCTCCATCCCTGGAAGATTTTAAGGCCAGGCTGGATGGGGCAGTGGGCAACCTGATCTAGTGGGAGGTGTCCCTGGCAGGCAGGGGGGTTGGAACTAGCTGATCTTTAAGGTCCCTCCCAACTCTGGCAATTCTAGGATTCCATGACTCTCTATATATGGCTACACTCCACTATATCTAAATTTCTTCTCCTCAGTAGACCTCCCAGACCTTCTATTTTCAACTGTGAGTGCTCTCTGACTGCCAGCTTTTGCAGCAGGCTCTTTGGTTTTGCCCTGCTCTAAGGGCAATGGTGGCACAAGAAGGGAGATCTCCAGCCGGACCAAGGCCAACAAGGGCATACAACAAATAAAAAGCCAAAAGCATACATACCAGAAAGGAATCCTAGTAACTCCCCCAAAACACAGCCACCCATCCTGCCATGCATTTGACACCATCACTGACTATCACCCAGAACAGGTTCCAAAGAGCAGCACAGGTCAGAACAGCTGCATGCTGCTCCCCACAGAGAGAGATCCGGTTGATGAGACCAGATTAAAGCAGTTAAAAGACACATGGCTCTGCTCCAATCTAATTTCTCATGTCCACAGCATAGAAGCAACTTTACAGTTGCTCCTTTTACACCTCCCTTCACAGAGCTGCCTCTAAGCTTTACAAATACCCTGGGCTAAAAAGATTTAGAAGCTGCCTTCTCCTGGCCAAGGGGTTTGAACTGCAGCCCACGGCTGAAGCAGCACTGCACTGCACTGGACACAAGCCTTCCCTCCCCAGCACTGCCTTTTAGATAAGCAGTTGGTAAACAAAACCACCACCCAAGCCCTGCCAAAACCTGCCCTCAGCACTTACAAATCCAATCAGGTAAGGACTGCCAGCATCTCCCAGGAGGTGTGAAGTGAAGCTCTGCAAGGCCACTGCGGTTGCACGGCGTGTGGGAATGACCACGTACTGCAAAGAAGAGGAGAGGAAGAAAAACCCATAAGGAAACTGAAGTAGGAACCTGCCCAGCTCTCCTCTATGGCTGAGTTTTCACCCAGCTCAGGACAAGGTAAACCACCTCCCCTAGATGTCAGTGGCAGACACAGCCACTGGCCAGTCCACACGTGGCTCAAGCAACCGGGGAGCTCAGCAACCCTTCCTGGCTTTCTAGTACTGATGGCAGGTGTTGTCTGGTTTGCACTGAACCCACCACTCTAACAACTTTCTTCTTGCTCCTCAGCCTAGATTTCCCTTGGGTGATGAGGAGATCAAAGGCCAAGGCTGCCTGCCCTTGCTAAGCATCACCAGCCTTCCAAACTTCACTGTAACCTAGGGTACTCTTGGCTTTTTTTCCCCCCAATAGATATTTCACTTTGTTTCCTAAACCATAGGCAGTTCACACCCCTAGGAAAGGTCACACATCCTCCCTGCCCACTCCATCTCTAGCCATTTACTGTTTTGCTCAACATTTTCCAATTTCACCAGTGCAAAGTGACAGAAACACATTAGGAACATTGTCCACAGCCAAGATATTGTAGTTTGGGCTCCATTGCTCTAATAGGACATGACACTCTTGGCCAGGTAGTGCAGAATCAGTCTGACTACACAGGAACAGTGGAAAACACAAATTATGTCCCCATTAAGAGACTCAAGGTGACAGAAAACAGATGAGGGATGGGGTTAGAAGAGCAAAGAAAGGATAAAAATGAACCTGAATTTTATACCACACATTTAGGGGCAGAAAAAAAGTAACTGTCTCCTGCATGCTCCTGCACCAAAGCTGTGAAAGAAGCTGGCTAAGAACATCTACACCAAGTCCACATCTCCTGGTTTCTCAATTGATCCTGCCTTGATTTAAAGGCTGTAGATAATGAAGAATCCAATGGGTCTCTAAATCCAAGGGAGCTTTGTTTCCACTTCCAAGCACTGAATCTTAATTCTGCTTTTTCCTGCTCTTCTGAAGAGCTATTTGCCCTGCCAGAAATGAGTCTCTTCTTTAGCTATTTGTGGACCATGATCCCTTTTCCTTGTGCCCCCTTTCTCCCTGATGGGCTGCCTTTACTCTGGTTAGAGGACATGCCTTCCTGGGCTTGAAGTCACTGCTGGAATCCTTTCCTGAAGTCATCTATTAAGTAAATGTGACATTTGAGGCCTGGCATACCCCCAGCTAGAGATCAGTTCCCCTTAGCTGACTGAGGTAGGAAGAACTCCCTGCTCCTAAAGTGCCCTGTCTTAGGGCACAGGATCTGAAGCACCTCCTCAGGGCTCTAACACTTTCTCTTAGGGACACAGAATCCACAGCAGAGGAGAACTGATGCCTCTTTAGAATGGCCATCTCCTTCCAAGCAGTGGCAACTAGGAATGAAGAGTAAAATTTGATTCAAAGGCTTCTCCTTAGGGTTGTCCCAAGTGCTTTCAGAATGACCTAGCAGCTCTTTCAGTCCTGCTGGACAAAGCTGCAGAGGCACACTACCAATGCACCTGGATGCCACATATTAACTGGGTACCCTGGTAAAACTGATGTGCAACAGCTGAGCAAAAAGATGAGGAGATCCTCAGCAGCCCCCTGACTACAGATGTTGGACACTGTCCTCCTCTGGCAGCCAGCAGCTCAAAACAGACTTGGAGTGCTCACAGAGGAAAATAAGGTCTAGACTGGATTAGAGAGACAGGAAGGTGCTGATGGTCACACTGTGACACAGCAGGAGAGCTCCACTCCCCAAAGATGCAGAGTAATGGGTGCAACCTGCACAGGTTAGACAGAAGAAAAGAAGAAAGAAGCAAAAAAAGGCTGAGTTATTGCCCTCCTTCCCACCTGGTTCCAGTTCCCCCAGGTGCAATGGAGAAAGGGCAGCTGAGCAGAGGAAGTTAAGTTCTACCTAACTGGAGAGTCCCCAGCTGTGTCTGTCTCTGAAACTGGGAACTGGAAACTTCTCTGACAGTATTTTTCTTTTTATAAGGTTGATGTTAATCAATCTAGAGAAGAAATCCTGCCTGGCTCTCTGTTCTATCCATTTGCTTAGCAAAATGACAAAGGACATGGGAAATGGATTCCAAACTTCCCAGCTTCAGGGAGTGACAGTGGCAACTGGAGAAAGACATCTGACTGATACCTGCATCATGTGTATGTCTGCATATATATATATATTTCTACAGAGGAATACACACAGAAGAGATAATTCTGCATGTGTTATGCACACCTATAGTTTTGCAAGCAGCAATACAATTTCCAGCAAGTTTTCAGGTTGCCTAGCTGAAGTTCTTGATGGTTGAAACCACTGA
Source organism: Galbula dea (assembly GCA_013399015.1). Classification (NCBI taxonomy): domain Eukaryota; kingdom Metazoa; phylum Chordata; class Aves; order Piciformes; family Galbulidae; genus Galbula; species Galbula dea. The sequence continues at coordinate 1,491,563 of VWZX01003366.1, read as the reverse complement.
CAGAGTCTGGCACCATAAAGTGCCCAAACTTAGGCAATTTAGTTGGGAATTCAAGTGACAAACACTCCCTCCTCCCCCCCAGAAAAACCCAAACCCAACATGTGAGAAGCAAATGAACATGAGATTTTTCCCTCCTGCTGTGAAAAGGTACTGGAAAGGGAAAAAAAGGCTTCAACTAGCATCTCCAAAACACCAAGAAAGTTTGCCCCACCCTAACCCTACTTACAGAGCATTTCACTCTGATGGAAAGGAAGTTGTTTGCAGCAAACATGATCTGCTGTTCTAGGAAGACAGCAGTAAATTACAGCTCTACATGGGCCTTTGGGTACTAAAATAGACCTAAATTCAAACCATACCCAGCCTGGTTTGCCCATCCCACAGAATCTGGAGGTGGGAGAGCCACAGCAGCCAAGAAGGAAGCCTGTGGGATGGTCCTGGCTCATCTCTGCCTCCCAGGTTCAGAGGCAGGCAGCAGGGAGGCTGACCAAGCAGCTTTGGCAAACCTCTGGCTCTTTAAATAGAGGTTGAGAAAGGCCATGGTTTCCTCCTGACATCCCCTTCCTGTAGGGACACCAGCAGAGGAGTTAAGGGGCTGAAATGAATTAGCCAAGCAAGCCAAAGGGAGATCATCCTCCTCCCAGCAAAAGGCCACATGCCAAAGAGGTGAAGTTCTGGTGTCTGTGTCTAACCTTGGATAGAAAACACTACTTTCTAAAACACTTTGCTACCATCTCTGGGGCTGACAGTCATCTCCAGGCCAATGCCCACTGTCCTCTTCCAGCATCAAAGGCAAAAGGAAACACATGCTAAGGCTGTTCCAGCCACTGACAGCACCTGGAAACAGCCCAGGTGTCCCTGTTGGAACTACTGCTACCACCCAGGGCAAGCAGCCTCAGAGAGATCCTTCACTAAAGCTAGGCAGGCACTGGCTGAAGAAGTGAAGTTAAAAGGAAGCAGGACAAGGGGTGGTGATTTTTTTTCCCCTGAGGGTGGTGAGAGCCTGGCCCAGGTTGCCCATGGAACCATTCCAGGGCAGTTTGAGGCTCTAAGCAACCTGATCTAGTTGCAGATGTCCCTGCTGCCTGCAGAGGGGTTGGACTAGATGACCTTGAATGGTCCCTTCCCACCCAAACTATTCTGTGATTCTATGACCTGGTCTCCAGTCACAGCACACCATGGAGCAGTAGACATCCCCCTGCAACCCTTGGCTCCCAGAAGAACTGCAGAGATGTTCCTTGGCCCATCCTTCCTGCTCTGAGTGGTGCTCAAGTGTCTGAAAGGGTCTGTGGACCTTCATCCAAAGGCTTTCCTCCAGCTGAGCACCAGTCTCTGCCTGTTTCAAGCTTAAAGGAAGACTTTGACCCCACAGCAAAACATTAAAGCAGCCTCTCCATGGCAGCTCATGACCATTTCAAAAGAGCTAATGTTTTAAAAGAACAAAGAAATATGCAGAGTATTTTGGGGTGGTTTTTTTTGCATGAGTATCAGGACTTTGTACATTGGGACCAGGTTCCACAGAGTCCCAAGCACTCAGTATTGTCTCAGAACATTTACACACTTGCCTGCTGCTCTGAAGCTGATTCATGACTGCTGGTACAAGGCACTTTTAAGGCTACTTTGGGGTTCTGCTCATTTTGAGGCCCATTTGCAAAGGTGGCTGATAAAATCTCTTTCATAACTATCAGGCTCCATATGAGACATCCCCTCCTCCCCTGAGAACCATCTCCTGGGAGGAGATTTGTCCTCAGGAGGAGAAGGTTTCTTTTGTCCAAATTTGCATTTGGACCAAATATCACCAAGCCTTTCCCAAATCTCATCCATCCTGCAGGTGCTGACAGCTTCTCAGAGCCAGACCTCAGCACCTTTCACTGCAGCCAGGCTGAGGAGCTCCACACTGACTGCTAATGCTGGCAAGGACTGGAGATGCAGTGGAAGCACAAAGCTAGGGAGAGCCAACAGTTAAACTGGGAGGTAAGAAGCAAACAGCCTTGTTTTGCCAAGGAAATGAAGCTTGCAAAACCTCTGAAGGTGCTTACCAACTTGCCCAGTGGGGTTCTGAAGCAGTCAGGAGATCTGTAAACCTTGGGAGAGCTGGGAGAAATCATTTGGGATGCAGTCTGACTTCTGGCACAATGAAAGCAGTGGCAGCAGTGTTCAGGCAGTACTGAGAGCTTTTTATCCACAAAATCAGGATAATATTTATGTGTATGATGCAAGTGTTGTTAAGCTTAGGCTAATAATGCTTTTCAACTCCTTCCCAGCCTCAGGCAAGAACTTCTGATTACCCCAAATAAATAGTAATCAGTAGAAATTAATTTGCCAGACATTTCAAGTGCACCTCACTAAAGCATATCCACACCTTCCTCTGGCTAGGGCTTCTCCCACAGCTAGCTGTCTGTCAAACATGCTTCTAGCCCTGGCTCTCACCTATTGTCTGACTAAACATCCTCTCAACCCCCTTGTGGAACACAAATGCACTTCAGACCATCTGTTTACAGGCTTGCATTGACCTGACTGGATGTTTACATTTATTGGGCTAGCACTTTCAGAGGGCTCCTCCTGCTGCTAATGCATTCAGCTGGGCATCAGAGATGACACTCAGCTCATTCTTCTCCACCCAGAAGAGGAGCAGCTAGATTAAATGTTGGCAACAATTACCAAAAGCCAATTTTTATCATGGTTTTCCCTTTCTTTCTCATGTTTAGGAAATGGGAGCAGAGAAATTCTTCCCAGGTTTGTTGTTTTTTTTCTTTCTCCAATCATTTCTTATGGAGCTCTTCAGCACTGAAGGGCCATAAATAACTGCAAATGCACTCCTACAAACTGCAACTGGGCTATAGGATGCTGCTAAGACAGATGGCAAACCTTAGAAAGAACTATTAAAATGCTGCAGGATACTGAGGTCACCTTGAAATCAACACAAAAAATGCAGTCATTAAAAAGGGACAAAGATGGCAGCCACAGGACACTTGATAGAACAGAGGAGTTGGATGAGAAATGGCTTTTGGGCTTAGTTTGAGGTAACACAAGTCAAGTTTCAGCTCTCTCTCTGGCACTGATCTCCTGGAGGACCTTGGCCATGCCTGACAGGTACCTTCCCTCCAGCTGTGCTGTGCTGTGCTGGCAGCAGAGGTGACTTCTTCCAAGTCACTGCTGGAGGACTGCAGATGTGCTCCATGGCCAAGCTCTTACCCCTTTCAGCCAGTGCCAGTGGGGGTACAAAAGATCTGCTATTTAAGTCCCCCAGCTAATTCTGAGCAGAGAGAGCTGGCAGCACTCCTGGGAACATCAGAGCCAAAGGCAGGATGGAGGCAGCAAGGAGCAACTACAAATATTGTACTAGGATTTCTTCCTCCACACAGCTGCCTTCAGGCTGCACATCTGTCCCAGTGCTGAGATCCCTCTCACTGAATGGCCACAGCAGCCTGGAGCCCAGCTCAAGCTGCAAACCCCTCTAGATAGAGAGGAACCACCCCTCCAGCCCATGCAGAGCTCTGTGGCTCTAAAGCTAAACTGGTGGGAGGAACAAAGCTCAGTAATTAAAAGCTTGTACCTTGGCAGCCTTTGTTTCTCTGGAGCTTTGTTGACAGCTGAGAGAAGTGGAATTAACCACCCTGCCTCCCAAAGATGGCAAGTTCATCAAGCAAGGCAGAGCCACCTTAACATATAAACACATCCTTGAACTTCAATCATAAAGAGGAGTTAAGCAGAAGCCTGAGCTGCTTTGCTGACTCAATCTATCAGCACCACTGTCTTCACAGCTAGGAACACTAAGGCAGACTGTTCTCTCCTTCAGGTTTGCCTAAGCACCAAACACAAGTCAAGGGAGTTTGCTACTGCTGCCAGACTGATTATAGTCTTAGTTCTGTCAACAAGCTGCCAAAAGGTCTCAGGCAAGTCTTCTAAGGGTTCTCTGCTCCAGTTTCTTTCTTTTCCATACAATAAGAAACAAGTAACATCCCTCACAAAGGGATTTCAGCCTCCAGGAGGTTTCACAGGCTCTGTAGATCTCTGATGGAAGCAACTACACAACTTGCAGGGCTCCCTCACAACCAAGCAGGCTGCTGAGGTCAGCTGGCTGATTTGAAAGCTCAATGGTGGAGAAAGAATGGAAAATGAAGGCCATGAGGTGAAAAGTCCCTGAGAGTTTCCTCTTGGACAAGGTGGACACAGTCCAAAAAACTCTTTATACTTTCTTTTCCTCCCTCCTGTTCCTGAGGTGGCTTTCCATTGTGTATGTGTTGAATGGTAGGTGTGCTGGAGGTAAGCCAGAGAGGTGGATGGGCCAGGGAAGGAGGGAGGGAAGGGAGGGAAGGATTTCCTATTGCAGAACAAAGCTGAGCTATTGATGACAAAATCCACTAATGTGCTGACTATGGGAAACACTGGCTGAGTTCTCTGCAATGGGAGGTTCTGTGCAAACACTTCAAATTTGGGGAAACTAGTTGAATTCAGTGCTGGTGTCCTTGCTGGAGATGTCTCCCTAGTGCTGAGAACAGAGACAAGAAGCTGCTTTGCTTTCTGTCTCTCACACACACTTTCCTTTGCAGCAAGTCAGAAAGAAACCCCAAGGAGAAGAAGCTGAAGCAGGGGCTAGGAATTTGGAAGGAACCTGTGCACTCTCCAGGTTGTTCTTGCAAGCTGTGGGCACCAGAAGAGAAAGCTGCTGCTGCTCCCAAGTCCACTCACCATGAGTATGTCTGCTGTGATAGCCCAGTTGGAAAACAGAAGAGTTTCGCCGATAAAAATGCAAATCTGTTGTAACAAAAGACACAGAGAGGAGAAGATTTATTCACTTGGCATTCAAAGGGAAAACAACCTGTCACAAACTTTCCTTGCTTGCTTGGTTGTCTGTCTCCAAGCTGCACAAGACACTCCTTGTTACTCCTGTGTTTTATCCTGGATATCAGCAGGTGACAGACCTCGCTCAGAGCTCTCGAGGGTTGGGTTGCAGCTTCACTAGTGTCAACTGCTTATGGTCTACAGAGCAGGGAAATAAAGGGCTGACACTTCTGGGTACAGAAGAACATGAGAGGCCAGCAGGAAGATATGGCACTGAGCTTCCACACCTGTAGCATTCTGTTCCAAAAAGCCAACTAGAAAAGGCAAGGTGGCCACAACTCCCCCACAACACAGTCACTTTTATCACTAGGAGTCACAGACTGTTAGGGGTTGGAAGGGACCTCTGGAGATCAGCTAGCCCAACCCCCCTGGCAGAGCATGTCACACAGGATGGCAGCCAGGTGGGTTTTAAATGGCTCCAGAGATGGAGGCTCCACCACCTCTCTGGGCAGCCTGGGCCAGTGCTCCACCACTCTCAAAGTGAAGAAGCTCCTCCTTACATTATCAAGCTATGTCTGAAGCTCTGTAGTAAACCAGATGAAGTTCTCTACCCGCTACATGCAAGATCCCTCCCCTGAGAGCATAGTGCTGCCCTTTTTGAGGGGAACATAGGTGTAGGCACCCTAACACCATAAGTATAACATGGCTGATACCTAGGTACAGTCAAGACAGGACTTAGGCATGGGGTTTGCAACATCAGTGACTTATGCTGAAAAACAACTCTTGACTTGGTGGAGATGGTCAGCAAGATGCTTTAAAAGCCCTGTTGCTGGAGTGGGATGAGAGCTGCTTCTTGTGGTGGTGTGGTATGAACAGTCATCACATGTCCCTTCCACCTCAGCCACTCCTCACTTCCTCCCATCTCATCCTGCCTTCTCAGTTGTGCTGGTACAACAGAGCCAAGCAGGGATTCAGAGCAGGAAACTGAGAAGGGGCAAGAATCCTTTGTTGGGGAGAAACAGAGGAAGAGGGACTTGTTTTGTTTCTTTTTAACCCCAGCCAGTTCTCAGGGGCAGTTCACTAAGGGGTTCTCCAAAGAGTGACAGCAGCTGGAGAACTGGAAATGGTCAGGAGGAGAAACAGTCATCAAATGTTCCTCAAGCTGAGGCCAATGGAGCAAGGGTGACACAGCTTCAGCAGGGACACTGCCTCCAGCAGAAAGCTTTCAGTCATGAGCCTCTTGCTTTTAGACTGTATGGTAACAAATGAGCAAAGAAACAGAGGTTCAACAGGATGCCAAAACAAGGATAGCAAACCTTCCACACACACATTTCCCTCCTCCTTTGTGTATTGGGAAGAGCAGAACACACAGATCAAAGGCTGCTTAAATAACCAGACCTGAGGAAACCAGCTCAGCCATTCCCCTCCAGTAAGGCAGCAAAGAAAACTCCTTTCCTCTCCCCTGGAAGGTTGGGATTTTGCCCAACTAACCCATTTCCTTTTGTGACATCTAAAGACAAAACATTACTCCTGGAATCCCTCTTGGTAGCTGAACATCCCAGCTATGGGGACTTGGCTTCTGGTAACTGATGATTCCCCTTTTAATTGCCTTCTGTTCAGGGTTTGTTCTGGGGAATAGGCTACAACTGATTCCTGAAACCAAGCTGGCAAGGAACACTGGTTGGCTTTGCTCTGAGGAAACAGTCAGATGCATGTCTTTTTGTGGTGTCCTTGTAGGCTTTGATGGGCTGACAGCCACAGCCACTGCCCTGGTCCCTGTGCTTCCACAGGCAGTTTGAGGTGGGAGGAGGAACTGCAAGGTTGGCAGCTCTGGCATGATGTGACCACTACAATTGCCTTTCCCATCCTCTGCTTGGGATTGCCTAAGGCCTTCAGACCATCAAGTCACTACCAGGAATAGCTTGCTTTATTTAGTAAGTATTAAACACTGACCTGCTGAAAGCTTCCTCTATTTGTTCCTTAAATTAGCTTTGTTTCCCACACATTCTCCCTCCCTATTCCTCCCTTTTTCTGACTGGATCTGCTTCCTCTGTCATGGTGCCTTGAGCCAGTCATTACAGCCCAGCTGGTCAGCTAGGAAACCTCTTCTTCCCATTTTCCCACTGTCTACTGGTCTGCCTTGAACTTGACTCTCCCTAGAAACAACAACTGCCAAGCTAAGAAACACAGATCCACCCAAAACAAGGTGCTGGCAGGAGCTAAGCCACATGTCATGAAGCATGGGCACAGCAGAGCCCCAGGTGGGCTCTCAAGACCTGCTCTGACATCTGTCCCTACCAGACCTTTGCAGCTGCTGTCGCTGGGATTCTGTGGCTGGTTGGGTGAGCTTGAGCTTGGGAAAGATGCAATCACACTTCTGAAGGTGGCACTGACATGCCCTATCTGTCCCTGCTTGCCTCCAGGTCCTATGAATTACCCACAGGTAACACAAGTGTCACTTGTTCCCCACAGCAAGGAAAACTTGCCCCTCCTGCAGGAATTCAGCACAGGCCCCCTAAATAAATCACTGAAATGCTGCAAACTTCAGGCTGCAGCAGTTTTGAGTTGTTCAAGGTGCATTTCACCCAACAGGTTCCCAGGAAAACACATGCTCAATACCTGGATCCTGGGAAAGGAGGAAGAAGAGGAAGATCAAAAAGTAGGACACAAGATACTGCCACTAAAATAAAAGAAGTCTGTCCTTCAGCTGCTCCTGATTTAGAGATTTAGGGATTTAGAGACCTGCAAAGGACAGGTGAGGATATGTGGCACTGCTGCTGGAGAGAGACTCTAGGGATGCTTACAGCAAATAGGGCAACCTCCAGAAGAGATCAACAGCTCCTGAAACACTCCTGGGTTTGTCTCCTCTCAAAGCCTCATCTGATACTGAGGTTTCAGCTCTTCAGCTCTGTCCTCTTCTGAATCCAGCTGAGGTTTAGAATATCTCACCATCTGCATTTGGTGTCCAGCTGCTCCTCTGTGATAAGCTGATACAAGTCATGTTTCTGTTTCTGGGATCAGTTAGCAAATTCTGATTCCCCAAATGATGAAGTAGGTTTCAGAGTGGTCACAGCAGCAGCTCTCACAGGTCATTAACTCCTTCCATGGCTATTTGCAAAGTGCAAACCTGCCTACATCTGAAGTGTTTGATTTCTGACATGGAGGGTAGGACTCCCCACAGGTACTCTTGAATCTGAAGCCAGTCATCTCAGTTTTGGGCAACACTGATGCCTCAGAAGCAGGTAAGTCACCAACACTATGTCAGCAGAAAGCCCCTGGACTTGAGACTGAGATGCTCTGTGCTAAGGTTCTGCCCTGGGATTTGCTGTCTCTGCAAGACCATGAAGTGTCTTTGAGGAATTGAAATAGATGTTGAAAGGGAGGTACAAGAGGAACTTGGAAGAGTGTCAACAGGAAGGCAAAGCAAAGCATCTCTCTCTCTCTCTCCAGCCATTTGGGGACTTAAACAAGTGTAAAAGCTGCTGCTGAGACGTCTGAGTAGCGTGATACAACGCTGCCACAGAGCTAATGGCTTTCAGGAGACAGCTTTGAAGCCCAGCCTCTCAAAAAGTACATATTTCAGAAAGAATGGGACCTAAGGATACATAAATTGCTGCTTTAAGGAGCTGGGCTACAGCACACAGCTCCACAGGCTGTGAGGAGAACAGACCAAGAACTGATTGGACTGCTCAGACAGTCAAAGATAGAATTGCAAGTATCTGGGCAGTTAAGTGATACAGAAAGCTGCTTTACTCCACCTGTCCAGCCACTTCCACCACTGCCAATTATTTCTTGGATTAGTATGAAAAGCTTGGATGGAAAAAAAAACAGAGATGTGTCTACATGTTGCAGGTAGGAGTGGCTGCTCCAGAACTGGAACAACAGCTGCCCTCAAGGACCAAACTCACTGGTAAGAGGACTGAGCAGGAGAGGGGAAAATGCCTATGTCCAGGGGAGGAAGAGAGCAGGGAGTTGACAGTGTGAAGGACAAGGTGCTGATGCTAATGGATATGCCAAGAAATTAAAAGCAAGGGCTCTGCTGATTCTTGCTGGAGTGCTGATGGAGTACTGATGCCAGTATCAGTTGCCATTAAAGGACTCTCAGCTGTTAACTAGAGCAGGGAGGGACATAGTGACCTGGTGGTCTCTCAGTGGGACAGAACATCATCTGATGGGGACCCACCTAAATGCTAGGAGGTGATCATTTGAGCCAATGAGGGGTCCAAACCCAGTAACCCTTCTATTTGAGCATGGTGGGAAGGTCTGCAAATATCACTGTGCTGGGGAACAGACCAGAACATTGCTTCTGCCTTTCACAGTCACACAGAACTCAAGGATGCTGCTGCAGGAGGAGAGCCAGGGCACAGCTGTCAAGGAAGCTATCAGAGGTGAGAAAATCCACCCAGAAATTTTACTGTGTTCTTTCCAGAACAAGCTGTTATCATGGATGGTGAGATAAGGAAGGTAACCTCATCCATCATGCTGTCCATCATATCCAGAGGCTGAGAACAGCCTCTCCTTCACTGTGAACCAATGAGACTTAAACCAGAGAGCAAGGAGAAACTGCTACACCACACAAGACAGGTCTCCCAGGGAACCACAAGGGAATTGAACACTCTGGAAACCTGTAAGGTTGCAGGAGTATTGAATGGCCTGGAAAAACAAAGGCTTGTGGTTGAAACTTGCCTTGCAAAGTCAATTCAGCTGATAGAAAGCACCACCAGCAGGATACCTTGGGTTATGAGACATTGGGAGTTCCATCTCAGACCTGTCCTCTCAGTGGAGTTAGCATCTGAAACACTGAACAGCAACAGCAGCAGCTGCTGTGCCACTGTTTTCTGTTTCTGTGAATTTATAGTGGATGGCTTGGGCACAGCTCATCTAACTCCAGGTCATTTCCAAACTGTAATGATCTAAGCTACCCTCAATTATAGCTTCTATGATCTAAGCTACCCTCACCCAGTCCAGAGGAGGCTACCAAGATGCTCAGGGCACTGGAGTAGCTCTGGAAGGAGGAAAGGCTGAGAGCCCTGGGGCTGCTTAGCCTGGAGAAGAGCAGCCCCACAGGGGAGCTGCTCAATGCTGAGTAAGAGCTAAAGGCTCAGGGCAAGAGGCTGGGGCCAGACTCTGCTCAGTGGTGCAGTGGCAAAATGAAGTTAAATAACTTGCCCACTCTCACATGTAGAATCTGGAGAGCTCAGATCTCTGATTCCCCACTCAGGACTTTAACCTGCTTCCTATGCATCAAGTTTCCAGTAGCAGGGAGAGCATATTTAGGGCTATGGAGAGGCACAGTTACCCACAACAAATGTATGCTTCAGCCTAACAGCACCAGCAGACAGGCTTATATTCCTCCTACTCCCTCCATATGCAGATAGAGCTCCCTCTGCAAACCACTGACTCTTTATGAGATTTACTGCTCAGGCATAATAAAATCAACTGTTTCTGAGATCAGTGAAACAGTCTCATCTATCTGGATATATTTACACAATGCAGAATAGTCACTTGGCTACTAAAAAACTCTCAACACAACAAACTAAGGGAAAAAAAAAAGATGAAACTGAGACCAAATCACCACCTTTTGTGGCAGAGTTTTTGGAAACAGCTCCTTCTAGAGCATGCCATAAAGCAGAGGCCTGACTCTCCTGACACTGCCTAAACAGCCCCTGTAGGCATTCTTGTTTCTGCCTTCATGGGTTTAAACTTTGACTCTTTCTTCTTTCTGTTCCCTCATAACCATGACAACTCTTGAAAGACTGAAAAAAGAACCACAGCTAGGCTAGGACTAGAAATAGCAAGAAGCAGGGAACTGCAGGAGATTGGTTGGTTGGCTTATTGTAGATGAAGTCTCCTGGCTGGGTGGAAGCTCAGGGTGGGCTTTCAGACATGACCCCACTACTCCAACCATCTCATGCTTTCCCTTCAAAAACTCCTCCCAGGTCCCAGGCTTCTCTCTGCCACAGAACCACAGGCTGGTTAGGGTTGGAAGGGACCACCAGAAGTCATCTAGCCCAAACTCCCTGCTCTAGGAGGTTTCCCTACAGCACATCACTCACAACTGTGTCCAGAGGGGTTTGGAATCTCTCCCAGAGGAAACCTGGGATCTGTTCACTCTTCTGGATTTCTACTCTCTGCTAAAAGCAAGACTCCAGCCTGAGGCTGCATTATTAAACTTGAGTTTTTCTTTTCCCCTTCAGCCTATTTGTCAGGATCTATCTGATGCCTTCACTAGGGAATGGCCATCTTCCAATCTGCATCTGTGCAGCAGCAAGTATTGTGGGTTCTTGGGCTATGACTGCAACTTTCAGGTGCTGTGGTAATACAGATAACAACAAATTGCAATTACATGGTAATTAATATTGGTCTGCAGCAAGCTACTTAGGGAAATGAATGGCACTTCCAGGTAGCCAAAAGCATGCCCACAGACAAATTATACTGTAGCTATTATTTGGTACCACTGCAGCTACAATACCTTTATTGCAAGGGAAGCAGCCAATTTTCCAGTTCCAAAACATTAGGCAAGAGCAATAGAGGTGTGGCCAGAGGTACAGACAGAACAGTCTAAAGCAGGGAGCTCTGGGCTCCCATGCAGCTGTTGCATCCCTAGCTCTGAATTCTGCTGCCAGTCAGTAAGCAGACATAAGCAGCTGAGATATCATTATCCCTCCAGGCACCTCTAGACAGTGCCAAAAGGCCCCAAGGGCAAGCTGAAGGACGTTCAGAATGGGAGAAGCCAGCCCAGTCTCTCAGTATCTCAAGCTTCCTGCAGGAGACAAGGCACAGAGCCTTCTCTAAGGAGTTTGGTAAGGAGAGGAAGAGTGGAGGCTGGCATAGGCAAAGGCTTATACTTACATAGGCTCCCACAAGGCTGCTCTTGGCAGCCACAAAGATCAGACAGATGAAGATGGCAGAACCCAGCATGCCAACAGCACAGACGAGAGGATCAGCTCGCTGGGTTTTTAAGCGGCACCACTTGGTTGCTCCTGCCCCTGTGATGACACCCAGGAAGCCAGTGAAGCATGTGATTGCTCCAAAGATCAAGCTAGGGAGAAAGAAAAACATAAATGAGAGGGGTTTTTGTTGTTGTTTTTCTCCCCCCCCCCCAAAATGGACGTGGTCTGTGAACAGATTATCAGGGTAAACTGACTGATGGAAAGCTGCAGCCTGGCTTTCCAAACTGAACCTGAAAGCAAGAGTGCCTGGGATGTCAAGGAAAACACAGCTTGTGACATTCAGCCTTGCAGAGAGGCACTGCTGGACATCCAGAGAGGTGCAGGGGGCTTGTACTGCTGCTTTGCATGGGACTGGGCATGGTACAGCTGCTCCTGTCTGCACAGAACTGCACATTGATCATGACAAGGGAAATCAAGGACAGGGCAGGCACCAGGAGGGAAAGGAAAGCTGACAGGACTCTAAATACCAGTGACCTTCCACATGACTTTGACTTTCTAACTCCTTTCAAACCACTTCAAAGCAGCTGTCTAGGTTGCCCATTTGAAATGTGTTCATTTCAATTTAAAGAGCCAGGAGCTGACAAGGATTCTCCATATTGCATGTGCAGGACTTGGACTAGAGTCTTTGGCAGCTCTATTACAGTAGCTGGAAGGCAGCTCCAAACATAGGTGTCATCAAGGAGTGGAAAACTTCTCTCTGTAAACAGCAGATGGGCAGTCAGACTGGAGCTGCATCTTCTGCTCACTGCATTTTTGCAGGAGAGGCTGAGACTGCCTGCTGGGCACTTTGCTTGCTGGTTCTCCAAACCACTAAGCAGTTTACTTGAGAAGGGATTGTGTCAGCTCCAGCAAGAAGGTTTTGCTAAGGTTATTTTTCCCCTCACAAGATAAAAGCAAAAAAAGGTGACAAAAAGGCATTTTTCAGTGTCTTTCCTTCACCTGGAGCAGTGCTTTTTCAGCATGTTATGGTTTGTGGCATCATGGCAAAGCACAAAATGACCAATTACTCTTCATAGCTTATCTGCTGCAAGTGATATCATACAACTGGGACTGAAAACCCAAACCACTGGGCAACATTAGGCACTCCAAAGTGTTCTATAAATCCCTGCACTGTCCTTCAGCCATACTCAGCATACCTAGTGGCATGCAGAGCAAGGAAACACAGTCAAGTCCTCCCTTCCACAGAAACAAAAGTCTCCAGGGTTAGTCTCTGCAGCCTTGAGGGGAATCAGTCCAACCTCTGAATTACAGCCACTACTGTTGGCCATCCAACCTGCCAGCTTATTCTGCTGCTACCACAGATAAGTATGGGGCTTACAAAACCATTTCTGAGCTCTCCAAACATCCAAGGCAAAGACTAAACTTCTCTTTTCTACTTTTGCACCATAGCCTGGGAACTAAGGCAGAACTGAGGTCACTGCTTCTCCCTTGGTTTGCCTCCATGCAATGAAGAAGAGAAATCAAACCTCATTCACAGTCCCAGCATTTCCTATCATTGTTGCAAAGAGCTAGAGGAAATGACAGACATTCTATTAACTTGACTCCGTGGGACTTGCCTGTTTCCTCTGGTAAATAAGCTCTCCCTCCCCCTCTTTAAAGCAGTGGAGCCTGAATCTCACCTGTCTTTGGTGCCACAGGGCTGTGAGCTGCAGGTCTCTGCTGTCTTCTGCACCACCTGTGCTCTGTGAAGGTAGAGAGGGATCCACATGCCAAGGGCTCCTGTGGCAAAGGAGACAGCTGAGGTGGCCAGCGAGGAGAAGACGTAGCTGCGGCTGGGGAGGAGCAAGAGGCAAAACCAGGAGAAGCTTTAGAGGGACAAGTGAAAAAGCAGAAGCCCCAGGTAGGAGGCAGTGCTCCAGGGGATCACACACACAGTGTTACCCACACTATTTGCCAAGGGGCAGAGATCATAGAAGGTGATGATGGAGAATAAGAGGTGGGGAAGATCTCTTCGCAGGTGGGATGCTCCATGGAGAGCAAGGGTCCCACTTCTCATGGGACCATTTCAGAAGACAATCAGCACTTAGCCACTACAACAGCAGGGGTGAATTACAGGGCTGGCACTGCAATATCACCTGGGGGACTAGTTTCACTTCTCCCTCCCCATCCCTACCACCATATGACTCCTGCATGGACAAACTACCAAAAGAAGTCATAGAGAAATACGGACAAATTAACCATCATCACTTGGAGACTGGAGGACAACATCAGGAAGATATTCTAGCCAGCAAGACACCACAAGTTTCCCCACTGTAAGACTGAATTCACAAGTGGAAGTGGCAGCACATTCACACCAAGCTTTCTGAAAGCAAGCAGAGCTCCTTGAACACCTGGGAGCATGGCACCTTTTATGCACATATAGAAGCACCCAAGCACATTCAGTCCTTGTGCACTCAGCCACTTCTGGTTCTATAAACAGATCTATTTAAGCTTGCCATGTATTGTGAATTTTGGGCATTTTCTCCTCTCAAAATGCTCTGGCATTTAATTCTCTTTTTTCCCCCTTCAGCAGAGTAGCTCTTTCAGGGAAGAAAAAGAATTTCAGTATCTGAACAACAGTGGCACAACAATTAATACAGGAACACAGCAATTTCTCCACTTCAAAAGCCTTGGTTTGTCTGAAGTAGGAGCCAAAGCAAGCAGAGTCTCTCTCAGATCTCAGTCTTGGAAAGGTTAAAGCAAAATTTGGAATCCATCACTGTCACTGCAGTCAATACCTGATGAAAGTGTTTACTGTGATTCTCTTTCCTAGGTCCACAGCCCAAGCTTCCTGCAACTCCCTGTTATCCCTTTCCAGTCTCTCAGTGCTCAGAAGCAGAGGCCACTGGATGTTCCAGTCAAGCACCACAGGCAAGGTATGTTTTTGACTGGAGTGCTCTTACTTTCTAATCAGTGCTTTCATGTCCCTTAGCCAGGAGGTCTGAGCCTTCAGCTGGGCCCCAAGTTGTTCAACATTTCCTCTTTTAGCAGCAGGTACAAATATCAAGATGAGTGTCCCTGTTATCATCCCCAGGAGTGGAGATACCTGCAAGAAAAGAAGAGGGAATTAGCAGAGGAGTCAGCAGGGTTTGCTTCCATAGCCAGTAAGAAGGAGATTACATTGGTTTCATTCCAGCCACTTTACAGCTAGCCAGACTCTGCAAGTCCTGAGGCATCTGCTCCCTTCCTTCCTCCCTGTCAATCTCTGGACTCTCTTATCTCACTCTGGAAGCATGCAGCTCTGACAATACTCTGATTAAGACAGTCCATTGTTTTGTGTTATTAAAGCACCAAGATTCATCTAAATGTGGTCCTTCAGTCATGTTTAACTCTTTGGAAACCTGCTCCCAGTTGGGCTAAGAGATCAACTAGTTTCTAGGAGAGTGCAGAAGCCTTTTAAAGGCAGTGAGGTCAGGTGAAAGATCTCTGGATGTTGGAAAAATCCTGGCTTGCCATGCATCCCTCCTCCAGCTAACCCACAATGGCTTCCCATTTTCAGGCAGCTTCCTCAGCTTCCCTCAGAGGACCAAGAAACATTGAAAATTCAGGCTGGCAGATAGGAAAATGGCACATTCAAGGGCTAGGTTTCCCAGTTTCCAATCCTTCCTCCCAGTCACTGGCCAAAGATACAGAGAACCCACAGTGTGCTTTGCAAGCTACCAACATGATTCTTGTTCTGTCACTGAAATCCCATCATTGGGAGAATGGAAAACAGCTCTGTTAGGAAAACAGGAACATGGGTTTTCACTGAACTGTCATCTCTTCTGTGCCTGCTACTGTAAAAAGAAATTCCTGTTCCCCAAAAGCCCCCATGCTTCCAACAATAACAACCAGAGCATGGCCTTTACACAGAGCAGTGTTTCACAACCAAAGATGAGAATCCCAGAAGGAAGGAAAGACAAAAGTATTTCAGAACTGGAAAGTCAGGAAAATCCCTCATCCAGGGACAAATGGAGCCTGACAGAGCATCCTTGTTACAGCTGAACACAAGACATAGCAATGCTAGAAAAAAATGGAAATGCTCTGGTTTTCTAGGGTCATATAATTTAAATTCTCTTTGATTTTTACCTAAAGGCTTAATCCCCCCAACAGGACAATATCAACTTAGAAATGCTCCAGCAAAACACTGGCATGACTGCTAGATCCAGAGGCAAAGCTGCCACTTGCCAATGTGCCCTTCTGCCTTCTTCAGCCCACTTGAAGTACAGGTTACCCCTGAGCTCTCCTCCAACTGGAGATGAACTGGAGATGAGAGGATACCACAGAGGGAAGCATCACCTTGGGGAACCTCTCACACAAGCACAGCAATTGCCACAGGGATGGAGGCTGTTACACTGATCTCTGGAAGCTTCCAACATGTGCTGTTTGACTACAAAGACTAGACTGTGCAGCCCAAAGCAACCATCACAGAGGTGTGCAGGTTGTCACTTGCCCCATGATTTAACAGCCAGAGAGTCATGGATCAATGTGTCATTTAGGGTGGAAATCAGGAGTCCAGAGGAGTTACAGTCTTGTAGATAGCTTGGATTTCTCATCCTAAGAAGTCTTCACCTGAACAGAAAGATGCTAGTGAGTACAAACGACTCAGACAGGAGCAATCCAACATCAATCTGATTAAAGCCCACTGGCCAGGAGGAGGAGGGGCTCTGGGGTTTCTTACTCCTTCTGCTGGCCTCTACTCAAAAGTTCATAAGACCTCAGAGCATTCCTGCTGCAGAATGAGGTAGTCATCCTCTTGGTGTGAAGATACAGGCTACTACACTTCTCATGGGAGGTTCAGAGCTGGAAATAACTCTTCACTCTCCTGGCTGCAGATGAACTCTTCATGATGATTCTCCTGGCTTTCCTTACCCTTGCTGGACAGGGAGGGAATGGCCTGTGTCACAGAAGGGCACATTTGCTGGAGATAGGAACCCATGTATTTCATCACCTGCTGTTCCAAATGGCCCTGACCTGAGCTTCATTGTCTTCATGCAGTGCCAGAGCCAGAGCATGCAGCTCACAGGGGCTCAAGCCACCCAGCCTGCCAAAGGTCAGACACCAGTTCTGCTGGGCCATTTCCTCTCAGCTCTTTCAAGACATCTTTCTGGGCAGGATCTGTTTGTGTGTATGTGGTTGGGGTGGATTATCTTTTCAACACATTTATCAAGGTTCCAAGAGGTTAAAATAGAAGGAAACCAACTGTCTCAGGGCAGAAAAACAAGCGGAAGCTGGAACAAAGTGTTGTTTCCTCAAAGCAGGAAGCCATTCTCGGGCTTTCTTGACAGCAGGGGACTGAATGACTGTGGAATTGATCTCAGGCCAGTGCCTCATCTTCCTATCTCCATCAAGAAATCATGGTTGATTGATAAGAGAGTGATTGGAAAACTCTTGCTCCCAGGCAGGGAGAAAACCCGAGTCCAAGGAGCCAAACCCACCTACCGTTCCCATTTGCTTCCAGAATGCATCTGCTAGGCACTTGATACTCCTAGGTGTAATTCCCAACCCTTTACCTTCTCTAGAGAATAACAGGTGGAGGAACTGTGTGATAAAACTCTTCCTAAGGATGGCAACCAGTGCAACTGTTAGTAAGATGCTACCAGGAGTGGCTCACCCTCAAGGCCCAGTGCCAGTCTCCAGCCACCTGCTTCACACTTGAGCCAGTGATGTATCCCAAGCCACTGCAAGAAACACAAAGACAAGAGTCAGGCAGAGCTAGAATTCACAGGAATCAAAACACTGATTCAGAGAAACAATGTCACATTACTCAAAATGATGGATTGATAGTAGGAAAAATGCCAGCTATTCTGATTCCTCTTCTCCCCCATCGCTGTAAACCCAAATGTAAATAAACTCTTTCCTGCTAATTCCCCAAAGTAACACATGAAGCAGTAAGAGGGCTAGCAAAAAAAAAAAATCCAATTCCTGCAACTAATTAGTCACTGCTCCCAATATTTCCCTCTCCAAACCATTCCAACCAAAGACAGAACTGCCACCACCCCAAGAGCCATGTAAGCTTGCATTAAGAGAAAAGGCAAGCCCAGGGGAGAGCAGCAGCATGCCTCTTACCTGCCCAGAGGGATTGCAAAGTAGAAAACAGACAGCATCAGGGTCCTTGTGTTCTTGGTGAAGAGGTCTCCAATGATGGTTGGTGCAATGGTGGAGTAACTTGCTTCACCGATGCCAACCAAGCCTCGGGAGAGCACAAGCAGCCAGAAATACTGGGAAGAGAAAGGAAACACATGAGCAGATCTCCCCTTCTCCTCTCTAATCTGGGATGGACAACAGCAAAATCTGCATCAGCAGGGAAAGACTGGATGTGTGTCTTTATTTTTGAAAGCCTCAGATTCATCTCTTGCTTGGGGGGAAAAGGGACTATGTTACTTGGGAAGATTTGGAGGCATGACATAAAAATAACAATACTGCATGTTTCCTCACTGACAGTCAGGAATACATTCCAACACAGGCAGAAAACCCTCAGGTTATTCTCAGGATGCAGCCTGCTTTTGTTAAGCCCAGGTGCCAGCAGCACTACCCTGACAGAGGGAGGGCAATACAGAGGAGGTGGGTGGGCAAGACAGACCCTGCTCTGGGGGGGCAGAATAAACAGTTCTTGCCCAGCACAGCCCCAGCCTCCAGAAGGCAATACCTGCCCAGCACAGCCCCAGCCTCCCCAGCATGCCAAGGGATGAGCTCAGACTGGTGAAATCCTAAAGGCTCTTCAAAGCTGTGCAAGAACTGAACCTGTAATCCCCCAAATTAATTTTTCCCCCATCATTAGAAGCTCTGGAATAAGATTAGTTTTTCAAAGGTGTTAAGCACCCATCTCATTCCACCTGCCTTGAAATAAAACATCAACTTCTCCCTCCCAGCAGACAGTGAGCCCAACACTGAGCATCTCTCACCAACCTCAGGCTGTGATCTGAGCTGAGATGCACAAAGAGAGAAGCCTGGAGCTTTACTAGGAGCCACAGCACACCAGTGTGCCCAGCCAGCAGGCCCACCAGAATGGTCCAGGGCCACACCAGGCAATAGCCCCAGGCTGCAAAAAGTCCTGAGCTGCTCAGAGAATGACAGAGTAAAGGGCAGTCCAACAGAAGGAAGAGATAGGCTTCACATTCAGCACAACACAGCCTCAACTGGATGAAAAGGAAGTGTTCATCTCACAGGGCTCTTTCTTCATGGCCTGTTGCCCTCTTTCAGCCAATCACTTTCATTTTCAAGCTGGTCTCTCACTATACCTGCACTTTTCTGGGTGCTGCTCTCTGAAGGCAGTGCCTAAGTACCTGACACCTGAACACAATCAAGTTCTCAGAGGTCCAAGCAGCTTGAGCTACACCCAGAAGCAATTGCAGGTGCAGAAATTAAACAGCAAGTTGCAGAAAAACTGTCAAGCACAGGGAAAATGTCTTGCTCCAAATGTAAGCTCTACAAATCCTCCATTTACTGTTATTATCCTGGAGATCATTTGTGAGAACAGCAGGGATTATGACATGTCCTTACCCATGGAAGTGTTTTAAGTGATCAGTGTTCCCACCTGATGAAGAAGGGCAAGTGGCTGCTTTTGTGCCCTAGAGCAAAGCTAAGCCAGAGCTCAGGGCTCTCATCCACAAACATGGCAAATGCCATGCAGACCTCTGTGATAAATCTATATATCCAACAGCAGCCCCAAATTCACCATGGACATGTTTCCATTCTTCTCCTCACGCCAACCCCCTGCTTGAAAAGCATTTCTGGAGGACTCCTACAGTCACACAAACCAAATACTTTTGCAGACTCTTCACTCCCTCTTCTTTTGATGTCAATTCTACATCAATACCTGTTTCTCTGAGTGGATACAAGCTCCTTGGTTGCTGGCAGGCTGCTTGCTGGGCTGTTATTGTTCAGAGAGCTCCCAGAAGCTGCACGGATGTAACAGAAACATGTGGGTGGATGCAGAAAGGGCAATCCTGTGACTCAAGCCATTTAATTTAGGCTAATTGCCCAATGCCAAACCAGCCCACTGCAGAAATAGGCTGACAATGATGAGTGCACAGGTAACCAATGGATTTGGAATGAGCAACAGTGTTTATAACATGCTGAATGGCTTAGTCATGCAGAATCATAAGGCAAGGGAACTGGAGGCTGATTTTGGGTTCCCAGGAGGTTTGGATCTGGATCACAGAGAGGGTGACAGGCAAAATAGTCACCTGCCTGAGCTGGAATGAGTAGGTGGCTAGTGCCAGTTACACCTTGAGCATGACAAGTTTGCAAAGACACTTGACCTTCCTCCAATCTAAAATGCCTCCATAAACAAGACACGAGTTTGTGCTCACCAGCCAGCATCACTCTCAGTGAATGCACTGCACAGAATCACACTGATACCAGCTTCCTCTTACCATCCTGGCACAAAGCAGGAAGCCTGTCCAAGGTTTTCCTCTTGTGGTGGAGTGCCTTGGTTCCACCAATACACTGAACCACAGGCCCAGGACAACGAAACCATCTGCAACCGGTAACGTGCTCATTCTTCTCCCCCAGCTCCTCCTCAAATCCTCCTCCCTGCCTTATCCCCTGCTTACACACTCCAAATAGCTGCTTCATATTTAGACTATGTTCCCTAAAGTAGTTATATCCAAATGTAAGCCACAAAATTCTGACTTCAGCTGGCAATAACCTACCCAGAGACAGGACTGGTGGTGCCCTCCTGAGATGATCTACTCACGACTACAGACAATGCAGCTCTCCAGGAGTAACACTTGGGCAAAACAGACAAAAGTCTAAACCACTAGCAACTAATTCTTTAGAATCAGTTCTATGTTGTGCCTGGTTTTAGAGCTCTGTACCTAGGATTAAAGAGCTAATGCCTCTTTGTGTCCTGGTGAAAGATCTCTTCTGGAGAATGCTAACACACATTCTGCTGGAACCTCTCCAGTAAAATGATGCAGTAACTGGTTACAGTTGAGCTAGAACCTCCAATCTTCCTTCTCTGATCATCAAAACATAGGTGGCTGTCATCTCTGAACAGGGACAGCTGGAAGCTTCCTGAAAAGCTCCCAAGTTCTTTCTGAGAGAGGTCTAACCTGTTCCTTGTCCACAGGGAAACTAAAAAATACAAGCAATAAAACAACTCCAAGATTCTGAGGCTGCTACTCAGCTGGAGCACAAACATGCCATGAACCACACAGAAACTGGTCCCAAAAGCTCTGTGAGTGCAACACAAGCAAGTGCTCTTTTCTGGGTGTGCATTTATATACACAGACCCCCACAGCCACAATCAACATCAACACATGGGGAAAGTCAGAGATTACCCCCACAGAGGAAACACAGTTCTCCTTCACACCAGGACACTTCTACCATCTCCTCTACCCTACAGTTTCCTCACAAGTGTTTCTTCCTCTTTGTCCTGCCCCAGTTTAGTGAGACAAAAAAGGGCTGACACCAGCCAAATCCTTCTCTGCTTCTAAAAGCAGTCCAGGCAGCTAAGACTTTTAACTGAATTTCACTGTTCCTCCAGCAGAAATTGATATTAGAGAAGCTTATTCCTTTCTCTATTACTTTGGAGCTCTTCTGTAATTTCTTCATCTGTGCAAATAGTTCTCACTCTGGCAGGAAAATTGCAAACATCTGAGTCAGCTCTCAGCTCCTGAGCTGATTCCTTTTCCCTAGGTTAAGCTCAGCAACCTCAAGACTTCAGCATCTTTTGCTCTGGATCACAGAACCCCAGGAATCCCAGCACGGTGGGGGCTTAAAGGGACCTCTGGGGACCAGCCAGTCCAACCTCTCTGCTAAAGCAGGTCAGAGCAGGTTGGCCAGGATCACCTCCAGCTGCCTTTGGAATCTCTTCAGAGAAGGAGACTGCACAACCTCTCTGGGCAGCCTGGGCCAAGGGCTCTGGCACCCTCAGAGTCAGAGCTTGCCAGGAAAGTTTCCTGAAACAAAGCTATTACAGCAAACTATTTCTGTCTCTAATTTTGGTTAGCAGCCATGTCAGAAGTCTGCACCCCATGAGACCTGCCACCATCTCCTCCTTTGTCCAGATGCAATGCTATGGTAGAAAGCCCCCTCCCTGCCTGTGCTTCAGCCTGAAGTGCTACTGAAGCCATGGCAGTCACAAGCAGAGCTCCTTGGCACCACCTGGATGTGGACAGCTGGAGAGGGATTAGCATACAACCCCTGAACCACACTGCTGTGAGCTCTGGGGGCAATTTAGGGTGCAAAGGTGCCTCCAGGTGCCTTTCTCCAACTGGTATGCACCACAGAGGGGCTGAGGAGACACAAGCCAGGGTACAATAAACCACCAGCATATGGAAAGAGTGGTGGCTGACAGAGACCCTGCAGTGCCACAGACTTCCTGGGAATTTCCCTTCAAGAGATGGCATCACCAGAAACCAGCACACAGGGAAAGGACTCCCCTTAGGTATGGGAGGTAGAAAAGGTCAATGGATCTGCTCTCTTCTTCCCACCTTCTGACTAACTATATGGAAGGTGGAAAACATGCTGGAGCTCTAGAAAAAGGCTTTTGAGAGTTCAATATGTAGAAGATGCCAGATGAGAGTGAAGGGATTTCCTCCAGACAGTGTGAGGTGCTTTAGCTTCAACATTTTCACACTGACTTTCCTCTCAATCTCATCCACACAGAAATGTTTGATGGTCTAGGACACGTGACAAGCTTTAATCATGTTTGGACAAACCTCCTAATTATACATTTATCCTAGTGGTACAGACCATTGAGTGAGTAATGCATGTTTTAATAGGTCTAATTACAGCTTTAACTTCTTTCTCCCTTTTTAATTAGTTAACAAAAGGAATTAAGGCACAGTTCTTTACAAGATTAGCTGTTGGTGATAAACCTATAATCTGCCAAATATGTGTACAGCTCTGAACCACCAGATTTACTGTCTAAAGAACCACATGATCCTTAAGCTTTGGCTATTAAATATTTGCATTTGAATGTGGAGGAGCTTGCAAGGGTCTCAGGAAACAAGCTGAGCAGAATCACAGAATGCCCTGAGCTGGAAGGGACCCACACAAGGATCATCCAGTCCAACTCCTGTCTATGCCCAGGACAAGCCCAAAGTCACCCCATGTGTCTAGGAGCATTGTCCAAATGCTTCTTGAATTCCAGAAGAGTTGGTGCCATGGCAGCCTCCCTGGGGAGCCTGTTCCAGTGCTCCACCACTTTCTGGGTGAAGAAGCTCTTCCTAATATCCAGCCTGAATTTCCCCCTGCACAGCTTCATGCCATTCCCCCCTGGGTCCTGTCACTGGTCACACATGCTTCTTGCAGCTGAGGGCCTGCTGAGATCACACAGCTCCAGCTAACCTGGCACCAGTTCCTAGCATGGGATCACAGCACCAGTGTGAGCCATGTTTTGAACTGATGCTGCAGGTTTAGAAGCAGATCTAGATCTTCCACATAGCTACAGCACTGGCACCTGCACCCATTCCTATATGAGGACACTGAGTTAATCTCCTATGGATTCAGCATTTAGCTTCTGTAGAAGAGGGCTCAGCACCCCAAAACTCCTTATTGGAACTGCTGAGGTTTGCTGTATCTGCTTTCTTTTATTATATAAACATTATGCAGCAAACAAGGACATAGAAAAACAGGGTTTGCATCCTTGGAAGGAAAACCATCCATGCCAGCAGGCAGCCAGAGACTGTGTCTCTGCTGCATTCACCCTCAGCAGGGTTTTCCCCCCTTGGCTTCCCTGAAGCTGCTTGGACAGGAGGAGTAAAGAGGCTGAAGTATGTCCAAGGAAGGACACTTCTCTTACCCAAAGCTCTTCTCCTGAACTCTGATGGGCAAGGCACCAACACTGAAGTGAAAATGCCCTGGGGTTCCCTTCAAGCACTCACACAGTCACAGAATGATCAAGGTTGGAGAAGACCTCTGAGATCATCAGCTCCAACTCTCTAAAAATTTGTTTTATTTACACTGGCTTACTGTACACTGCCCAGAGGTTACAAACATGTTCCAGATGAGACCACTACACCATCCTGAGATTCAACAGCAAGCTACTGAGTTACTGAAACCTTAGTAGACTTGCTTAAGGGTCAATATATAAACCCTTTGCATTTAGGATGGACTTATGATGGACTTACTGTAGCTTCTAAAGCAGCTCTGCTGCTTCTCCAGCATCCATTTACAGCATGTGGAAACTTCAGCTCATTGAGATGCATTCAGTGTCCCACCAGCCCACAGCCCTAAGCTCCTCAACCTTGAACAAGTCTCTTTGGGGAAACTTCAGCTGGCAATTAAGAGCCCTATAAGGAGAAGAGAGGCTACAGCAAGCAGAAAGAGAACAAAATACATATTTAAATATAGAAATGAGCAAGGGAGATGAAACAAAGTTCCCTCACCTTTCCTTTGATGGTCTCTGGTGTTTGTTAATGGCTTTAGCTCTCCCAGGTGACCAGTCCAGGCACACTTCATTGAGTGGGGAAAGTTTGATTTGGAAATGTACTTAAGATTCTGGCTGATTGAAGTGGCCTTATTTTATGGTATTTATATTATTCTTTAGTGTGTAAAAATAAGTGCTAAAGACTGTAAGATACACCTTCCTCACTCATTAAACCCTTCAATCAGCCACTGAAGTGGGTAAGAACTGGATACCTACAGACAGGCTCTAAAGTGAAGCACCTAAGTAAGTGCTCTGGAGAAAAACAAAAACCAAACCAAAAACACCCAAAAGCACCCTGGAAGCAGCAAGATTCCCACAGTGCTTCCCAGAGTCAGTAGGGAGTTGCTGTTTGCTTCAGAGGGACAAAAATCAGGGCCAAGATTTTCTTAGCTACTTGCTAAGAGTGCTAAAGCAGACCTGAAAGAACAAGGCTGGTGGCTTCAACTCAATCACAGGGATCATAAAGAGCCTCATGGTATCAGTGCCTGTTGGAACACTGAGTTAAAGCACTTCTCATCCCTGGGGCTCTGGTGTAAGACACAGAGGAGTCCATAGCATGTCCCAGGGCTGGACCAGGGGTCATTTGTCCATGGGACAAAACCACCATGTGCAGCTCAGCCAGAATGTGTCTTCCACAACTCTTCCTTGGAGAACCTTAACAGTTCTGGGCCAGAAGCAAACTGCTGGGTTTTGTTCCAGATCTGTCAGGTGGGACACACTTATCAGCACTTCCAACAAGTATCTCTGGCATTAGGCACCACCACAGAATCACAGCATGGCAGGGCTTGGAAGGGACCTCTGGAGATCATCCAGCCCAAGCCCCCTGGCAGAGCAGGGTCACCCACAGCAGGTTGCACAGGATGGCATCCAGGTGGGTTTGGAATGTCTCCAGAGATGGAGACTCCACCACCTCTCTGGGCAGCCTGGGCCAGTGCTCTACCAGCCTCAAAGTGAAGAAGTTCCTCCTTATGTTCAGATGGAACTTTCTCTGTCCCAGTTTGTGCCTGTTCCCTCTTGTCCTGTCCCTGGGCACCACTGAGCAAAGCCTGGCCCCACCCATCAAGTATTGATCAGCATTGAGATCTCCCCTCAGCCTTCTCCTCTCCAGGCTACCCAGCCCCAGCTCTCCCAGCCTTTCCCCAGAAGAGAGATGTCCAAGTCCCCTCATCACCATTCCCTTCCTCAGGCATGCAAAGACAACCACAACATAATCACAAAGATAGGGATGGGGAGAACTACAACGTGGGTTTGCAACTGAGCAAGCAACACAGGGGTCTTGACACACAGCTGGAATAGAGCCTGGAGCACACAGAACTGAAGCATATTCCCAGGCAGTAACAGGCTGCCACAGATGAATCACAAGTGCAGAGTGCATCCAAGCAACCCAGCTGTAAACAGATACCAGATTTTTCACACCAAATAGTTCCAGGCATTGGAAGATAACACTAACAACATCTCCACCCTCAGTGATGTCTACAGGAACATGTGAGATCTAACCACACTCCCCTGATGTCTTGGCTCAAACACTCTTTGGTTTGAGGCAATTCTTACATCACAGTTGAGCAAAATCCAACAGGTCTGCTTCTTGGAGAGCAGAACCCTGAGTTTCTCTCTCTGAAATAACTGCAGACACTCTGGGTTCTCAGCAACCTCTCAAGAACCATCAGCCAACTGGCTGAGACATCCAAGTGTGAATGTTCTAGCCCTAACTATCTGCATTTTCTAGTTCAAGAAGAAATGCTGAGAGTCCCTGAAGGACAAATTTTAATGGAATGCCTGAGGGCTGAAATGAAATTGCCACAACCAAAGTCCTAGTCCCAGCAACTTAACCTACACTGAGGGTTCTGCTGACTCTTGACACAATATTTTACTTTGCACATGCTAAAACTGTGAAGTCCAGCAGCAGGTCATGCCTTCTGCTGAAAACCCATCCAAGTCATTCCAAACTCTCCCATTTCTCCTTCCTGCTTTCTGTTTTCACACTTCTCTGCCTTGCTGACTCAATCAGGACCCAGGAGCACCCAAGCACTTTGGGAAAGGCTGACCCTGCACTCTGTGTGGCTTACATCTGAGAGATGTCTCACTTCCAGCATCAGATCTCCAAACTGATGCATCTATCACTTCCTTCTACCCAGGGGCTTATTATTCCTGATCTTCTTTGAGCAGTTGTCATATGGCTGGCTGAAGAGTTATTCATTGGCAAGGTTTTGTCAGGCTGTGGCTTCCCTCTATCCTCTACACCCAGCCTGTCTGACAACACAACAATCCTCTTTAACTCCATGAAATGCATTTGCATGTTTTGTCACTATCTCCTCATGAGACTTCATCAATCATGTCTTCAGACAGGATGATCAGCACCATTCCCAGGGATTTCCAGCTCAAAATCTATTACATGGCTTTGGGATTAGCTCTCTAATTCACTGTTATCTGAATTGCAAATGCAGTGTTTTGTGGAGCACGGGAACTTCATGCATTTAAAAGAAATGCCAGCCCTTCAGAAAGCCTCCTCCAGCACCTGGTACTGGAAGACCTTTCCTATCTTCACTCTGTTTGCACATTACTCAGAACACAATGGTCCTTTTTTCAGCCTTTAGGCATGACCCAGGAGGCCACAGCCTGTGTGAGCCACTGGAGAAGCACTTACACTTCCTACAGTATGACTGCTGCTTTTGTATCAGCAGGCAAAGGACAGCTCAACCAAAGAAAGGCTCAGCTCCATACTTCTGCATCAGAACACAAGCCAGAGGCTGGATAACACCTTCCCCTCTCTCCTGCATCCTCTGGTTTTCAGGACAACATGCACAACCTTCAAGAAGCACCAAGGTCCTGCTGATGCCAAGTCCAGGTTTCTTTTCAGAGCTCCCAATAAGCCTAAAACTGGGCTGAACAAGTTCTCTTCTGTCTGTGAGGCATCACTGGCAACCTCTCTTGCAGCACCAAGCTTCTTTCCAAGTCATAAGCCTCAAGAACACAAGCCAGAAGCTGCCTCCCTTATCCCCATGCTGAGAACATGTCAGCTTGCATCCTTCAACCAACAGTGCCATTCTCCAGCCCCATATCTGAACATCCCAGGGAGGCATGAAGGGACATGTCCTACACCACCAACCCTCAACATACTATCACCTGGGAAGCTTATTCCCAAAGAAACAGGATCACATGGTGCCATCCAGATGCTGCAGCAGTCACTTGCTTTGCCTTCTGAGCTGACAGAACCAAGCCAGACTTCCCCAGGCCTGAAGGCCAGCATGGAGCTGTGGAGCACTGCCTCTGCAATGGCTTGTGTCCCTCAGACCACCACTGCCACTGCCAGAATCATGTTCAACTGGAACATTTGTAATTCCTTACTCTGTATTTTCCTTGGAAACTTACCTGAAACCTTTTCTTTAATCCTTTTTTCCCCCCAGCTGACTCAATCCTACTCTATTTAAGGAGCATTTTCCCTCCTGTCCATTCCTAGAGTGTTTTGACTGAGGCAGAGCTTAAGATGCTGTGATAATTATTTATAAAGCACTAGAGAAACTTCCAGTAAGACAGGCTTGAAGCAGTAAGGCATCACCTTTGTGTTCCAGCAGCATGTTCTGGGGCTAGACCTCTGCTCTAGGAGGAAAGGAACACTTTAATAGACAACAGAAGGAGGAATGCTTCCAAGGCACACACACACACAGCCTGGCAATGAAATAAATATGCCTTTTTCCCTCTGTTTTCTCAGCAAAAAACCCTGAACCAGGTGAGATTTCCTGCTCAGGAACAATAAAAAGAAGGACAGGCAGGATAATAGTTAGGGGCAGGCACTGCTTCCAAACCAGCCATCAACTGACACAGTGGCTGAACTTTCCTCCTCTTCAACCTAGAGACTATAAACTCAGGTTTTGCATAGATATGGAACAAAGCTGTCAAGGTCTTTGGCCTGTAAAGATCTTTCCTGCTGGCTCTATGGTCCACAGCTGTTGTCTCCAGGCATTTTTAGTGCTGATGAAACAGCACTAAATAGGAGCATACTGATTTAAAAAGCTGTAAGGTCTGACTCAGCTCCCACAAAGACACACAAAAGGTTCCCACAGACTTCCAAAGGAGGACCTGAACCAGAACCACAATCACAGCCCCTGTGATAACAATTGCAACAGCTTCCAGTAACCTAGATAACCAAGGGCTCTCTCAGAAAAGGGCAGGCAATTAGAGGGAGCCCCTCACTGAGATCCACTGCAAATGAGCATTCAAGCCCCCAGCCTGTTTCCTGATGCTCTCCAGCACAAACCTCTGTCCTCCTGCTCTAGAAAAAGCCTGAGCTCTGAGGAGCAGCTCTGACATTTCAGTGCAAGTCACTGCCTGGCTTGTAAGGAACTGGCAGTGGGAGCCTCTGCAGCAGCAGGTGTCAGTCCAGGTGAGTTATGACACACAGTGATTGAAGCATCTCTTCCTCTCTCAGCATCCACAGTGGCTGAGTCAGATATTGCATGATTGCAGAGTGATTAACAGCCCCAGAGCAGGCTGCATGCACACTCACAAACAGCACAGCACATAGCTAGGGGCATTTGAGATGCCTGGATGGGATGTGGTGACAGACTGACCCTACCTGGGGAAGGTGGAACTTAGGGGGTGTAATCTTGATTGCTTTTGGGTCTCAGAGGGGAGAGCAGAACTGATGCAGTTCCAGACACCCTGCAGACAGGATAGTTTTTCAAAGTTCACCTTTTTTTATCACAGGAATAAGCTTTCTGCATCAGCTCTGGAACTCTTTGCTGCCTTTCCCCTGGCAGCCATCACCAGCTGTGTTCTCAATAACTCTGCCCAAATGCTTTACAGATAAATAGATGCAGATACTGGAGGGAAAATCTGACACTCAGAGTAGAAAATACAACACTTCAATTTCTGATAACACCTAGGAAAAGCTTCCTCCTCTCACAGATTGGCTTTTGGGGGCTGATGCTCTGAGAACACCCTGACTTGTTTTCCATTTACAGTTTCCCTTAGCAGAAGGACAAGTAGAAAGGGGCAAGGTAGGAATACAAAGCAACTTGGAGACAAGCATACAACAGTAATCCTGCACTCTACTTCAGCAAGCTGCAACTATTTCATCTATACACATTTTTCCCATCTCTCCTCTCCTAGGGCAGCAAAATCTGAGAAAAGAATGAGGTCCCAAGAGTTCCAAGTCCTTAGACTTGTCTGTGCAAGAGAAGATGTTGCTCTTACATGAAAACAGGTTGCCATACAGTATTTGGTCTCAGCAGTGCTGAAGATGGTAGCAGACTTGACAGTTAACCCAGAACACCTTCAGACCAGCTCACCCAAATGCTTTGGTACTGGAGGAGTCAGCAGCAGTGTATGTTTTTCCTACAGTACATTTCACATAGGCCATATGAAAACAAAATGCAAGCTAGTAAAACTTTGAAGAGTGCTGTGAATAGCACTGGGAAGGAGCAGCAGGTGCCTTCTTGCTGGAGAGGAGTCAGAGAAATAGAGCCTTTCAATTCCCTGGAAACTCTCCTAATTCTTTGTGCAGGCAGCATGGATTTTGCTATGTCTTGATCAAGTCCTAGTCAGAGCTGGAGAGTCAAGTAACCATGAAAACACAGAGGGAGTTTCTGACAGCAGAGCTACTGCAGGAGCCTGACAACTCCTACCTCCCAAGAGCTGCAGTTTTGCAGATCACATCCCCATCTCCAGCAGCCACGTAGGTAGATAGAACCAGACCTGAGGCAGGTTCCCCCCTTCTCCTGATGGGCAATGTCACCACCAGCACACTGCAGTGCAAGTGACCCTTTTGCCTGGCAGGCTCCTGTGAGGGGAAGCAAATCTGAAAAGGGCTGTAGGAATTCCCTTCCTGCAAACCATCTTCCTCCAGGCAGACAGGACAGGGAATGTGAGGCAGAATCATCTGTAAAGAGCTTCACTCTGCAGTAGAAAGGGCAGATGAAAGCCCTTATCCTTGCCCTCTCTTCTAGGACTTCAGAGCCACCTAAACCCAGTGCAGCATCCTCCTCCCCCAGCACCTACTGATCCCTGGCTCCCCAGTACAGCACCATCTTCACCCAGCTCCTACTGATCCCTGGCCCCCAGCACAGCACCATCCTCACCCAGCACCTACTGATCCCTGGCCCCCCCCACCACAGCACCATTCTCAGCCAGCACCTACTGATCCCTGGCCCTCAGTACAGCACCATCCTCACCCAGCACCCCCAGTCCCTGGGCCCACCAGCACAGCATCTCTCCAGTGGTAAGGAGGGAGCCCTGAGAGCTGGGGAGAAGAGAGGTAGAGCAGAGGCAAGACAGGAGTAGGTTACAACTCTCAGGTACTGCAGTGGGCACTACCCCAGCATTAGACATGCAGCCATAACAGCAGCACTTAGTAATCCAAGTGTTGACATTGCTGGCAGATAGAGCAGCAACATCCTACAGTATATTACCCACCCTAATCTCTTCCTCTCTGATAAGAGAGTAGGCACTAGACTATCTTTCTCCTGAGCAGCCTAGCAAAAGGGCAAGCATGCAGCAATCCAAATGTCAACAG
The DNA here is from genome assembly GCA_013399015.1 of Galbula dea. Classification (NCBI taxonomy): domain Eukaryota; kingdom Metazoa; phylum Chordata; class Aves; order Piciformes; family Galbulidae; genus Galbula; species Galbula dea. The sequence goes on along the minus strand of VWZX01003366.1, from coordinate 1,460,977 downwards.
CATATGCTCCTCTGTAGGGTGCCAGTACTACAGCCAAGGCTGGCAAATACACCAGAGCCAAGCACCAGCCACTGTCTGGGAACATCTCCTTTGGCCAGCAACAGGCTCCTCTTAGAGTTCCAGCATTGATTTCTGGAACAGCCACACAACCTGTCAAGAACTGCATGTGAAGGAAGGGATTGACTGTTTGTGCAGCAGACTTCATGGAGCTGCTGGGAGGTTCTTTTGCCTGCTCCCTAAAAGAGAGCTGTGCTCAGAAACAAGAGGATGGAACAGTAGGATATAAGCATCCTAGGAGTTCCTGGTGACTTCAAAGATAACACTCCCTACTCTTCTTCCATACAAAATGATGGCTTGAGGCTTTGAGTTCTGTTTGTTTCTGGTTTGCAGTCTGTGGATTTATCTTACACAGTGGAAGCAAAGGAAGAGGAGCTGTATATTTATAATACACTTTCTGCCAGAACACCTAGGACTAAAGGCTTTGCCTTTTTTTTCCTCCTTGGAATGAATCCCCATGTGTAGGGGAGTGGCTTGGTTTATGTTGATGTTTTCTAAAATCAACCCAGCTAACCACTTGTTCCATTTTGCACATAATTTGTTGCTTCTCTTTTAGCACTCCTTGAAAGATGAGCTCTGGAAATAAACATCCATCTGGCAAGCCTGAAAGACAGGGCTTCAGCAAGCACTGCAGGCTAACTGGAATTCCACAGTGGACTATTTGCTTCCTCTGAAAGAGACAAACCAAAAGGAGAGGAAAAGAAAACAAAGAAAGAAAGAAAACACCCCAAGCAAACCAAAGCACTAGTAGAAACACCTACCCAGATTACCTTGTAGTAGGAGCAAACAGGTTTTATCACCTTAGCTGTAGCAAGATTTAAAGAGAAACAGTCACCAGGAACTGGAGGATTCAGCAGCACATTCCTGCTTTTACCTTGTTCATTCTTTGTTTTTCCATTTCCAAGCTTTCTGCCATCTGCAGCTCTGATGTCTCAAGCAAAGCCACAGGACCACAGCCTGGGCTGGCTGATTACTAGGTACACTTGGTCTCCCAGCCTAGTGGAGCCTAACTACTTAGCAGAAGAGTTTGCTCATCTGTAAAGCAGCATCCCTCTTACCCAGAAAGAAGCTTTATTCAAGATCTTTAGATGGGAAAGAGCAGTATCTCACAAGACTGGAGAACAGGCTGCAGCTTCCCACCTCCAAGCTCTCTTTCTTGCTTGAAGTAGTGCTTGTCCCTGAGGGAGAGGGGTCCTGATGGTGGGAAGGCTAGGGCCAAAAGTAAGGTTTCAGCTAAGACAACTCTCTGGCCAAAGTAGTCAGCTCTAAGTAAGAGCTGTTGTTATGACTAATAGGTGTGGATATCCAAGCAGCCAGAAACAAACTCTCAGCAGGTGGCCTGATCACTCCTGATAACCAGGTTGCTTCCCATGGAACTGTTCAGAGAGAGAGAACTGGTGCAAGTAGGATTCCAGGCTCTTTTCCAGTGCCATCCTGGAAGAGAAAAGCAGCTCAAGCTGAGTAGGCACCACACAGGCAATCAGGCACCATGATCATCAGAATGTTAGCTAGAGGAAAACCTGGTTACTTCTTAAATCAGAGTTTATATGGGGAGAGAGAAAGAGAGAGAGATTTCAGCTTTTTGTAAGGAAACTCCATGAAGTTTGTGTGCTCAGTGCATCTCCTTCTGCTATGACTCCACACTGCCCAGCAGCTCACTTACTCTTTGCTGATTTATTACAGAGCATGAACCAACAACCAGAAAGTCTTTTCTCCAAATGCTTGCAAAAGGCAAAAACAAGACAAGAAAGGATTTTGCAGGGGAAGGCACCCAAGTTAGTGTGCCTGCAGGTGCAGAGCTGATGGGAAGGCATGCAGGAAGGGAGGTGATTCCTGAGCAGGTGTTTGTACTTACAGCTTACAAATCAAGATATACACACACATTATTGAAGTTTCTATAAATGGAGTTTCATTTAGGGAGTGGTTACAAACCTTCATGCAGTGCTCCCTAGCAGCTACATCTCTGCATGGCACCAATATCCCATTCCCTTCTCTATCTGACAGTTTTCAGCCACTATCTTTTCTAGCCAAACAGCATGAAATAGCATTTAGCTAGGATCTTAGATGAACTGTTTCATTGTGCTCCAGTCCTTTTCTCCAGATAAAAATCCATCTCTCTGAGATAGTTTCTCATTCCATGTCCTTTCCTTGCCACTTGGGTTATTTCTCTGTTGAACAACTTGCCAGTAGGACAGATAAGAATTAACATGTCATCTTCTGTGTATTTGTTTGCACCATAAATTGCAAACAATCTAGATATTCACTCCAACAATAGCAGCTTGATTGTTTTCCTTTAGGTGTCCAAATTTTAGCCAGATGCACTACCAAAAACCTTGACAAACTGGGTGCCTTCAGAGTCCACCAGCTCTGGAGCACCTCTCTGCTTTTAAGTTGTCTCTTCCCAGTCACACTCTGAACCTGAGCTCCATGGGTGGTTCCTCTACTTTTAATTACACAGTGATTAGCATGCACCAGGCCCTGGACACTGTCAAAATTTGAAGAGAGGCAATCCCTGAAGGCACAGTTTGCTATTTCTCCTGAATGAGGGCTCCTGTTTCTCACCTCATTCACTATTTTGGCTGTTGCCACATAAAGGAGTTTTCTGTGCAGGAGTTTTTCAATGAGCTCAGCCTGGGCCAACTTGCTCCTTCAAGCCCTGTGTTCTGATATGGACTTGGGTGTGAGTATTTATCTACTCACAGTAGCCTTACTACTGCTTTTATTTGTGCCAGCAATGAGTTTTTCTTGTGAGCTCCTAGCCTTCCTCCCTGCCACACACACAGACACATATATTGTCTTAAAAGAGAGAATGTTGAGAGAAAAAACAGTGTTTTGCTCCTCAAATGAATCCTAGAAGACAAAGGTCAGGGAAAATGCCTTGGTAGCCACTCCTTACAGAAAGGAAGCTGCATCAGCTCTCCTCTGACCTTTCCTCTATGAGCAGCTCAGGAACTCACCTTGTTCAGGGCAGCATGTCTTCCCAGTTAGAGTCAGATCAGGCCTCCCAAATGGATACCAGGGTGGTAGAGTTACTACCTGAAGTTGGGATTATTCCTCTGCCCCTGTCCAACTGCAGCAGCCCCTGGGTGTAGCACATCCATGCAGCTGCAGCACTTTCCATCACCTCCTGGAGCAGACAGCAAGAGCTGGGCAGGAGGATGGCAGTAAAGTCAGGACAGAGGATATCTTGTCCAGATTTTTGTCAGTATTGGGATGGGGTTTTTCTGTCCAAGGATGTAGTTTGGGTCCAGAGTTAGTACTGATGCAAATCCAGGAGGAATGAACACAGCTCTGCCTATTTTGATATTCTCTCTCTTCTGACTTCCAAAGCACTGTGGTTTGGATTTCAAAGAGAGTTCCAGCTTCATAAACATCATTCTCCCTTTTTCTGGCTAGCAATATACCAGTTCCACTCTGAGCTCCTGGATATTGATCACCATATACATGAATCCTTCAACTACTTCAGCCACTAAACCCCAAACCCTTAACCTGTTTCTAAGCAGGTGATTGATTCCTTCATAAGCTGCTTCCCTTTTTTGGGCTCTGATCACATCTGCTTTTGTGAGAAGTTATGAGACAGACTGAAAAAAAAACCAAACCAAACCAACTTTCCCCTCCCCAAAAAGCCTCTTTGTTTGAGATGGGAGATGTTCCTTCTCTGGAAAGGATCTTCCTGGATAATTTTTAACCAGACCAATTGACTGAGTTAAAGATTTCTCTCTATGGCCACATGCATTTTGCTCTGGAAACACAATGACAATCAATCCAGCAAGGAAGCCAAACATGAAGCTGCCACTGCCCACTTCAGGTGGAAATTCTCTATTATTAGAAACTGCAGAGCATGTGGGTGGGCAGGAGGGAGCAGGGTGGAGAGGTTCAGTCCCTGGTTGTCATTCTTTAGGCATGACCACAGTGCTGCAATCTCTGGAACACAGCTGGACTGAGAGGATGAGAAATGCCCCTACCTCCCTTGGGGAAAATCAGGCTGATGATGCCAGGAGCTGTGATTTGCCTCTCCAGGAATGTTGCCACCTGCAGCAATTAAACTTCCTCACTAAGATGATTTAAACAAGAAGATATTTTTTCCCTCCAGAAACTGCCAGATCATTGTTTCCTCTAACAGGCCAGAAAATTCAGGCAAAGAGTTGTCCTCAAAAGAGGGCATTGTGGCTGTCCTGAGAGCAGGTGAGGGATGCTGTGCAGAGCTTGACAAAAATGAAGTGAGCCTGACGACTCCATCATCAGTTCCCCAGACATATCCACCAGCTAGGATTAAATGAGCTGAAACCAGGTCTGATCTCTGTGCTCTCATCCACCCTCACTGCCTTTGTCAGACAGGAAACAAAGCACATGCATAAAACCACTGCTGGATGCACTTTGTCATTCCATACCCCACGAGCTGCCTTCCCAACCAACTCCAGTGGTTTCTTCTACATAGCAGAAGACAAGAGAATCACTAGATAGCCACAGATTTGGTTTTCTTCCCCTCCCCAAGTCTTTTTTAAAGCCTTTTAAATTGGGATCTCCCTGAAAACTATGCCCTTATGTCAGCAGGACTCTTGCTTAGCTATGCTTCACCTATGCATGATCACACAGTAACAGCTCTCACAGCTGCACAGATCACAATGCACCCACAAAGGGTCAGATAATGCAACAGGCTGTATGTTAAATCCTTGAGCACACCAGGGGAGGGTGTTAGGAACATATTGTCCATCTTTCCAGGACACCCTGCAAAGATCTTACCTGTTCAGTGATGAAGGAGCTTGAGAAAGTGACAGCTGACCAGAAGAAGATCCCACAGCTGAGGATGATCTTCCTGTTGAAACGGTCACCGAGGTAACCAAAGATGGGGGCTGCAACCATGAAGCTGCAGATGAAAACTGCCAAGGAGACAAGAAGGAAAAGAAGTGTTTCATAAATACCAGGCCAAGAACATGAGAACTCATTTCCTGCAAGCCAAACCCTCTAGAGAGCAGCTCCATTTAATTAGACATTCTGCAGCCCTGCCTCACAAAGCTGTGCAGCCTGATTGGCTTTCAGAAGTCAGTGTTTCCTTAATCAAACAGATCTTTCATTCCCAGAGAAACTTCAGACAAGCCAACCCATTTGATAGTTGAAAGCAGCAGCCCCTCACAGTCTGCTGTGAGCTCAGCATCTGGGCATGGGCAAAACCAGGGCAGAATAAATTAAGAGCTTCTGCCTAAAAATCACTGACAAAGTGAAGTGAAGGTTGGAAAGGATTTCAAGCCAACAAGCAAGCAAGCCAAGGGCTCCTTGTTGGCTCCTGCAGCAGAGACCTGAGGAACAGGCCACAGAAACTGAAGTTCTTTCATCCTTCTTAGCAGGATTTTAAGGCAACCATGAAACAATCAGGGAAACCAGTAAACACAACTATCATCCTCCTGGCACCAGCCCTAGAGTAGACAGAAAACTCCTGTCTCCTCCTTGGATCCCTTCACCAGCACTAAACTTGTATTTGAACTCATCACTCAGCAACAGTTGCACTGAAAAGAGTTTGAACCTATGAAGCCCTAACAGGCCAGGAAAGATCTGTGAAAGACTACAGAGTTCACCTTTCCCCTTTGCTTCCTCCCTAAAACATGAATCCCAGACCTTCTCTCAGGTAGGAAAGAGGTTTTGCTGGTCTGAAAACTAAGGACTTGACTTTGCCCCTGCAGTAGAGATGCTCATGTGTTCATCACAGTGCCAGCACAGGGAGAGAATGCCTCTGCAGCTGCTCAGGGACTGCTTAGGAGGTCAGCTAGTGATAGAACCAGGGGGAATGGATATAAACTAGAGGAGGGGAGATTTAGATTGGATATCAGGAGGAAGTTCTTCACTGTTAGGGTGGGGAGACACTGGAACAGGTTGCCCAGAGAGCTGGTGGAAGCTCCATCCCTGGAAGCTTTTAAGGCCAGGCTGGATGGGGCTGTGGGCAACCTGATCTAGTGGGAGGTGTCCCAGGCAGGCAGGGGGGTTAGGACTAGATGGTCTTTAAGGTCCCTTCCAACTCTGACAGTTCTAGGATTCTATGATAACCTTTGCAAAATCTCCTCAACTTCAGAGGTCACTCCTCCAGCCTAGCTCAAAACAATCTGGCCAGTGACACCACTGAAAACCCCTAAAGGAGACACCCAATCATATTGAGAATTAATTTGGAACTTGGCAGAAATTGCCAGGTTTGAAGCTGATTTATACCTGGCTTTGGTCTGTCCACATGAGAGATTTGGATGTGAGCAACTACATGGATTTCATTGCTGTGGAGTATGAACCTTTTGACTTTCCCTGGCTGTTTTGGGTTCAGTGAGGGCAGCAGGACCTGGGTGGGACACTGGAATCCCTGAAGATCCCTTCCTTAGTCACAGAGTTATGACTCTCATGAACTATCAGGTAGTTCTTGGGGGGCAGGGAGGGCTGTTGGCATTGTCTAACCCAGTCCTCTACTTGAGTTGTATAAATAAAGGGAGAGAGAGATTGAATGGGGGGGGAAAGGCAGGAGCAGAGGACACAGACCTCTTTGGTTGGAATGTGTGCACAGAATTTCAGTGGTATGTTGAATTTTTCATGGGTGATGATCTATGAGAGCTCCAAAAGGTGCAGAATGCTGAAACTATGAAATGATCTCAGTCTCTTCTTTTTTTAGTGTATTAAGATGTCAAAGCTGCTTCATAAATAATACATGTCCATTTGCATCCCCATTTGGTGAGCCCTGAGACTGTGTTGATATCATTTTTGCACAGAGATATTTGATGGAATTACAGATTTGCTCTTTTTCCATTTCTACTCAACTAAATGGAGACAAGGCAGAAATGGTAAGACATGAAAAGCAGCACACACAACATTTTAGCACCTGTCATTTAAAGAGCAGTGCTAGGAAGGATGGTGCTGCTCAGCTAGCACACCAACCCTACTCTGAGAGACAGAATACCCAGTCCCTGCATCTCTCCCCAAACCCTAGAGCAAACAGAACCTCTTGAACTGCACTCATGCAGTGTTTCCACCTCTTGTGTTTACAGAGAAGCTAATCTGAACCCCAGCTGAGCTCTCTATGCCTAGGAAACCAGCCCTCACCTGGGTCTGTGGGGCTGACACCTTCCAGGAAGATCAGGCAGTTCCCTGAGCTGCACAGCCCTGAAACCCCTGATCTCCAGTGTGCTTAGCTCTAGTAGACCAGAAGTGGCTCCCAGGTCTCTACTCTGCAAGGGTACATCTGCTGTGGCCCCAGTCCAACGAGGCACTTAAGCACATGCTTATATTAAGCACTCCAGAGCCATCAATTCCACTGATGAAGAGCTTTCCTCAACTCACCCCCAAGCACTCACACCTTGCAAAAGCTCCTGCAGGAACCTGGCATGAAGGACATGTGGCTACTGGGAAGGAGAAGCAGAACATGACTCTGGCTCCTCCAGAGCTGTGTGCCCACTGCAGTTGGATTGTGCTCTTGGAAGGACACTGAGATTCATTCATCTCCCAGTCAGATGTTTTGCCACTTTTATGATGTAAAAAGCTTGCAAGGGAAAATGAGAGAGAGCCAAGGCAGCATCTCACATATTGAATAGCCTGATGAATTCAACTTGGAGACATGGAGAGTGGGATCCAAAACTCTCAGTCATCACTGGGGATTATTAGCTTCAGTGACCTCTGGATCACAAATGCAATATAAATGCAAAATTTCTGCATAAATGCAAAAAGAACTTGGGAAAAACCTTGGAAGAAAAAGCACAAACTTCCTCTTTCCACTAAAACAAACTAAAACCAGATCATCCAGTGCCTTTCCAGCAATATCCATCCTGCTCTTACTCAAATCCCTTTGGAGGATTTATTTTTAGAAGGTTCTGAACTGAGCTGTGAGCTCTGTCACCAGTTAGCAGCTGACTTGACAGCTCCACAAGGTGTAAAACAAAAGGACAAGGGAACCTAATAGATAATAGGTAATGCAACACAGCTGTCCTAGCACTAAATGCAATTTATATCAAAGTATTTATGACCCAAATATGCATCAGAGCATTGACTGCCTCAAATAAAGGCAGAAGATGATGGCTGTGTGGTCTGCCAAAAGGATCTGCCTGCCACAGGCATCTCCCACCAATCCATTTTTGCAACCCCCTGGAAATGACAGATGAGGCTCCTGAACAGCAGGCAGGAGAGAGGGGAGTGAATCCAGGGAGTGTTAGCAGGTGGCATGGAAACTTGAGTTACTCCAGAGCAGGAGCTGAGGTTCTGTCACAGCTAAACACCATGAGGGAAAGAACTTATGCAGAAGACAGAAAACCAGCAGTGTGTCCAGTTGGAGAGAGGGGCAGCAGAAAGAGGATGAATTTGTAGGGAAAGATGGCTACAGCATAAAGCACTCAGGTAAAAGAGCTTGGCCCTTGCAGCAGCCTCTTCCTATTTGTCTCCTCTCCTCTATTCCACAGCATTTTCTGCTCCTTGCACCCACCCAGCCCCCAGTTAACATCCAAGTGACACCAGAGCAGCTGCAGCTTCAGCTCAGCACACTGCCACAAAGCTTTTCTCTTAGGAGAGTGCTGTGACAGAGGCTGGCATTTCATCTGCCTCTTCCCAATCAACAACAACTCTTCTCATTCACACTCAAAGCCACCTCAGATATCACCAGCTCTTAGAGAAGTACAGAGCAAGCCAGAGCAGAGTTACAAATCCAGTGGGATTTGTGAGGAGCTACTGCACAGGATCACAGAAGCATTCAGGTTGGAAGAGACCTCTAAGTTCATCAAGTCCAACCATCAACCTAGCACCACCATGTCACTAAACCATGACCCTCAGGACTACATCTAGATGGGTTTTTTTAACCCACCCAGGGATGATGACTCCACCACTGCCCTGAGCAGCCTGGGCCAATGCCTAACAACTCTTTCTGGGAAGAAATTGTTCCTAATATCCAACCTAAACCTCTCCTGGTGCAACTTGAGGTCATCTCCTCTTGTCCTCTCACTGGTAACCCAAGAGAAGAGGAGCCCACCTGGCTCCAACCTCCTTTCAGGTAGCTGTAGAGAGTGAGAAGGTCTCCCCTGAGCCTCTTCTTCCTCAGACTAACCAACCCCAGTTCCCTCAGTCACTCCTCATAAGACTTATTTCTCCAGACCCCTCAGCATGCTTGGAGCCCCTCTCTGGACACACAGTGATGAAGCTGAGAGCAGCTGTGGGCAGGTGTAGCTATGTCAGGTGCCATTCTGTATGCCATGGAGCTCATTCCTCTTGGTCAATGACCTTCAACAGTGCCAGCAGAAGTGGCTCAGTCCCAGCCCTGGGTGGAGCTGAGATATATTTCTGCAGGAGCAAATTATCCTGTGAGCAAAGGGTGAATAAACAGCCACATGATGAATGCCATCCCAGAAGGGAGGTCCTTTTAAGGCCAGGTATTTCCCAAAGGAGATCTCCTCTGCCTTTCTACCTCCCTTTGTGGCTCAGCAGCTGAAATGCCAGCTGTGGTGAGAAAGCAGGAAGAGTGTAATTGCCCAAACAGGATGGCTTGGTGTCTATTTGTGCCTCTCAATGCCTGTCCCACCCTCTACAGGTGCACAAGCACTTTCCCAGCCAGCACTGCCCAGCTTTTTCTGTGGGTGGCTGGAATGACAAAAATGTGAAGCAGAAAAAATAATAAGCATGTCAAATCTTACCCTTCTCTCCCTCTCCTCCACCCAAACACCAAGCAGAGGATGAGAGCATCCTCCCCAGCCTCTGCTGGCTACTTCATCTACTGGAGCTTCACTCATCTGTTGGGGATTATGGCCAAGGAGCTTAGTCAGCATGCACTTGCCCCTCTCAAGAGCTGCCTCTCTACCCACTGGACAAGTAAACCCCTCAGACAGTGGAAACAAAGGAGATGAGGGGAGAAAGTGTAGACTTTAGCAGTCACAAAAAGCTCCTGCCTGCTGGCCCAGGCTGTCCAGGGCAGTGGTGGAGTCACCATCCATGGAGGTGTTCAAAATACCTATAGGTGTGGTACCTGGGGCCATGGTTTAGTGGCATGGTTGTGATAGGTTGATGGTTGGACTTGATGAGGTTTTTTCCAACCTTAATGATTCTGTGAACTAGACTTCATGGCTCTTGTTTTGCTCTTCTTCCCCTCCAAAGCTGACTCTACAACTGCTCCCTGACCCAGCAGCTTCCCACCCCTTGACTCCAAAGACACTGTTGCCTCTGTCTCACTTGCTGCTTTCTTAGGGGGGCTGCTCAACCCTTGATGTCTCAGAGAGGGTCTTCTCCTGCCAGGAGATCACCTAGTGCAGCCAAGAAAGAAGAGAGGCACTGACAGAGGTACACACAGAGGCTGCATGTCCTCAGTTGCTGGAAGACTGAGAGGATCACAGGCACCTCCAAGAGAAGATCCCTTCTTCTGGTTTGACTTCAAGCACACAGGTGTTTGGGGGTTTAGAGTTTTTTTTCTACTAGGAATAATACTAGAAAGGTTGAGGTTCAGGTAAAAATAGCTCCCTTACTCTGTGCAGGGATGCTCAACAACAACAACAACATAATTGTGGCTATCTTTGAGCTCTGAGTCAGCATGAAACCCTACACACAAGTCTAATTGAGTGCTGACACTGGGTTTGGCTCTGTGGAAGGCAAACCCAGACAGCCTCTGCCTCAAGGGACTGGCAATCCACTTAGGCACAGCAAAGAACTATGTGCTGTGAGGTTGTTAGGATTCTCCCAACAACAGATTTCTAAACAATGAGAACACCTAAGCACCCAGCTGGTTTGGGATGGGATAATTTCTGGGTGTGTACAAGCACAATCCTGCTCTTTCTGTATGAGACATTGCCCTTGTTGGGATTTGTTCAAGCCACTTCCACTCCAGAGACTGTTGGTCATGAATGGATGTGTTTCTCCAGCTGCCATCTACCTGCAATGGGGAAGAAGAACTCTCCCAACAGCCCAGCCAGCACCTCCCTTTCAAAGACATGCTTTTGCAAAGCTGCTTTTCTGTTTGTTTTCATTTTCATGACAGGTTTCTGCTCTAACAGCACTGCTCTGCACACACAGAAATAGCATATTTAATCACAGTGAAGCTGGGGACAGTTTAGAAAGGAAGTTGAACACCATTAATTTCTACCTCAGGGCTAAGGAAATTAAGAGACAGGAAAGTGACCTGCCCAGGATGAAGCCCAGAAATCTTGGACCAATGCAGGTTTTCCAGCTTCAGCAGTGTCCTGTTTACAGCCCCTTATCTATACTAAAGGTATTTTTAAGGTCTATAATCACATCCAAAGCTTTTGGGGTTCTTTTCCTTAAGGCACCATACAAGCCCAGCAAGAACAAAGCCCCTTTCATGCTTCTTACCCATGGAAGCTGATAGCTCAGACACAGCCTGATGCTGTGAGCAAGGTAAAAATGCTATCTGACTATAGGGCAAACCTCAGCAACCTGATTCAAAACACTCACCCTCTGATGGAGATGAACTCTTAACCAGACATCCCCCTGATCACAAACTCTACCACAGGTACTGTGAAATCCCTCTCCCCATGGACTTTGGTTTTCCTTTCTGTCTGGCTTCATTTCTAATTCAACAGCCAACAGATGGATCATGTTGCTGTGTTTTGTCAAGTGCCAAACACACCATCCCTGGGTTTCAGACTATCCTGCAGACCAGAAGTTTCTGACAAGTGTCAGGAGCTCTGAAACACACCATCAGTTCCATATGGCATGCAAAGCTGTCACAGCCTGACAGCACTGAACACAGGAGCATTTCACAAAACAAGGCTTGAGAATACACCAAAATCAACTGGACTGAATGGTTTGGGTTGGATGTGGCCTGAAATGCTGTCCCAGAACTAACCACAGCAGAAGACAAACCAGAGAATTTCACAAAGGCTTCATTCTCACCTGCTTGTGTCCTCAGCAAATTAAGGAGGAGCTAAGCAGTGCTTTAAAAGGTGTGGACCTAATGACTCACAGTTTGCATTCTCCAGTATCTCTCTGTTTGCCAGGACACTCTAGATTGCATTTCCCTCACTGCAGATGCCACTCATCAGCATTCAAGCTCCAATCTTGTGTCTCCTCCAGCAGGGAGGATGTTGCACCATGAGGTGCCAGTTTTCTCCTTAGAGCACACTGATAGAAAACATCCACACCAGGATGAGGATTTCTGTAACACAGAGCTGACACACACATTTACATTGAGAAGGTGACTGCTGCAGGAGACAACTTAACTCCATTTGCTGGGAGAGGGTCAGAACCTGGTCACCAAACCCCACTTTTGAAGACAGACCAGGCCTGAACAGAGCTTTCCTGGCAAGGTTATGATTGACTCAACCATACACAAGATGCAGCCCTGAGAAGAATTCAGCAATTCCACCTCTTTTCCTCCCTGCAGAAACCAGACTCTTCCAAGACTGAGCCCTTAGATTCCCAGCAAAGGATATCCTGAAGCTTTGCTTTGTTCACCTCAGCCAAGAAGAGTAATTGCTTCAGTGGGAATTGCTGGGAAATCCACTCCTTGGAAACAGAACATCAGACAAGAACAGCCAGAAAACCAGTCCAATAACACACTCATGCCACCTGAGCTTGGAGAGGAACCAAGCAAAGGGCAATCCCTGTGGTCAAACATAAGTAATTGCTGTCAACACTGCAATATATAGATCTATAGATAGAGATATAGAGAGTACAGCATTGATCCATGCAGTGGTGATGCTAGGGATGTGAGAGGCATTTCCCTCACTCTGTATTATTGTTTAAGGATGGAGAAATATTCTCCTCCAGTCCCAAAGGCCAAGACAGCAGCTCCCAGAAGCAACTCTAACAGGTTAATGGTTGGATTTGATGATCTTGGAGGTCTTTTCCAGCCTTAATGATTCTATACCTTGCTTACTGCTGCAGCAATTAAGGAGAAGGTTATTTACAGCTATGATTTCACAACCATTTTCCAGATCCACTGGGCTATGCTCTTCAGTCTCTCTGGATGTCCTGCAAATTTACCTGGAGCAGGAACTAACTTGCTAGGAGATTCAATTTTCAACAGCTGAGCACAGCCAACATGATTTCAACAGAAAAGAGGCAAAGCCCAAAGCCACCTTCTGCTTTTCACTTTAGGAATTACAATGATTACATTGCAACTGTCTTAAAGGGGTTTGGGCAACCTGAACATCAATAAACCAGTTACTGTGTTCCTAGAGATATGCTCCAAATCCTCTTAATCTCTACAACTACCTGAAAGGAGGCTGAAGTGAGATGAGGGTTGGTCTCTTCTCCTAGGTAACAAGTGATAGGATGAGAGGACATAGCCTCAAGCTGGGCCAGGGGAGGTTTAGGTTGGATATTAGGAAAAAATTCTTCCCTGAAAGGGTTGTCAAAGCCTGGCCCAGGCTGCCCAGGGCAGTGGTGGAGTCACCATCCCTGGAGGTATTTAAAAGAGGTGGAGATGTGGTGCTAAGGGACAGGGTTTAATGGTGAACTGACACTGCTGGGTTAGTGGTTGGACTTGATGATCTGAAAGGTCTCTTCCAACCAAAATGCTTCTATGATTCTATAAAGCAATGGTACTGGCAGCCCTCCAGCATACAGCTTCCAGTCCAGTGCTTCCCTTGTGCCTAAACTGCTGCTTGCCTGACCCTGCAGGGAGCTGATTCTGGGGCAGCAGCAGGACAGCCAGCCTTTGATGAGCATCTTTTGCTATGGCATCAATAGTGTATTTGCTAGCAGAATGTCTTCTGTTGTCAATGCCTCTAATACACACATGAGAACATTTGAGGAGGAGCAGACCCACTTCTCCCCATCAATTAAAACCCAAATATCTTCACATCTGGGTGAGTTTCACCACGGACTTTGTCACACAGGGCAGGGACAAGAGGCTGTGGCAGTCTGCTTTCCATGGCAGCACCAATACAAAAGGCAAGCAAACCACTGCCTAAGACAGCTTTAGGTTGCTGCCACTTAGCAGCAGAACCCAGAAAATGTGCTTGTCTGTCAAGTGTTTTAACTTGGCTTTTGCATTTCTTCCTGTTCAGAAAGGAATGATTAAATAAGTCAAGGCCACTTCTGTTTCACAGCCACTTCCACTTTGAGCTGTGGGTTGATTTAGACTCCTGACCAAAGTTGATGGAAGTTTCCCATTTGACTCAGTGGGCATTAGAGCTGAGTTTTCTGCTTAGCTGTAGCTGCTAACAAATCCCCAATGGCAGAAGAGATCAAAACCTCTTCACCAGTAAATGTGTTTCAGTACTTGTAAGTTTACTGCATCCCTGTCACATAAAAGGTTATTACTGGGAAAAGGAGAGAGAGCATCAAAAAGATTTGTCAAGAGGATGAAACATCCTTTTACAGTAAAACACTGAACATACAGGAAAAGGAACAACTGATCTGGGATGTAGAAGAGATCTAACACCATGAGGAGCATGGAAAAGGGGAAAACAATCACCTCCTGACCACATGGCATCAAGTAAGACTGGTAGCTGCAAAATACAAGTGAAAGAAGATATTTCATGTGTCAGACTTACCTAAACACTGCGATTTTATCACAGGAGGCTATGGGAGCTTAGAGACTTTGTTGTTTCAAACCAGGATTGGACAGAGTCCTGGATGAACATTAATTGAAGGACTGTGAAAGGTAACAAAGTTCTCAGCTATCATTGTTAGGGTATACCAGGGATCTATCACCATCATACTCTTATTTCCCTATATGTGTGCTATTGATCACAAGCAAAGACTGAGTAACATACAGAAAGGATCTCTGGTCTGGACTGGGACAACTCTTCCCATGTCACTCTGAAAAGGAGTAACAAATTAGGAAGACAAAATTGCATCTGCATCATTTGAGTGGGTAATAGCTTATTCACATGCTACTGAGCTGCACCTGAAATGACTTCTAAACGTGGGTCCCAGTTCCCTTCCTAAAGCCACAAGTGACTTTGTCCCTACACACACATACAGGGTAAAGTAGTGCAGAAGGTTTGTCCCCTTGCAGTTTCTTCTCCAGTTGATGTACCTGGCTCTGACTGTTGGAGAAGTTTACTGGTTAACAGAGTGGAGCAAAAGAGGACATCAGCCCTTCCTGGCTGCAGCCTCAGCGCTCCCAGAGTGCGTGACACCGGTCAGTTTGTCATTACCCAATCAGTGGCAAGGAAACCTCATTAACTTTGCTAGCCAATTAGGATGGATTTGTATCCATTCTGGTCGATCCCAAATTAGACATGAGATCCCAGAGGTACAGAGATTGGTCAATAGCTTTGCAGTACTGCAACATCATGAGTGACACTGCTGCTACACGATGGGTTTTGCCTCCCCACGACTCAAGTAGCCCTTAGCTGCTGTCACAGAAGCAGCCAGAAATCACTGCAGGCACTCACCAGAGCCTGCAGCTGGAAGAACAGCACTTAGGCTTTTCCCTTTCTGAGCAGTTTCCCAGGATGTTCTGCACATGTGTCGTCCATCCCAGAGCTTCCACCACAGCTAAACCCCCAGCAGGGAGGAGGGGCTGCTCCCACTTCCCAGGAGGATGAAGCATCTATCCCCAGGGCTCAGGGCTAGGGGGAGATGTCTTGAGGAAAACATTTAGATAGTCACAAACCCAAAGGATCTTTTATTCTCTTCTATTCCCTTCCTCTACTTGAGATCTTTCTTTTTCCATGGCAGTTATGACACCAGGCACACATGACAACCACATTCACTGAAGCCTTTGGAAACAAAGGTGAGATCTTCTGAAGAACTGGCCAGACTTTCCACGGTGCCAGTACTGGAGCTTGTGTGGCCACCTGGAGAGCACCATCAAGGGGCTCTGAAGGACTGAAAACAAAACTTCTATCTTTTCTGGCAGGGTCCCTGATCTATGGCACAGGAGTACGAATGGGTGGCCAGAAGCAAGCCAGTTTCAGAGAATCACAAAATCATTAAGGTTGGAAGAGACCTCCAAGTTCATCAAGTCCAACAATCAAGCTACCCCCTCCATGCCACTAACCCATGCCCAAGTTTCCTTAGGGCAGGAACAGTTCCCTTCACCTTTGCCTGCAAAGCCTTTTCCACCCTAGCGTGCGGTTCCACACGCCAAGGAGCGACAGCCTAAAGCTGATAATGCAGAATAATCCAAATCCCTTGATCCTTGAAATCTCCACTGAGTACCATGAATTAGATTTAACAAGCAATAAAATATTTCCAATCTCTTAATAGAATGATACATCCTTTGGATCTGGTATAAAGAGAAATAATGGCCCTGGTTTCCAATCTGAGCTACGGAGGGAAGGCTGTTTCCATCCTAACATGAGGTTTACCATCTAACTTTACACCTGCACCACGAATCCTGCAGCCCTCCTCATCTCACATTTTAATTTCCAATCATTAAGTGAGGGCAAGAGGACTTATTTCCAAGAGAAAGCAATCTCAAAACCTACTTCCTGCAGCAACAGAACAGGAGAGAGAGGAGACACTTTAAAAGCATGGGTTATGACTAATAAATTCTTTCCTACAAGTGGTTTACTAACAGCAGCAGCTTCCTAAGAGAAACAATACAATAGGAAGTACTTCCCCTTGTTCTTTGGAGTGGAGTCAAGAGCTTCTCATGGCACAGAACTCATGGAAACTTGCTAAAAGAAAAGCTCATCTGATATATTCTTATCCCAGAGCTTTTGTCAGACTTCAGGTTTGTTTTGGAAAGGCAATTCACAACCAAATGACTATTCCACAGTAGGAATGCCTTGCTAACCTCTACACATCAGCTCCTAAGAGCTGCAGGTCGCATTTACCAAGTGGGAGGAACCCTGCAGAGCCCAAACATATAGAGAAAACCATGCTGTACAAACTGCTAGGACATCTGCCAGGGTCACAGCTCTGTTCCAGTACCAGGGAGCTGGGGAAGGCTGGGGCACAGATGCTGGTAGTCTCAGTCGGGAAGAGCTCCTCAGCCTTCACCTTCCACCACCAGGGCTGTGAGCTCAGGGGGATTTCAGGGCTCAGTCCCAAAGGGATGCTGCGAGTGGCAGGGAGGAGCAACAGCAAAGCCTTGCAAACTCCCAGGGCTCTGCTTTGGGAAGAGGGAGGGGGCAGTTCTTCCCTGACATTTTCCCCAGGGAGCCAGTGGGATCGATTGATTTCTTTTTAATTACTATTAGAGTTCTTTAGGGCCTGTTGGATAGTGGGCTTGGCAAAACACAGGCTCTCTCTTTTGAAAGGGAAATGGCCATGCTCTCCTTTTAATTACCCAGCTGGCTATCAATTAGCACAACACTGACAGCCTCATCACAAACACTCCCTGCTCTGGCCAGGAGAGAGCTATGGAATGAGACTTTGATCTCAAGCTCTTCATGTCCACCACTGCCATCCACTAAAGCTGTGCTACAGGGAGTTAAAAACTAAAAGACTCATCTGCAGGTGACATGCTCCAGAAATTGCTTGGTAAAGCAATGTGAACACCAGGTAAATGGGCAGGAAATACTTTGGGGTTCAGGAGAGACCTCCAGAGCATTCCAGATCCTGCTTCAGTGTTATCAGCAAAGTGCAGGAACAGATTCCTCCAGCAGGGACTCATACTCATAACCTGTGTCTCTACACATGCAAATAAATGTGTATCAGGGTTTGGTAAGCAAACTCCTCTCACACCATTGGTTGCAAAACTGTTACCTTTCCAGTTCAAGCCATACAGCTGCAAGAGTGCTTTTAGCAGGCCAACAAAATGGCATCTTCTCAAATCAATACCACCTCAATAACTAAGAAAATTACCAGTCTGAAGGGGGGGAAAAAAGGTGAATCATCTCTAAGTAGTGCAGCTAAATTCCTTCACAGAGGTCACTTCACATCCTTCCAAATTTCCAAGCAGACTAACTCCACCCTGGTCTTGCCCTGCCTCTAGTTATCTGGAGGAAGGCAAATGTTTGTCAGATTCAACTGAATTTTAAGGGACTAAAATATATTGTCTCTCATCACAAGAACTTCAAGATCTCAATCTGAAATACCTGATTTTTATCCACTTGCTCTAAGACACAGGCAGCACTAACAAGGGATATTGCTCTTAAAACCCTGCCATCTGCAGCCTTCTGCTAATTCACTTTTGCAGGAACAGAAATCACTGTGGAACAAAAATATGCTACAAGCCAGAGAAGATATGGATGCAAAAGCAGTTGTGGGTAATTAGTTTCATTTGTTGCTAATCCAACAGCCTGGGGTTGTCTTATTTTCCTCCAAGTTCTTCCTCTAACTTCCTCCCTCCCAGGGATCTTGGTGCTTTATAGAGACAGGTTCATATACACTTGTGGAGAAAGCACACATATTTCTTAACGCTGCCCACCAAACCTTTACTTCTGAAAAGCTGTTTTCTGGGCACAGAGGGAAATTCAGTACTTTGTCCTGCCCAGATGTCTACTTTTTTCCTGAGCTGCCTGTAAAACACAACAACATCTTGTGCAGTGACAGCTTTAGCTCTAGAAGCTACCACCCACTAGGGACTGGACCAAAACCACACTGAGTTTACAGAGGAAGTTTCTGCAGGGCTGACTAGGTTTCAATTCCAAGCAGCAACACAGAAGGAGAGAAAAGCATGTCTGGATGGAAGCTCACAGTTTCTCCTTAACAGTGGTCTCCATCTTTCTGCATAAGGCACTGGCATTGAATAAATAATAAGCCCCTCAATAAAAGATCTTTCATGTAACCTCAGGAGACCACTTCATAAGGGCTCAAGCACAATGGCAACAGATCAGCAAACCCTGTAGTTGTGCACCCTGACAGGGACAGCAATCTGATCCTTGCAAGGAAAGCAAACACAATTCCTACACAGGGAGCTGAATCACTCAGAGTCTGGCTTAAGCCCTCCCATCAATTAGTTATCCACATAAAAATCTGTTCTTTAAAGCTCCCAACACTCCTTGTGACATTTATTTCCATGAGCTAATTGTTCACTGGTAGGTAAGCTTTGGAGCAGTGCTCTTCAGCAAAATGACCTGTCCTGACTGGATCTGCATTAGGAGGAGAACCTAACAAAACTGCACACCCTGGTTAAGATGTTCATCACTCTGTGTGCTTTGACATTACCCCTCCTTATTTTCAAGGACAAGTAAATTAATAGTACAAGTTACCAAGGGTAAGGTTCTGCACCTGGGGCGAGGATATCCTAGACATGAGTACAGTCTGGGAGATGAACACATTGAGAGCAGCCCTGCAGAGTTGGACTTGGGGGTCATGGTGAATGAAAAGCTGGAGATGAGCTAGCAATGGGCACTTGCAGCCCAGAAAGCCATCTGTATCCTGGGCTGCAGCAAGAGAGGAATGATGAGCAGGTCAAGGGAGGTGATTCTGCCTCTGCTCTGCCCTTGTGAGACCCCACCTGGCAAACTACATCCAGTTCTGGGGTCCTCAGCATAAGAAAGAAGTGGACCTGTTAGAGTGGGTCCAGAGGAGGCCACGAAGCTGATCAGAGGGCTGGAGGACCTCCTCTATGAGAACAGGCTGAGAGAGTTGGGATTGTTCAGCTTGGAGAAGAGAAGGCACTGGGGAGACCTCCTAGTGGCCCTGCAATATCTAAAGGAGGCCTATAAAGAAGGGGGAGAGAGACACTTTACCTGGGCAGAAAGCAAAAGGACATGGGGGAATGGCTTCAAACTGAAGGAGAGGAGATTTAGATTGGATGTTAGAAAATAATGTCTTTACCCAGAGGGTGGTGGGGCACCAGAACAGGTTGCCCAGAGAGGTTGTGGCTGTGCCCCATCCCTGGCTGTGTTCAAGGCCAGGCTGGATGTGGCCATGGGCAACCTGGTCTAGCGTGTGGCATCCCTTGCCTGTGGCAGGAGGGCTGGAGCTAGATGATCTCTAAGGTCCCTTCCAACCCAATCCATTCTATGATTATCTTTACAACTACTCCCTGTAAGAAGGAAGTGATGTGCATGCAAAGAGAGAATGTGAGGACATGCAGGGGCCAGGGGCTGGCTGAGTTGGACTAGACGTGCTGGCCGAGTGTCATGTGTGTAACTGCCCTCGCTGTCTAGTTTCACTGTGACTCACAAATCCTCTAAAAGGGAAAGAAGGAACCACTTGTACCCTCAACTCAACCCTGGAACCTGAACTAATTCTTCTTTGTTTGATTATGCCACTCATCACAGACACCCTGTGTTCAGACAGAAACAATTCACCACTAGCTGCAAGGGCCAGAAAGTAAAATGCTGAACCACTAACCTCCTCTGGTTAAGAGTACAGGGCAAGTCAGGGAGGAGTTTAGATGTGCCAGACAAGATGATCTTCTTTGGGCTGAAAACAAGGCTCTAACCTCCCAGCAGTTAGCACGCTGTTTGCTCTTGCTGTTCAATACGTCAGGTAACTCCTATGTTTCTCTCAGGGACTGGCCTTTCAGACAAATACCAACCCCCACCATCCTGACAAGGTCCACAGGTGAGCCAAGGGCATTAGGAAGATGATCTTATGTCACTCAGAACACCCTCAACTCCCATAGCTTTGTCTGTCCAGCACACTTTGGAGGGAGTCTCAACATCACCCACTCCTGTCTGAGCACAGGACAGGGCTCCCAGATACCTCCTACAGCCTATCTCATTCCACACAATGCCCACCACCAGCACCCAAACAACTCCCTACCAGGGTACAGAGCCACAGGCTTAGCCCTCTACCTTCTTGTCAATGCCAGCAACACTTCACTAGGCTTCTGTACCACAAAGCACATTCAAAGAACCACTGCTATCAACTGCATTTTGCAATTCTGTATTGACTAGGAGGACAGGAGAGCTGAACAAACAGCAGGCCACGGATAAACACCTACAATGACAAGTAGTCTTCATCCTACAAGGGATCAGAGAGGATCTCAGGAAGCCTCTCTCCCAGTTCCAAGTGGTTAGTGCTGTTTGACAGAAATTACTCACTGATTCAATTCTGCTGGCAGTAGTTAGAAATGCTTGTGCCTCTTGCTGTTACAAATGGCAATTTAGACAAAGAGCAAGTGTCTCAGAGCAGGTGGGTGGCCTTCAGCAAGGGATAAATTCATTTAAGGAAATTGCTGAAATACTGATGTATCCCAATGTTTAATTTGCCATGGTTTGTAAAAGGATCCTAACTGCACTGGAGAATGAATCAGGAATTTGTCTGGCTTACAGTTGTTATTGCTAGGATTATCACCCACATGAATTTCCAAAGCATCCTCCCTGGCTTGCAAAAACACTTTAATACCAAGTTGAACTGCAGCTCCAGGAATGAACTTTGCAGCTCAACTAGCATCTGTGAAAAAACAAACACAACCTCAGGGCTACCAGGACTTTTAATAGCCTCACAATCATAGAAATCATCATGGTTGGAGAAGACCTCTAAGATCACCAAATCCAACTGTTAACCTAACACTGCCAAGTCACCACTAAACCACGTCCCTCAGCACCACATCTCCATGTGTTGTGAACACTTCCAGGAATGGAGACTCCATCAGTGCCCTGGGCAGCCTGTCCTAGTGCCACAGTGCAGGACTAGACCCTGGTTTAAGTAATCCCTCATCTGAAATTGCTTCTGACTAGCATCCTTCTGGTAGAGCAGGCACCCCTGAGAAACAGCCGAGTGAAATGAGCACTGCAATGCGCCAGGCTTGCACAGGCAGTGCCTTCATGCATCATCAATTACCTTAATGGGAAAAGGAAAGACAATATTTGGGGAATCCAGGGCTTGGTAATGTATTTTAAAAGCCCATTTCAATCAGGCCTAAATATGTAGAAGGTGAGAGTGATGACTGAACAGTGGGCTCATCTGCAGTCAGTTGGTGTTCAGTGCCTGTTCCCTTCCTCTCCCTAGAGACCACAGCATCCTACATGTCCCAGTCTGCCAGCTGAGCTTTGGTACCAGCAGTCCCATAGAGTTGAAAACTGAACCTGGGGGGAAAAAAAAAGCCATGTCATAGTGTTGCCAGCAGTTTGTTTGTCTGATGATTAGACAATGGAGTCTAGTTTCTGGATTATAAATCCATAAAGAACAAGTTCAAGAAGTACAAACAAGGAAAATGAAGGTGGTTTCTACTCAATGCAAACATTGTGCTCAGTGTGCTTATACACAATGCAAACATCAGCTCAGTGTGTCATCTACTGGATGGCCCAAGTCATTGGAAGGTATAACACTAGCAGCTGGTAGAAATATCTCACTGGGGAGCTTTCAGTGAAAATTCAACATCCATTGTATAATATCCTGTATTACTGCCTCTGCTGCCATAAAACATCCTCAGTGAGAACAAGGGGAACTTTGGACAACTTGCTTTTCAGGAAAATCTCTTCTCTCCACATTGTTTTCCAGAGCTATCTTCTTTTATTCTCTTCTCTTTGTGCTACCACCCTCCCCTCCCAAACACATTTTGTATCATGCTTGCCAATAACTTGCCCTGTTATCACCACCCCTGGGTTTTAAAGCAGTTAGCATGGTGCAGGATTGCTATGTTGACCAACAAACTGGAAGTAACAGAAGGCTCCAGATGGGTAAAACAGAAATGAAACCACCCACACTTGCTCGCTGATGTTGCCAGCTGATGGACAGGGCACTCTGCAGACCCACATCACAATGGAGTCTGAAGACCTCACCCACCAGGTTAGACATTGGATTTAGCCTCCTCTTTGTGGAGAGCTGGAAGGTTGTGTTTCCAGAGCCTGCTCAACTCTGTTTCACTTCACATACCCCAACCTGAATGTCCTCTGTGAACATCAGATTTTGCAGACTTATGACCCAGGCCAGCACAAGAGCCAGAGCAGGCCACTCCACTTAATATTGTGTCCACATCTAAAGCCTCTGTCCCTTGACAATGACTTGGGAGCCAACAAACTCCAAGTACCTCCAGCCTGACAGCCAGCTCCCAAGGCTGGTGTTCTGAGAGATCCTGACAGATTCTAGGCAAGATAAACACCTTGAAGTAGGTTTCTCTAGGAGATCTCATCCCATTTTGTAAGACATAAGGAACTAACCCTTACAGACAGATCCCCTAAGCCCATGCAACAAAGCAAAAGCAAGCACACAGCTGATGGCAGTTTCAGCATCATGAGCTACAGCAACACAGCAGTACCTCAGATTTATGCACTCCAGCAGTGCTCCTGTGAAGCCCTGCTTGGGGGGGACACCATATGGGCAGCATTTTGATGGTGGAAGATGTCAATTTAAAACTGCAACAGGAGATGGGGGGACCAAAGTAGCAAAATTGATGAGGCATTTTCATGTTCCTGTTCTGCAATGTTACCTTCAAGAAGATTGCCTAGCTAAAAAGCCATCTCCTTTATCAACCACTTAGATGGTTCTCACCATAGTAACTCTTCACCATCAGCCCTTCTGAACTAGGATCTATTTTTAGTATCAGGTTTTCAAAGGATCCTTAACTCAATCACTCATTTTGAGCTTGCAATTTACCCTGGGAACAATTTTGCTGGTGGAATTAGTGCCAATTAACTGCTTTGATTTGCAGGCACAATTAGCAAGTTGAGGATTTAGACACCCTAAAACTATACCTGTAAACTGGCAGGCTGCTCTTAAAAACAGCCCCTATGCTTCCAAGGAATGCAACCCAGTTCAAGGACACATGGATCTCTAAGGGACTCTGAACATTCCAGAGCATGGAAAAAACAACCCAAAAGAACCTTACTTCATCCCTAGAGGAAATATCCTGGAATATGTGGATGTACTGGGGGTAAGGAGAGTGCACTGGGAGATTTCTTCTGAATTGGTGTAACAATACAGCATTCATGCCATTCAGACTGACTTGTGTTAACTGGAATCTAGTTCTGCAGGCTGCTACCATTACCAAATACCAGGAGGAATGTTCACTTTTTACATAACTGATGCCCTGGAATTCATTTTCAGAGCCAGGTATAGATGTGTCTACAAATGAGTCACTCCTCCTGAAGTGTGTATGGGTCTACACATGGCAAACCCTGCACCCCACACAGAAATGGAGTTGCTCCAGCCTGGAGCACAGCACTCATTTCAGCAGCTGATCACAGCTAAAGGCTATGCTTCCCAAAATCAAGTTCAATAAGGTAACAGCAAGGGGGTTTTTTTGCACTTTTATAGTGATCTGATGATAACCAACTATAAAAATCTGATTGTAAGGATGTAGAGTGGTCTGGTACACAGCCCAAAGTGTTTCAGAAGCATTGGTTTGGAGGAAGATCCACCTAGAACTCAAGACAGAACATCAGAGAAGCAGAAGGAGCATTATAGATGGGACTAGGACCCCAACACTATCACTACAACAAAACACTGGGTACTCCCAGAGTCCACCAGATGTTTGCTGTGCAACAACAACTAACATCAGTGCTCTTGGCTTCATTGCAAGATGGTACCTTCAGTGCTCCAGAGCTCCCTGTCACACTGTCAGCACTATCTGGTTTACCCAAATGATCTCTCTCTAACCACACACCTCCTCCAAGTGCAATGCTTCCAGTGACACTGCATTAACATGGAAATCTCCCAGCAGGCACAGCCCAAGCCTGGCCTCTTCATCACCTATCTCAGATGCCTCTATGAATACAGCTGCTTACATCTTTCACAACACACTTTGCTGACCTGCAGAACTCTTGCTTTGTGCTAGGAGAAAATGAGAGTTCTTCAGGTGTGGGAGGGAAGACAAAATCCAGACAAGATTCAAATAAAGCTTTGAGGAGAGAACACTTATGGCTCCCTGGGGATGAAGTATTTTAAATATACAAAGCAAGTTCTGTTTTCTCACTCCCAGTTCATAGAAGACCCTGATCCAGCCTCCCTTAAATCAAGGAAAAAAAAAACCTTTGCCTCTGGGCTAACACTTATCTCTAAATTGGGCCCAAGAGGTAGCGGCAGCAGCTGTAGTGTGTGCCCAGAGCCAGCTCAGGGTACAGAGGAGAAATAGAGAGCTGCTCCTGCTTCAGACCATATGCACACTCCTCTGGTCACCACATTGGACAAATCAAACTTCCAGGCTCAGTGAAAAGCAAGAATGAAAGCTGAGCAGGTTTTCCACTTACCAGCAAAAGCTTTTAGTGTCACTGCAGAGGAGGAGGAGGGGGGGAAAGGCAGCTACTGTGAGGTATTGAACATAAACACACATCTCTATTCCAGCAACTGGCAGCCAGTAGATGTCTACTAATGGCATTAAACTGTTCATGACACTGAAATGCTCCTCTCCCTCTTGCAAAGTTCCAAATAGGGTGTCAAGGACAAAAGCAAAGGTGGCAGGACCAGCCCCCTTCTGAACTGTTTGTGCATGAAACACACAGCAGAGTGCAGCTGGCTGGTATGTCAGACTGCAGAGCTGCTGCTAGGAGGAAGCTGTTGTTTCCAAAGACTTACACTATACCAACCAAAATCTCATCTTCCACTGTAATGAGCTTGAATGACATGCTGTGGTTTGAGGAACATGTGGAGGGGGAGCTGGAGAGGCTGTGTTAGAAACTGGGAGGGCTTGGGGTGGAATGATAACCACTTCTCTCCAAGCTGTGGAAAATCTTTCCCCTCATTATTATAGTAAATGACAGAAGTGAACACAACTTTGGCAAGAGGTGCTTGAACTAGAGCCTAGGGGGAAAACAGGCCAATAGCTACTCACAGAACAGACAGGCCACAGGCAGCACAAGTGCAAGCTTCTCTTGCAACCACCAGCCCAAGTACCTGCCTTGTCTAAAAGGGCAAGAGTTAGGACAAACCTTCCTTCAGCAAAGCAGGAAGACAGGGGAGGAAAGTGAATTGTTATGTTGTGTTAGTGGCCATGCAGTACCATAAAAATCAAGATATTAATGAAGACAAACCAGCCTGGAGGCTTCCCCTGCTCTGGGAGCCTGCACTCACTTGCTGACAGGTACAATCAAAAGATAAAGCACAACACTGGCTCAAGCATTTACCTCCCAGCTGCAGGAGGCTAGGACACCTTCCCCTCCCTTCCCTGCGTCTTCTCCCCCATCAAAGATTATTTACTTTGCAATCTAGAGCTGTCCAGTCAGAGTGCACACTGTAAACACCATTTTTATAGTTCAGCCCTTGGTGTAGGGGGGCCCAGGCCAGGGCACAAACACAGCTCACTGGTTCAAGAAAACACTTTCATTCTTGACTGCAGAGAGAGCTCCAAATAGGCTTAACTGCTTCCATGAATCAGAGCCTCAGACTGCCATGACTTCTTAGTGTATCAGATGCCATCCTAACACACGGGGAAAAAGGTCTGTTGGAACTTCCAAAGGGCTTATGTGGGAAATAATCAGGCTCTGGACTGTCTCAACTCACCCTGCCTTGGTAAGCAAAAGATCTACCCTTGGCACAGCATTAATGGAGGCAGACTGAAGGCAGAGTTCTGTGTTTTCATCTTTGTTGCTTCAGCTGGAGCTGTCCTGTACAAACTGTTTAATGCTAATGAAGGCTGAGAAGTTCAGAAAAAATGATACTAAACCAGTTATGGAAGGGGAGATGAGGAAAAAGGTCTTTTGCTTATTGTTGGTACACCTTTAAGGATGTCCTTCTGGCAGATAGGGAGCTCCACTCTGTCCTGGCATTCAGAGCCCCAGGTTGCCAGAGAAGTAACCTGGATTTAAGAATGCTTAGCATGGCTGGGGGAGAAGATGATGGTGGCATGACCTGCTCTGAGTAGGACATGCTGGTTCAAAAACCATTTGCAGTCACACATCGAGAGCAACTGCAAAGCATTCTGTTTCACCTTCTGGACTGGACACCTGAGACAGCAGGGCCTTGGGAGGTCTTCTGGTGTAAGAAGTCCTTCACTCAAAAGGGAAGCCCATGAATTTTCAACAGAGAACAAGGAAGTGTCCAGACTGTGAAGCCCTTTGATCTAGCAAGAACAGTTAAGCAGGTACAGTGGGAAGTGGAAGATGAAGATTTGATTCAGTTAGGGAGGGCACAGGAGCAAGACAGTATCTATTCAGGCAGAAGCTGATGGCACTCCATGATTTCAAGCCCTCTACTCACTGCACACAACTGGTTAGTACAATCACAGCACACCAGATCTGCTAATGCATTTGCAAAGCTGCAATCCAGTGCAAGGTTTACCCTAGGTCAGCTCAAGTGGCGTTTCACTTTTCAAATGAACAGAGGGTTTAGCTGGAGTTGACCCTTCCAGGAAAAATAAGCACACAGGAAGAGTTAAGAAAGTACCTGGCATTGCTAGGCTTCCCTGGGAACCAAGGGCTGAAAGGCATTTGGGAGAATGCCCATCCCTCTCCCTGGGAGAGGAGACAAGTTCTTTCAGAGTCCCAGTTATCTGGGATTATTCACCTTTAATGAGCCCTTCCAGATCTCTCAGTTCCTTACACATCCTTGCTTCTGACCTTATATAAACCTTTGGTTACCAGGGTCTCCTCCAAACACATCCCTCTGCTCTTTCTGAGGACAGACAATTGTCCCTTCTCCATCTGGATGGAACCCTTGCCATATCCTCCAGATGATGCCTCACAGTCCCCACTGCTTTCTGTGCCTTCCCCTGAGCCTGAGCTGTCTAGACTAGGAGATGAAGGTGCTCATTAACAAGGACCAAATCTCTGAGTCTAAACATTAACCTAGTTGAATGCTGCATGGAGAGGAGCTGGACTGCAGCTCTCTGGCTCTGCCTCAGCCTCACTCTGTGACTTTGGGCAGGTCATCTCTCCCATCTGCCTTCCTTGCTTTGCCCATCTGTAGGGAAGGGGAAGCCTCATTATCCCTCCCTCCAGAAAACATCCTGAGAGCTACAGAAGATAAACTGTCTTGAGAGCCAGGCACTATTATTGCTAGAGCTCTGGGGTGCTCAGCAGTCCCTGGCAAGAGGCACAGGAGCAAAATGAAGCCAATGGCAAGGAAAGCAGAGAGACCAACAGAGCACAAACCTGGAAGAAAGAAGGGGAAGAAGGCCAGTGGAGACCAGAGTACACACTACTGCTGTGGTCTAAGTCTATATGGGAGGATACCACTATCCTGAAGCAGTTCTGCAAATCCAGCTGTCCATCTTCTCAGTCACTCTGTTTTTAGAAGCCTGTAGTTTTGGTGAGTCCAAAATGCTGTTCCTACCTAACTCCACACCTGGGAAGGACTTTTTGCATGGCTTGGCTTAAAAATGGCTTGACTGTCTACAGCTGTACAGCTCAAGTAGGCAAAGAGATGCTCTGCCACCTTCTGAGATCAGCCAGGATTATCTTCACTCCAGCTGGGAAAAGCAACCAGGAGGAAATGAAAAGCCCAAGAGAGCTTGGATGCAGACCTGTAGAACAGCTAAGTGAGCTTAACTAACATTTATCTAACTGTCTAGGTAGTGCTTTGGAAAGAGAGATCAGCACAGAATTGGAACATCATCAAGAGAGAACTGAGGCTCTGGAATCAACATAATTCTCTGCCTGTGACTCTACAGTGCTCCTGGGAAGCAGCAGTTGCAATCCATCTGTCAGTGTGTCCTTTGCTGTCACAGGATCCTTGCTGCAGACACTGCCACATTCTGCTCCTTTCCATTATGGATGAGGCTGGAGTGTTCCTGGGATATTTTTCTGTACAGGGAGTTTCAGTGCCCTTCTAACCAGTTTTCCTGGTATCTCCTAGGCAGAGAGCAGTCTGGATGTTGGAATTCATATAAAAGCAGACAAAAATTCAAATTCTGTCTTTGCAATTCCTAAGAAACCAGGCACCTTTGCTTTCCAGGCAGCAGCAGAAGCTGAGGGTGGCTGAATTGGCTTTTGAGTGTTTGGAGTGAGAGAGCTGTGAGATTGGCTGTGCCTGCAAGGGAGGGTGATGGTGTGAATGCAGGGTCACACATTGCCTTTGGTGCATTTCTTTTCCCCTTGCTGTTTGAGTTTTTGAGTCTCATCTCTCCCTAAAACCTGCCTTGCTTCTCAGCCAGAAGGATGTTCTGTCTTATTTTTTAAAGCCTGTTTGATGAGTGATATGAACTGCCAGGGAATACTACATTTCACTCCCCCTCATTAACATTGTAAATTAATTTAGGACTCATTTAGATGCAGGATTAACAACCTGAAGATTAATCTCCTCCTTATTCAGAGGACAGATTCAGGATGAACAGCCTTTCGTTTCACATCACCCCATCAGTTAGCAGGACCATCTCTTGGGAATAAAGTGATATTCCTGTCTCTCTGCTTGCAAAGGAACTGTTCAAGGTGAAGGCAGAGGTCTAGGAGACAGGAGTCCTGGTGCCAGCTCTACTACAGGCATCCTCTGCAACCTTGGCCAACTGTTTTTACACTTGGCATCCATTTTCTCCAGTTTGCACATCTACAGAGGTCAGGTTTAGGAGAGCAGACAGAAGATTAAGAGCAGTGTTTCTGGTGGCTTTGGTCAGCATGTTTTATTTCACCAGGGTTAAGGGTCCATGGGTCACAGGCCAGCAGCCAACACAGAAACTTGTTAAGCTGAAGTAATACATTTAATATGTGTTCAGTTGTGTGCCCCTATCCTTACTTAGGTAAAATGGGGTTTTATTTCATCATAGAATGGCCAGAGTTGGAAGGGACCTCAAAGATCATCTAGTTCCAAACCCCTGCCTGCCAGGGACACCTCCCACTAGATCAGGTTGCCCACAGCCCCAGCCAGCCTGGCCTTAAAAGCTTCCAGGGATGGAGCTTCCACAGCCTCTCTGGGCAACCTGTTCCAGTGTCTCCCCACCCTAACAGTGAAGAACTTCCTCCTAATGTCCAATCTAAATCTCCCCTCCTCTAGTTTGCATTCATTCCCCCCAGTCCTATCACTACCTAACATCCTAAAACATGCCTCAGCAGCTCCAGAGGCATTCTCTCCCTGTGCTGGCACTGTGATGAACACATGAGCATCTCTACTGCAGAGGCCAAGTCAAGCCCTCAGTTTTCAGACCAGCAAAAAACCAACCATCTTGCTTTTTAAGCAACAGTTCTCAGTTACAAACCTCCTGACATACTCAGCAGCACTCCTGCAACCTCTCAGGGACTGTTTTCAGATGCCTTCTATGTTTACTAGAGACATAAATAACATTGCTTGCAATTAACAAATGAAATGCCCTGCTGGAGCTTAGCTTTTACTTGCTGCCAGGAAATCATCTGCAGAAGGATTTCATCCACTGAGGGGCATGAAGATGAAATCTTAGCTTTGGCAAGTTGTCTTTTTCCACCAGAATATCTTCTTGAAGGCACTTGGTGTCTAAGGATACACTGAGGACTGGTCCTCTGAGTGCAATAAATACATCCAAATAATTGCTGTAGCAAAGAGCCTGATGGACACCCAGTGCCACCTTGGGCATAACTGACTGAGGCTACTTATCATCAGGAACACTTGGAAGGCTCAAGCTTTCTGCTCTGGACATGTGCTGCCCACATCAGCTTAGCTGAACTCTGCTGTCCCACAGGGAAAGCATTTTTAAAGCCTTAATACAAACTGTTATCAATTGTTTGTACTGCAACAATAGCACAAAGCTTTAAGCACAGATGAGGACCCTGCTGGGCCATGGGCTGCAGAAAATCAAGAGGAGGAGATACTGCAGTGCTTCACCTCCTTTGAAACCAAAAGCCAAATGATGGAGCTCCAGAACCTTCTCACCTCTAGGGTGATGGTAAAGAAGGGAGGGTTTGACACACTTCACTGTTGGCTACAGCTCCATGGACAAGCTCCTGACAAGCTTTTAGTGATAGCATAAGAAAAAGGTGTGGAAAATAATCTCTTTCTGGCACACTATTTCTAATCCTAATTGAATTCTCATTTCTTTCAGAGATATAATTGTTCCAGTGTGACTCCCTCAGAGAGATGCCAGTGGCAAGACAACCACAGCACCACTCATCTAGGACTCCAACTAATAATTCTGCAGGAAGTTTCCAAACCAAACTGTTTCTCCCCCCAAAATACTGCTTTTGCTCTCTGGCTGGTCCTTTCAACTCTCCACGAAGATCAAATGTTCTGTCATGGCTACATGAGACTCAATGTCACCAAATCCAGCCTGTTGACAAAGGCACTGCTCTAAACCACCTCAGGACCTGAGGCCAGAAGAGCTGGGCTTGTCCTGGGGTTGCACAGCTCTGTCTGCACCATTAAAATGTTTGCTGCATTCAAAGGACATCACACAGGCAAAAATCCTTCTTCTTGAAACACAAGGAGAGAAAAGCCTGAAGCTAACAGCACCAAAATGATAGGGATATTGTTAACCCCTGAGTTGCCATCAATGCAGTGGCTGTTAGCCTCTCCTGGAGTTTCCATGCTCAGGTACCTGCCCTGATGAGGTTTACATTTGCACACCAGGCTGTGCTTCCAGCTCCTGTGCACTCAGCAGATTCTCTGCAGAGCACATGAAGTGCAGCAGACGCTACAGTTATTGCCAACCTACAGAGACTTAACCAGAAGTGAGAACCCCAGGGTCCTGTTGCTGGTTCATTATGAGTTTTCTGGTCCAGGGGAAGAAGCCACCTCCTAGTTGAATTTAGTTGTCATGAATAATAGGACTAGGATTGTTTGCTTTTGGCCCATTCTGCACTCAAGCCATTCTGAGCCCTGATCTCCTGCCCACCAGCAAATCAGAACCAAAACAACCCCAAAGCCATCATGTTCATTCATCTCCCTAGCCAGAGGACATTCCACAGCCAATGTGCCCAAGGCCTGTAACTCAACAAATCTGACAACATCCTTCTGAGGAGAGGAAGGTTGCAAGAAGCAGTGAGCAAACACACTCTTACCTGTCTGTAACAAGCCAGCCCCACTGTCCTTGACTCCAAAGTGCTGCTGGATGTCTAGTAACACACCTGCAAGGAGAAGAGAGAAGAAACTCAGTGCCTTCAGTCTTTGAAAAGCATACAACTCAAACCTCCTGGGAACCACCAGCAAGGCTTCAAAGTCCAGTACTTGAGACACCTTACTCCTGAAGTCTTCATGCTGGCTTCTTCCCTGTACATGCACACTCAAGAATTCCAGGCTACTACAGTGACAGCAAAGGTAACTAGGTAGAAAATCATCCAAAGAGGTTGGGGTTGAAATCCTTATGCATGAGAAACTGGTTTTTCTACTTAAATAAGATCAGGGGTTTCCTTTTGTTTGTTTTCTGCAGAATCCAGACCCCTAACTTCTATTTATTTTCCAGAAGAAACAAGGAATCTGGTGATTCTGCACCTCAGGTGCTTCAACTGCTTCCACCAGGCCACCAGATTGAATCCAAGAGAGGTTTTAACATCTCTGTTAGGAGGAGATGTGACATTGATAGGAGCAATGATGCAGGGTCTGACATTTAACTAGTTCTAAAACAAAGGCAGAAAATAAACTTAGTAACAGTGACTGGAGTGCCCAAACACTCAGCTTCAAAGCAACTACAAGCAGAGCCAAACCCAACCTTCTCTCTGCCCTGAAGAGAAGATATTAATTGACATAAGCAAAACGAAGAGGTCTTCTAGCATTTCACATATTCAGCTAGATTTAGCAGTTGGGTAGCAAAGATCTCAAGAGCTGGAATGTCAGGTACACCTGAACAGAGATGCTTTGGTAAACCACTAGCCACCAGGGAAAACCCACAAGAGAGCTTTTACTGCTCCTCTTAGGGGACCAGAGGTTTGCCAAGCTCTAGGTGCTCCACTTGGGCCAGACACAGATCCACAGGCTTGAACATTTGTCTATGGTCAAAACAAACTACATTCTGACTTCTTGGGTCTAGAACAGAGACAGTTACTCTTTTAGTATCTGGGACATCCTTATTTAGGCTACTGACTTCCCCAAAACTTAGGAGATGCAAGTTTCTTCTTGTACAAGAGAGAGACACCATTCTCCAGCTATACTAAACATCTCCAGGTGTTCACCTGCAGTTTAAAACGTGATCCACAGTGATTCTGCTCTTCACTGCAGGTCACAGGGCACCAACTCATCAAGTAAGCACCAACTGGAACTCATTCACCATTTATCTTAGCTTTTGAGGCTGCCAGGATCACACCAAGTGACATACAAAGAGATAAAAGGCCCAGAGATAACTATTCCCAGAAGACATCAGGAACCATGCCAAGTAAACAGACACCAATTTAAGGCACTGAGGGAAAAGAAGATACAGAGAGGAAAGGAAAAAGTAAGAAAGCTCATTTGTCCTCTTCCACACTGCTTGTACATCACCATTTACTCAGGGCAGCATTCAGTTTGGTTTTTAGCCTACCAATACCATCAGCTCAAGCTCCTGCAACAACCTTCTACTCTATCAGACTGTTTAGCCCTGAGCAGAGAAGGCTCAGGGTGGAGAAGGGTGTGAAGCTTTATCAGTGTGTGTCAATACCTGATAAGGGAGAGGGTAAAGAGAGCAGAGGCAGGCTCTTCCCAATGGTGTTGAATGAAAAGAGGCAAAAAGCACAAAATGAAACATAGGCAATTCCATTTAAATGTAAAAGAAAAACCTTTTTACTGGGAGAGTGGCCAAAGCCTGAAGTAGGTTGTCCAGAGAGACTGTAGATTCCCCACCCCTGGGGGTATTCAAAACCCAACAGGACATAGTCCTGAGCAACCTGCTCTAGTTGAGCTGCCTTTTATAGCAGGAGATTTGGACTAAATCATCTTCAGAGGTCACTTCTAACCTCAGTTATGCTGTGGTTCTGTAACTTTCTCAAGTATTAAGTGCCTGAATGCATCCAGCCACACACAGTTATCCCCAGCCTTTCTTTCCCTTTGGAGCATTGCTGTCTGCTAGAATTCCAACAGGAACTTCTTAGCTGCCTCTTGGACTGCAGCCTTACCTCCATTTTCAAAGTGCCCTGGCATTTCTTGCCTGTCCTTCCCTCACTTAATAACTGAGCTATCATTATCCAGGCAATATTTGATGAACTAAAATAAACTTTGCCTTTGCCTAGCAAACCCCTCTGGGGTTTAGCTGACTTACAGAGTCCCCTTGGTGTCCCACCCTTTCACAAGGAAAAGAGCTTCTCTTGCAACCCAACCTAGAAACCTTACTTAGCCTAAGCAGCTCTCAACACCTTCAGTTTGTGCCCCATTACTGACAGGTCCCAGACTGCCCATGGCAGGTGAAGCTCACTCAGACCAAGTCAGAAAAAACAGATCCTATAATCCCAGTTTTCTAGATGATAAATCCAACAGTATTCTCAAGAAGAACATGGAAGAAGAGAGGAAATCCTGAGTACAATGTTTTCTTAGTCTCTTCTATCATCTCTCAGCTGTCCCACCCCAAACCAAAACATCCTCTTAACTCTCTGCAGCTGAGCCCCAAACACTCCAGCTGGAGAAGCCACCAAGCCAGAGGGACACAAGCTCTCCTTGCTCTTACAGACACAGGTAACATAAGACTTCATCTAAGCAGGTATGTCCCTGGCTGCTCCAAGTGGTGGCAGTTCACCTCCTGATCCATGGGCAAATGGTTTCCTGAGGGATGGCTCCTGCTCAGCCCATCACCTCGAGGCTTATGTCAGTTTGGCACCCACCTTTCTTTCAGGATGGAGTTTCAAGTCCTACTGATATGATGATAGGTTTTCTTTTTTAGGAGTTAAATAAACTCTGTGAAACAGGCTACAAGGATATTACCTCCAGGCTGTGAAGAAAAACAGCAGAAACAAGACTAAACCAGGGCCAGTGCAACTGTACTGCTCCAGCAAACCACTCCAGGTCAGATGGCATCTAATGAAGGAACTTATTCTGATGCTGGTGCAGACAGACTGCCCCGAGGGTAGAAAACTCTGTGCTGAAGTGATGATGACCAAGCAGGATTCAGACCTTCTCAACTAGCAGGTGCACAAGGGGCAAGAGCAAGCCAAGAACAGAATCTCACCTGCACCAAAGCAAAGTGTCCTGCCACAGGATACCTGCTTCAGGGATGGGAAAGGGGAGCTGGAGAGCTGCAGCCTGCCTTGTTACAGCTGTTGGGGGAGGGAAACCCCTTCAGCAGGGAAGCTGGACTGGATTCTCTCCACAGGCCCTTTCCAGTCTCAACCACTCTGGGATTCTGTGCTCCTAATCCCAGGATGGAATACACATGGCACACCCAGAGCTCCCTCCACCACCCTGAAAGATGCCTTCCCTGCCTACAGCAATCTATTCCCAGCCATGGCAGAACACCAGAGTGACACATGAAACCACCAAAAACTATGAGGAGCTGGGGATATGATGGAAAACATAGCCTCAGAAAGATGATTTTTTGGTTTCCTTGGATTTGCATCAGAAACCAGAACAGCAAGTGCAAGGGATTACAGGGGTGCCTACACTGACAAGCAGAGGAGGTCTTCCACTTCACTGCAAAGAAATTACCTGTCCAGTGACAATGGCTTTACAGTCCTACAGTGCTTTTTTTCCCCCCACAAGAGATCTTAAGGTGTTTTACAAGCTTGTCCTAACATAGCCACAAAGGAAATACATTTAGGACACTGAAGTGCAGCCACCTTGGATTAAGCCTGTAACTTTACTGTGGTGGCAGAGAGGGAACTGGGTTCTGTGGATACTTACAGCAAATAGGCCAACACAGAACCATAATTATAAGTCCCATGTGAGCTTGGAAGAAGGTCTCAGATGCTTCAGAGAGATCTGCATGTCTAATTGGCATGAGTTTCCCACTCCCAAGTCTATTTTACATTCTCTTTGGACTACAGGTGTTTTGATATGGGATTTAGAGCATTAAATTAGAGACAGCAACAGAGGAGATGATGCAAGAGCTCCATGAAGTGATAGGAGTTGCTCTCTGTTGTGGGAGCTTTCCTGCTCTGCTCACTCACATGGGCAGACACTCCTCCTCCTCTCTTAAATTTGCTCAGCTCTGTTTCCACCTCACCATGGCAATGAACCACTCCAAACTTTAATAAGGGATACAATTAAGCAATGATAGACCAGAGGAGAATGCAGGGAAATGATAGAGCTTTTGACTATCTTTTAGCTTCTAGATGATGGGAAGGCAGAGATAGCTGGAGCCAGGCTCCAGACAATGAGCATGTTGCTTGCAGAATTGTGCTCCCAGGTGTCTCACAACACCTGATGCAATCCAAGAAAGAGAAGCTGCCACATGTGGCTGAAAGGGGCTTTCTTGGATTCAAGGTCATGCCTATGTTCCAGGAGGATCTCAAAGCAGCCATGAGCAGCTAACAGGCACCACAGTCATCCTGAGGCAGCCTCTCAGCAGGGCTGATGGCCATTGGGGATGTCTTTCTGATTCCAGGGCACACATTAGTGCTACCACCCAGTATTTCTTAAGCACCTTGGGTATTTTCAGGACTGAAAACAGGAACCATGGTGCCAACCTTCCAAAGTAGCTTACCAGCTGAACCAGACACTGTTAATGCTGATGTAGAGCTTGGAACTCAGTGAGATGAAACACAAGCAGCACCTAGCCAGGAGTGCTGATCAAGATGGGCACAGAGACAGGGCTTAGTGGGGAACCCAGACAGAGGAATGGCTGCTTACTTCAGCCCTATCTAGGCTACTTTCCTGATCCTGCACACCATGTCTGAGGACCTGACAAAGACACCAGCACAGTTATTGGATTTTTCTGGGCACTGAGGGTGAAAAGGACTTTTAAAGAGTAATTTGGAGGATAAAAGGTCTTTGGGCATGGAGTGTTAGATAGGGAGGGAATGTCAATGGGAGGAGGAATGTGGCTGACCTCACCCACCCACAGTTTCAGGGGAGGTTCTGGGATCTAATGCAGGATCCACAGTAGTGCTGCCATTTTTAATGGCCACTTCACAAGCAGGGACTATAAAAGACCTGATTCTGAGGCTTGTGGAATGCAGGTCCATATTTAATGGCCTAAGTTATCTCTGATTTGGAGGAAATGCTTTGGGAAAGGCAAATTTTCCTGGAAATCCACAGTTCAGGCTTCACGTAGGGAGGAACGTGGTCAGATCATGCAGGAGGCAAAGCTGCTTCCCTAGATAAGCTTTATGTTCCTGAGCAGAGCTACAACAAAACAGAAGTTGCAAGCCTGAAAGGTCATCTGTGATGGGGTAAAAAGGTGCTCCAAACAAAAGGTCATCTTAGTACAAATGTTTTTTTATGGTAACCATCACTTACAGAACTACTCCCTAGCAGATCTAGTGTGCAGGATGCCTTGGTTACCCCTTCTATTTAAAAGAAACATGGGCTCTTCAGGGTAACCACTACCACCTGTGTATAGGAATACAAAGTCACCATGGCAAGAAAGTGTTCATAAACTAAACCACAATGAAGTCACATTTTCAAAGGAAAAAACCAAAACAGACAACAGAGCTCTATTTCCCACTCACCAAACCAAAACATCATCATTTGATTTCCAATGGTTTCCAAGGCAGGTGCAAAATACAGAGTTAGCCTCTGCACAGAAAGCAGAGCTACAGAAACAACAGGCACAGGTTTTCAGCTCACCAAGCCTTGTATCAGTAATGCCAGTGCATAGTCTTCAAGCACTGTGTGTGTCTTGCAGTGTCACTGGCCAGCATAGCTACCTACAAAGCACATGCATCCAGGTTGCCCAGAGAGCCTGTGGAAGCTCCATCCCTGGAAGGTTTTAAGGTCAGGCTGGATGGGGCCCTGGGCAACCTGATCTAGTGGGAGGTGTCTCTCATGTCCCACAGAGCCTGAGCAGACTCTGTACTGACAGTTTGTTTTCCTCCAGTACCTGTTGCTACACAGCCCTCCTCCTTCTGAAGGCATTTTCCCTCCCAGGCTGTGCTCCCTGGTTCTTCCAGGACCAGCTCCTGCAGGTGGAGGTAACTAAACAGGGGTAGCCAAGCCTGGCCTCCTAGCCATTAAAGGCACAAGCCACCCTCCTACTATCAGGCTCTTCCTGATGCCTCCAGCCATATTCAACCTGCTTCAACTAATGCATTAAGAAGGCCCAGGAGTGGAGTACACACCTGTCTGTTCAGAGACATGTGAAAAGATGAGGTGGAGAGGAGTTGATTCTGAGGTCTCTGTGATTGTATCTTCACTGCAACCCCAAGGTGTGACTGCAGTTCACACAGATCCCTGAGCTTCAAACGAGCTGGCTTCAGCTCAGCCACCCACTAGCTATTCAACACCAGCTTCACAATTTGGATCCTATTTAAATACTCAGCTGTAGAAACCACCATGGTAGCCCTGCTGATATTTGTACCTTAAGATAAATTCCCCACTGCTACCAGAACTAGCAGGTCTACAACTAAACCCAGGAGCATCTTCTTTGGATTGCCAGGAAAGCATTCCCTGCCTGACATGCAAAAAGCAGCAGGCAGGCAGGCTCTTTAAAATGAGTGGTGGCATCTGGCTGGAAAACACTGACAGGAGCTTCCTTAGGACACAGCCACACATTGATTTTTCCTTCTGCAAAGCTAATTTCCACTGCTGCTCGACATGGCAGTGTGCATGGGTGACAGAGGCTTTGGTTTTGAAACAGTGCTGCAGGATTCAAAAGAAACCAACAAAACAAAAGCAGCAACTAGACAAATGAAAACAAGGGTTTCCCAAGATCTACTCACACTGGCATGCAAGAAACTTGTGACCTAGAAAGCATTGAAAAGAAACTGCCAACACCCACAGCAGCATGTCTAAAAAGGGGCTTCCCTGGGTAAGAAAGCAGAGCACTGTGAAGACAGAAATCCAGCACAGCAGTTCAGACAGCTAAGAATGAGCCAAGCTCTCACTGCCCAGCTCTGCATCATTCACAGGCCATGAAACAGCTGCTTAAAAACCTGCAGACCAAGCCCCAGAGTAGGCAGGGGTGAGGGTTCAAAGCCTCCACAGACACTGATAGCCTCCCACTACCTGCAGATGCAGGAAGGTGCTGGGGTGAAGGCTCATCCCAGAAGATAGTTTGGAATGGAGAGCAAAGCCCTGAGGGCATCCCCCTGAAAGCTTTGACACTCAGGAGGAACTTGCTGTGCTCCTGAGCCCCATTTCCAGTGGCTTTCACTCAGGTAGGGGCTGTCCCCTCTGCTGCCTGGGAAATGAAACACTTCTCTCTGCTCTGTAGTGACATTCTTCTTGTGAATCCAAACCCAGTGTTACCCTCAGAGACTTCCACCACCTCCCAGCCACTTTTCTTCATGTTTTTAGCATCCTTGGACTATCAGCAGGGAAGTGTCTGAGCTATTCATTCATTTCCAAAGGCTACTGGCTTACCTGCATGATTCCTAACCAGCTATTAGCAGTGGGGAAAAAAAATAAGGAATGCAATTAACCAAGGGCTTAGAGAAGAAAATGGATTAAAACAACAACTTCTCCCTCTTTCTCTCTGGCAGGGGCTAGGCAGTAATAAATGCTGGTTCCTTTACCATAGCTCAAACTCCACTGTGATGTTGCATGCAAAGTCTTAGGACAAAATTGCCTGCAAGAGCAGAAGGAGATGAAAAAAAAAGTTCATCAGGAATAGAATCAATTAGCACAAGGCATCATTAACACAGGGTCAGGGTGTCTAGGGAAGGGAGCACTGGGCAGCTAGGCCTGCTCAGATGGAAAGAAATAAATCAAGCAAAACAAAACAAATAGGGATTTGAATGCAACCATGGCTGCTAAAGGCTGGGTGCCTCACTAGCAAAACCACACCTTAATCAAATACTTCATCTCCCTAATTACAGTGTAAGCCTGTTCCCAGGACTATGGCTGGGAAGGAAGCCCTTGTCCAATGGGGAGCATGACATACTCAGCCAACATGAGCCCAGGAGCTTAAACACACTCCAAAACATGGAAGATTCTCCATTTGTGATCCAATGCAACACCAGCTCTCCCCAGTAAAACTGCAAAATGACAGGGGTTAAGTCTAAGACTAAGCTCCCAGGGCTGCTTCCCTCTCCTCTCCACCCCTGCAATGAGATCCTTCATCTCACTCCTGCCTTAGCCTATCTCAATCAGCCTTGCAATTCCCACAAGCCAAAGGGAAGGCTTCAATTAGAGAGAAATGATGTGATTTGTCTCAAAGGACAGGCTAAAATGAACTGGCACCTAGACCTGACCTTAAAACCAAATGTATTCACTGAGACTTGGAAAGAATCAGCAGCTGTTACAGCTTTGAACAACAAACAAAACCCTAAGTAGTGGCTAAGGTTTCTGCTAGTCCTCTGAAATGCCAGGAATCATTCACAGCTTTTGGATGAAGCTGGCCCAGCCTTTCTCCCACACCCAGCATCTCCAGCTCAGGACTCCCTCAGACCTCCTGTCCCAGCTCTTTTAACTTGGCTTTGCAGAGCAACACCTCTGCTCCAGCACAGATTCTTCACCCAGGGAAATGGCTGCTCTTGGGACATGTCACATCTAATCAGCAGCCTTAACAGGTTTTCAGACCAACTCACAGAGCCTCCAAAAATAAGGACTTTATTGTCCCACTTATCCAAATCTCTGAAAAGTGCAAGACTCAACCCATTCATGCTCTCTTTGGGC
The DNA here is from genome assembly GCA_013399015.1 of Galbula dea. Classification (NCBI taxonomy): domain Eukaryota; kingdom Metazoa; phylum Chordata; class Aves; order Piciformes; family Galbulidae; genus Galbula; species Galbula dea. Next base: position 1,420,774 of record VWZX01003366.1, on the reverse strand, counting down.
ATGCTCTGGCTGCAAAAAACAAGTGCCACCAAAAGCTCTAGTTGTCTTCTGGCTTTCTAATCTTTACAGGAGACTCAGAAGCCTAGCTCTAATTCAGGCCATGAAACCTATCTCAGAGACTTTGTACATCAACTAATTAAAACAAATAAAAGCAGTATAGATAATGATAGAGCAAATCAAGTGCATATGAATTCAGGCAGTGACTCACCACTCCCTTCTCTTCCTTATAGGAAAACCTGGCCTCTCACCAGACCCGAGTGACAATGAGTCAGGAAACTGGCATGAGCCACAAACTGCAAGGAAATTCAAATCAGCATCTACAAAAAAAATCTCTTTTTGGGGAGCTTTTGGAGCTTTCTGCTGCCTTGGGACTGATGTGGCTGGGGACTTGACAGCTCTGTTCTCATGGGCTCCTAGCTAGGCAAAAATCAGCAAAGGAAAGAGCCATTTACATCTCTCCCTGAGACAGTACACAGTGCTTGGCTCTTGTTCCCAGAGCCAGCCTGATGCCTTTACTTCCACATCTTCATGCCTCTATGTTAACCAAATGCCTTTGAAGCATATAGCTGAATGCTCAAAATCACCTTATCTAGTAAAGAGCCAGATATCACTGCTTTGGAAGCAGCCAAAGGAGATGCAAATGTTTTGAACAGGACAAAAGTGAGAGTTAATGGCATGAGGGTAACAGTTCTCAGCTCAGTTGTGGGCAAGCAGAACCTCTAGCTGCTTACTTTGGTGCCTGGCACTGAGACCTTGCCCTGTTAGCTTCTGAAGCAGCTCCTGTCAGACTCCAGATCTTCAGGCAGGTTGGGAACAGGAAGGCCACCAAAAAGCTTGTGCTACCAGGTGCACCTTCTGTGCACAAGCACCTGTGTCTCTGAGGACATCAAGACACCACTTTTCACTCTAATAAAATGTGCTTCAAAAGAATTATCTCCAGGGAAATGAAAAGGTAGAGATTTCAAGGCTGGGAAGGCTGATGGAAGGAAGCCTCTAGATTCTCTAATGTTACAGACCCTAGGGAGGGAGCATTCTTTACCCACTCCCTCCCTTTTCATGACCACACACACTTTTGGGACACAGAAGACTGAGACATGAGTGAACAACTGGGGTAATTAGGGACTGATGATTTACAGCAGATGACAGCTAATTTCTCCAGTTAAGGAGATTTCTATCAAATCTGTAGAAATATGCACTCAGCTTGGACATACTTCCAAGTGACTGCATTTCATCCCTCATTTGCATTTTGCTTCTCCTTAGCAATGCCTCCAAGCTATTTTGGAACATCACAAGCTGCCCAGGGCATGCTGCTATATTTTTATGCAATTGTAAGAAGCTTTCTATTCATTTTTACTACAAAGACTGTCTTATAAAATGCAGGGGACATGCCAGGTGTAGAGGCAACCCTGTCCAGAGGGGTCTGCAGAAGAACAGCAGCCAGGTAGAAAAGCAGCTTTGGCACAGGGAACAGCAGGAACATTCCAGGCAGGTTTCTACTGCACAGAGCTGCCAGTTTCTCAAAGCAAGACACAGCCACTGTCATGAGAATGAGTTCTGGTAATCAGCTTCATGCTAGCACAGGAGTATGTGAGCACATCTCCAGTGCTCCTGCCAAGCTGTATGCTGGTTTGAAACAGTGGCTCTGCAGTGGCAGTTCATGCCCACTACACAGATCTCCCTCTGTGACCTAGATCTGGATAGGATCATGAGGCTTTAAGTGCAAAAGCAGGAGAAGCTGGAATTGCCTCCCCAGATTAAAACCTGGATAAAACTGTGATGCAAACTTGGTGCTCTACAGCCCACATCTAAAACCACAGGAAATCTGTAAAAAAAAAAAAAAACAGCCCCAAAGCCCTACTATTTCAAGTAGCTACCTAAATCTTGGTTTAACTTCCAGATGAAAAAGCTTTTGGTTGTAGATAAAAATACCTCCCCTAACTTTAGGAGTCCCTGAATGGCCCTTCCTGTTAAATACAGGCTTTCAACTCCTGGGAGGCACTGCTGCTCAACATGGCAAGTAGGTTTCTGAGCCTTGCCATCCTGCAGAAAGAAAGGAGAATAAAGCTACTCCAAGGCCAACACTGCATGCTGCTCCCCTTCACCCACCTGTCCTCCCTGTTCTCTCCAGAGCACCATAACCAGGACCTTCTGGGTCCCCTCACTCATCTCTTGACCTGGAGGACACTATGATCTGTACAGCAGCATCTACTCAAGGCATATTCCCTTCCTCCTTCCCCCTCCCTATTCTTGTATTCACTTGGGGAACTCTCCCATCACAAGAATTTACACAAGATTAAGATTCTACACAAGAATCTTACTACATGGATGATGTAAATAAATCAAAAGCTCCTGTCAGGAGGAGCTTCTTTCATATCCTTACATGACCCAAGGAAGACATTCTTCTTGCACATGAGCCTTGCAGGTCTACTGCTACTCACAGGCTCCTGAAACCCTCTTCAGCCTTCTGCTGGCTCTATTTAAAGCAGCCACTGCTGTCCTCTTGTCACAGGCATTTTTCCATCTGTGGCTGGCTGGAAAAGCTCTTCTGCCATTGTCCCCTCCAACATCTCCCACCCATGAAAAACATCCTTCCCTGAGCACAAAGCAACACAACACTTCTCCTCTGCACACAGACAGGAGTGTGTGTGTGCATGCAGCTCCCAGAGAAGTGCACCAAGCATTGCTATTGCCTTCTGGGTCCTGGTCAAGCTGTGCTAGGAAAGGAGCTAAGCATGGTACCCACCTGTCCATGGCTGCATTAATTGTTCTAAGCAGCTGACAAGGCAAGTGGCTTTGTACAGTTAATTAGCAAGGCACACAAGGATTCAAAGAAAGTCTTGTGTGGGGCATAAAAGCTTGTTTAGGAACCCAGGGCTTAGCCACAGCAATATTAGGGGGGGGGAAAAGAAAAGAAAGCAGCTTTGGAGTTCTCACAGGAGGTATTTAAAAATCACAGAATCATTAAGGTTGGAAGAGACCTCTAAGATCATCAAGTCCAACTACCCTACCACTGAGCTATATCATTAACTACCACATCTATATGCTTTTTAAGCACCTCAAATGTGTCAGGCTAGCTTCTTAAACATCACAGAATTATCAAGGCTGGAAGGGATCTCCAAGATCATCAAGTCCTATCAGCATCATCTAAAACCACATCCCTAAGACTAAACCAAGTCCCTAAGTCCTACACCTAGATGCTTTTTAAGCACCTCCTGGACTGAGACTCTACCACCTTCCTGAAATGGCCTATTAAATGACTTAAAAATGAGCTATTAAAGAATTTACTATGTTCTACAATAGCTCCAGGGCTGATCCCCTAGTAAAATCTCCATATAAAAGCTAAGACCTGCACAAGGGTGTGTACTTAGCTGAGAACAGAGTGCCCCAAAAGAAGCATCACAGCTAAGGCTTCTCTGTAATTGGAAGGGGTCACTGCTGAGGCCATGTGACTGGAGTGATACCAGGAAATCCTCACAGCACAAACAGGGCTTGTCCTGTTTTATTTAGAGAGGATTTTAGTCTGTGTGACCTGTAGCAATTTCTGAAGCTGGAACACCCTCCCACAGCAGTGTTTTGGGGTTTTGCCTAGCTGCACAGCCACAGGACCTCTAGGAGAAGGGCTCTGGGAACAGGACAGTGACACACAACTCCTGAGTGACACACCCACCTGAGCAAGACCTGACTTCAACCCAGGCTTAAGAGACAGGACTGCTCAGTTCCCAGCCCTGACACTCCATCACTATTATAACCTTGGGTAAGTTACTTGATCATGCAGAATTTCAGAGCCTACATTAGCCTAATGAAGATAATAACAATAATCATGTGTGTCACAGATAGAGTGGGGCTTGGTTATTATGTTCTTGGGGAGTGCTTAGAAGAGCCCTAGATGAAAGGGAAATTAGGAGAAGGAAGATTAATTAGAAGACATGTGCAGCCCAACTAAAAAACAGACAGGAATATTTTTGTTGTTGCTGTTATTAGGAGAGAGAGTCTCTCCAATCTAGGGCAGCTTTTATTTCTGTGTTGGGAAAGCAGATCCATTTGAACCACTTTCCACCTTCAAACTGGATCTGTAGATGGTGGGGAGGTGATAGAGGCTGCTGAGCCTCAGAGTGCAAACATAAAGAGGCCTTTGATCAAAGGGCTGGGTTTTACAGTGCCTGGGGTTCCTGATGGGACAAACTGACAGACCTGCCTGGGTGACAGGGCAGAACAAGGAATCAGAAGCTGACTGCCCCTCTGAAGGGAAGCCTAGGAATGAGGAAAAGGAAACATTTCCTGTGGCTCAAGAGAGCAGAGTGAGCAGCAGCACCAGAGGGAAATGCTGCAATGAAATGGTATTAACCAGCACTTGGGAATTTAACAAGAGTTGTGCAAATGGAAAGAGCTTTTCTACAGTGCTTTTTAACTCAGAGGTACTCAGCATGCCTCATTTAGGTCAGTACCTACCATGACCTCTTTTAAACACGGGGAAAGAGACAGGGAGGGGCAGGAGCTGATCTCTTCTCTCTGGTGATCACTGACAGGAGCCAAGGGAATGGCCTGAAGCTGTGCCAGGGGAGGGGCAGGGCAGATCCTAGGCAAAGGTTCTTCCCCCAGAGAGTGGTGGAGCACTGGAACAGGCTCCCCAGGGATGCAGCCATGGCACCGAGCCTGACAGAATTCCAGCAGCATTTGGATGAGGCCCTCAGGCACATGGGGTGATTTTTGGGGCTGTCCTGTGCAGAGACAGGAGTTGGACTCCATGATCCTTGTGGATCCCTTCCAACTCAGGAGACCCGAGGATTCTATGTGGTGATATGTCTGAGCTCATGTGTAATTGAGCAACACAGCCTAGAATAAGACCCAAGCTGCCTAGTTTTTCCCCTAAGCTTCATCCTGGACTGCTGTCCACTTGCTGGCCTCTGGACTAGGCTTCTTTCTCCTTTCCCAAAGCAGAAGCCTTGCTCCTCCTGCAGCACACTAGCAGTGATACCTGCAACGCCTGAACACATCATCCAGTGACAAATGCAGTTCTAGCTCTAACTTCACTGTGTGCATTTTCAGAGTGATCCCAAATTCCATCAGCTGTCCCTCAGGCCATCCAGTAATGAATTTGTTAAAAAATAGATGAGTACAGGAACCAGGGAAAAGAAAAGTAAATTAGTAATTGTACCATTCTCTCCAGGACACAGACAAACCTTTTCTGCACCAGGCACAGAGAGGGATCTGGCTTTAAAAACATATAGGCTGGCATTGAACCTTTCATCTCCCAGGAGTCAGACTTCTGGGGTTTCTTCTTCTGCCAGCAAGTCACCTACACTTGAATTTGTGATCATGAACAACACAGGAGAATTAAAAAAGGACACAGCCTCCACTTGTTCCAGGAGACATTGCAATACAGCTGGCTAAAGGAGGAGTTTGGGGTTCCCCCCTAAACTATAAACAGTAAAAGGCTCTAATTTGTTAAGCTTCTCTGCATGAAATGTGCATTAATTCCTTAATGACAGGTGCACCTCAGAGCCAGGACAGCTAATCAGAAGATCAAGAGTTAACCACAGCACACAGCTCAAAGAAGCCCACATCTTCTTCAAAGAAAGGCTTGGCAAGATCCCACAAGCCAGCTCACAGCAAGTTGATAGCAAAAAGCTATTTCCCAAAAGCAAAACTAACAATCCCTGTTTTCCTAGGGCTTTATGTCCTGAGACAGCATTCTCTAAGCTTTATCTTTTGCCTTTGTGGTTTACCCTCCCATCTAATACACTTGAAGCTCATGTCACAGGGACTCTCTCATTGCCCTCTCCAAGCTCCTATGAACCCTCCAGCAGCACTGTATCTTTGAGAAGTCTTTCTTCAAGTGTGGTCAGCATTGACCAATGCATGAAACCAGTGAAGGGTGAGGGAAATAAAGACTAACCTAGAGAGAGCCTGACTTACAAAACAGCCTCTGTTGAAAAAGAAACAGCTTCCATTGCAATTCATCTCTTCATTTACTGGAACTGCTGAAGCTCTTTTATTGTGCTCATAGTAGCCACATTATATTGCAGTGACTTTTCTGTTCCAGAACAGCTCTGTGCATTATAGATCTGAACCCAGCTAGTGCCTCTTCCTCTCCATAAAGAAGCAAAGCAGCTCCACTGATTCCTCCTCTATACCTCCAAGGCTCAGTGCTTTATCTCTTGCCCATCACACCTCTCCCTTCTGTGAATCAACGTTGGCAGCAGTCTTTTAGTACAATAAAACACCCCAACTTTGGGGAAAAACCAGACCTTGCAGTGGTGTTTCATAACCTGCTGCTCCCCAGCTGGCCAAGGAAACAGGACTTTTGAGATAGACAGTCTCTCTAAGCCTCATTCCTCATCTCAGGATGCTAACTCTTCAGAGCTAATCAAGACTGGACCCAGGTGCTGCACTGAAGGGACTGCCACTGAAACAAAGCAAACAGGATTTATCTCTCCCTCCCTACCCTCACCCTCCTTTGGCATAGAAGTATCTGAACAGCTGAAGAGAGAGGTTCAGGAGGAAAATGGTCAGCCACCAAAGGTGTACAGAACAAAAAGGGCAGAGCTCCCTTTCAGGAAGCAGTCTGCTGTGGTCCTGTGAAGGTGGAGAAAAGAAAAGATCCATTTCAAAATCAGAAGCAAGCCAGTCCTCATTCTGAACAGCAATCCACACTATTTGGTCCTGCACTGCAGAGGCTGCTGTTGAAGGTACCTCTGGTAGGACACAGAAGTCCTTTTGATCATTTATTCTTCATTTAGATGTTGAGCAGAAAACAAAGGAACCCTAGCTGTATGTCCATTATAACACTGCCTAATGCAGAGGGGATGGAAAATAAAAAGCAGTGTCAGTCTGGGGCAAAAAGGATAAAAACAAAGCCCTTCAAGGCTGTCTGGTTACTGAAAGTAACTAACAGAAGTACAGTGAGGAGCCTGTGTGGTCAGGAAGGCTAAAATAAATGAGGATTCAGGAAGGACTGCCAACTGAGCACCAAAACTGGTGCCATCAGACAAAAGAAACTCCTTGTCAGACACTCTGCTGCAGGTGGAAAGCAAATTTAACATTGGGTCCAAAGCCTTTATTCCATCTGCTCATGACACTGGGCAGGACTCATGCCTGACAGCAAGTCTCCCCAGGGTGTGCAAGACCCTTGCTGGGAAGCTGGGCTGGAGAGCACCTGCTGACCACTGCTTCTGTCCATCCCTCAGGGCTGAACCAAGAGAAGTTTGGGCTGGAGGGAAGTGCAGACCAGAGCACAGGATGGACAGAGCTCACTGCTGAACATGGTGAGCAGCTGTATAGGGCAGGTAAACCCCCAAGGACCTGAGAGAAGCTCTGAGACCTACCGTAGCACAGAGAACTTGATTTTCAAACAAGCACATGCCAAGCTAGTGAGGGCACTTTCAAGTCAGTCCAACAGTGAGACATAAATGCCACCCAAACTCCAGCAGATAGCTGTGAGCAGGTCTGAACAGGCACACCAGGTGTTCCCAGGAGGTACAAGCTCTACCAAGGGAGCTGCAGCATTCCTCACAACCTCCGCATTGGAATGAGTTTCAGATGGGGTCCCAGAAACCTTCTCCTCTGCCAGCTATTTCCTGGCAAGGTCTTTGGGATGATGGAGATGAAAACAAAAGAAAATTCATCTTTTTTCTTCATTTAGGAAAGGTGCAATTCATGACTCATAGTAAGCTTGTCTAAATAAATGGCCTTGTTCAAATCTTATTTGTAATTATACTTCAAGTCAGAGACTTTCAAAGCTGCACTGAGACTATGGCATCCCACTGCCTAATTTATTGTTGTTTGAAGCAGGTACTGTGTGCCCAAATTCCCTTGGCAGATTGTATCTCAGCTTAAGTGTTTTGCTAGAGGTAATTTTCACGTGTTCATGACAGCAGCAATGAGAGGAAGGAAATGAAACAAAAGAGAATTCCATCTATCTTGTCCAATTTCTTCCTCTCTCTGGGGCAAGAGGAAAGATCTGTACCCTGCCACCTGTAGCCTTGCTGGGCTCTGCCTGGTTTGGCACTGGAGAGCAAGGGGAAGTGAGGAAGGAACAAGTGCAAGTGCTTTTGGAAAGGAAACCAGCCAGTAGGTTTTACCTGCCATGAATTTCTTAGAAATGTGACAAACTGCTCTTTGTGCTGCTTCTGCTCACTCCACTAGCCACTGGATCATCACAACAATGGCAATGAGCAAGGAACAAGGGTAATTAATAAGTCACCTGCATACTTCATTAGATTCCTGCAGTCCTCAAACAGACTTAAATTTCATAAGGATCACAAAAAAGTAGAGAAATCTAGAAGTTATTGAGGGGAAAAATGAAATCACTTGTGCTAATGCATAGATAAATGTGGAACCTTCATCTGCCTAGGAAAGGAGTTTCAGGAGCACCTCACTTGAACTACTCCAGGCATGTTGACAGGGCACCTGGTGATCCTCAAGGCAACTGATACAGTTCTGAGGAACTGGCCCAGAGTTGGTTGTTCCTGAAAAGTTGGACTAAGAACAAAAATGGTTGGAGAAGTGCCTGTCCTGTAGCTACTGCTTTTTAATACCTACCCCAGTGCTGCAGTGTTGTGTGGAGACTTAAGACATGGAGCAAGCACATGGAAAAACAGCAGCCCCCAAAGAGACATCACTGCTAACAGCCATAGTCACCCATTTGTGACTACAGAGGTGGAGCTGGGAAAGTTCTCATCTGTCCTTTAGCTGACACACTGTCTAACCAAGAGACATTTCTACATCAAAGTAGAATCAAATCCTAAAACAAACCAAAAAATGCTACATTTACTAGGACTGTAAATTATACATATATTCAGGGAAAAAAAAAAAAAAAGAGTTCCCTAAATGAGCTCAGCTTGTTCTTTTTGCTGCTGCTAGAATATCTGGACCACTTTCCTTTGCTTCAAGTGTCTGCTACAGGCAACAAAATATAACTTGAAAATTCACCTCTGAAATGGCAGGGACTGAGATCTCTCTTGCAATGGCTTTAAAATCACCTGGAGTTTCAGAGAACACTTAATTCATGTCCTTGTAGATGGGGTCACAAACTGCTATTGCTTACCTGTTGATGCTCTAAGGGCCCAAAGGAGGACTGCAGATACTCAGGGACAACTGACAATGCCAAGTGTTAGAAGTGACATAGACTCCATCCCACTCCTGCTTCCTTTTGTTTGCAATTTCCTAGCTCTATCTTGTTACTAACACCAATTTTGGGGGGTGAGGAGAAAGAAAATATTCCCCTCAGGTACACCAGCCTAGGATACTGCAAAGAGAAAAGACTGCAGAAGACATCTAGAGACAGGAGGATCCTGCAGAACCTCCCTTCTGCTCAGCTGTGCAGTAGGGAAGTGGAGAGAAACTGCTCTGAAAACAAAAGCCAAAGAAGTGTTTTCCTCCAGCCATCATCAGGGTTGCTTGTCAGATCAGATGAATTGTATTTTTGCTGCTTTTGTGCTCCATTCAGATGCAAAGTAAATGCTTGAAGAAAATTGCTAGTTCTGGTCTTTACACCCTTCAGATATGCAGCTGGAGTGAGAGTTCTGCTCTGGCAAAGCAACAGCACCAACAAGATAATCTAAACCTAATGGCAGTCATACTGCAAGAACTAGGAAACCCAGGCAAAAGCCTCCTTCATTCTCTCCCACACCCTCTCTAATAAACTTTATGCTCCTACAAGATTTCAGGACTTATCTTTACAGCAAGTTTTAGGGAAATGGGCAACTTCAGGGTAAAGGTTAGGACCTTGGAAGTAGGACTGAAGGAAGGAGGTTAGTAAAGGTAAATGGAGCCATGAGAAACCTTCTCCCTACTTCAGCAAGGAAAGCAGAAGCTTCACAGAAGGCAAATCTTTTTGGAGTCACCAGCAGGCATTTGTCTTGGTTTCCTTTCCCATCTGCCAATGGCAGGCACTCTGCAGCCTCATGCTGCAGCTTTGCAGAGAAACAGACTCAGTTCAACTTGAAGATTGAAGAACTGCCATCTCCTGTGTCACTGGTTACCCTTGGGATATTTGGCACTTTCCTTAAAACAGCTGTTACTGCACTTACCAAATATCTTTAAGATTAAACTCTTCAAAAATGATATGGCAAAAATCAGAGAATCACCAGAGTTGGGAGGAACCTTCAAGATCATCTAGTTCCAACCCCCCTGCCTGCCAGGGACACCTCCCACTAGATCAGGTTGCCCACAGCCCCATCCAGCCTGGCCTTAAAAGCTTCCAGGGATGGAGCTTCCACAGCCTCTCTGGGCAACCTGTTCCAGTGTCTCCCCACACTAACAGTGAAGAGCTTCCTCCTAAGATCCAGCCTAAATCTCCCCTCCTCTAGTTTGCATCCATTCCCCCCAGTCAGTCCTATCACTACCTGACCTCCCAAACAGTCCCTCCCCAGCTTTACTGTAAATCCCTAAACCAGAAAAAAACTCCACCAGGCTCCCAAGCCATCATACTACTCAATCACCCCCAAAAAGTTGAGAGGTCTCCTCATTACTGGGGCCATTCCTACCTGTAAGGTGTAAGTATCCATCAGACACCACCACCTCCCTCTGATTTACTTGTTTGGCAGAACACTTGGGATTCCTAGCACAAAAAGCTTGCTCAGACATAAGCCAACAAGGCCACAGGTGAACAGACAGACAAAGGAAAAGGAGAATCCAAGAAAACCAGACATTGTTTGTGTCCCTCTGACAGGTATCCTGACAGGACAAGAGGAAATGGCCTCAAGTGGCACCAGGGGAGGTTTAGCTTGGACATTAGGAAACATTTCTTCCCCCAAAGGGTTGTCACAGCCTGGAACAAGCTGCCCATGGAATGGTGGAGTTACCATCCCTGGAGGGATTGAAAAGATGTGGAGATGTGGTGCTGAGGGCCATGGTTTAGTGATGGACTTGGCAGTGTTAGGTTAATGGTTGGAGTTGATCTGAGAGGTCTTCTCCAACCCAAATGGTTCTATCCTGCCCAACTCAACACTCTCTTCTCCACGTAACTCTGCAGAACAAGCCCTGCACAACCAGAAGCTAAAAGCTGCCTTCTGCTTGGCTACCAAAATACTCCTATGGCTATCTTGCCTCTTAAGGGACTCATTTGTCTGAACACAAATTTTAATTGCTTCATCTTCCTTATCTGATCAGCACAGTGTCTCAGCACCTTGCTCATCTGCCCTGCCCTACACCTGCCAAAGCAACTACTTGTGTGGCCATGGCCACAGTCAGAGAGGAGCAAAAGCACCTGGATGGGAAGGAGGAGGGAAAGGGGAATGGGATCTCCTCCCTGCAGAAAACAGTAACTAATTTGCCTTATAAGACAAAATTAACAATGCTACTGCCCACAAAAACTCAGGTGAATCTTCAGAAATGACCAAACCTTATTTCAGCAGAAGCAAGGCTCAGACCTCACCTCCATTGCTCCAGCATTGCACAGACTAGTTCCAGAGCCTCCTAGAGTGCTGTGAGTTGCATCAATTTACTTTTCAAGCCCTTGATGCTAATTGATGTGCTCTGAATTCTATCATCAATTCCTGCCAAAGTACAGGTATTTAAATGCCATCCTTCATCATGCATTTACTTAAAAGCCCTTGCCCTCTTTCTCCCTTCCAAAGACACATGCTCTCACTCTCAGCATAACACAGAGAAAGCTTCATGTTTTACAGCTGATGTCAGTGTGGAGTAAACAAGAGGCAGGGAAGGGAATTAGGTATGCAAGTCAACTCATTCACAAATTAATTGCCTATCCATTTGCAGGAGCAGGGTGCTTTTGCCACACTGGAAAGCACTTCCCAAGCTGGAGGCAGCTAGAGGAGCAGCAGTGTTTTTTCTAGCAGCTTGAAAACAACTGGAGCAGGTAGAGGAAAAAAAGATACCTGTGTTTCTCTGAGAAACCATTTCAGGATCAACCTCTTCTAGGTGTTGTTCTCAGTTTCCAAACACAAGGCAGACATCAGCATCACCACCAGCTTTTGGATGTTAATAACAAACAAGTAACTTACATGACCAGTGTATTTGGTTGTGAGGAGTTCCTGGTGCTAAGACAGCCTTGCTGTGCCAGGTGAGAGAGCAGAGCTGGAGAGGCTGTGCCCAGTTAGCCCAGCACACCCAGCAGGTCTGTGGGATGGTCAGCTCTCTGGAACATGAACCATCTGTGCTTCTCATGTGGTCCTGCTGAAGCCTTCTCCCTCCCTCTGTCCTCTGCTGTCCTGCCTCCAGCACCACATTCAGGGATGCAGCAAGGTTCAAGAGCAAAGGGAATTCTGCAGGAGCATCCACTCTTGTGGACCTTAGGGCTCTGTGGTAATAGAAACAGTAATACCTCATGGCAGTGCCCAAAACCTAGCTTGAGCTCTCTGTTCCTTCTTCCATTTAGTCTTTTCAACACAGGAAAATGAAGTAGTAAAATCTTGATCTCAGCTGTACAGTATGAGCACTCCACAACTGCCCTGTATTTACACCAGCACAGAGACTTCAGCCCAGCTATTTTCCTTGTGAACTTCCCATTACTCAACTGTGATCAAGATAGGAATATCATTTCCTTTCTGAAACTCTTCAGCCCAAAATAAACATTCCTCCTTCTCAATCAAACAGGGGTTTTTATATATACACAAACCCACTGCTACCAGTTCACAGCATATTTGGAAAATCAATACTTGCAGCCTATCAAGTCAAGCATTTGGCTTAAATTACACACTCCTCTGTCACAGAAATCACAGAGTGTGGTTTTGCCTTCTCACCCTCCCAGGGACTGCACCCAAGAGCACTGCAGCACTGCTACTGCAGCAGCACATGTGCATCCTGCAAGCTGCTCCTCCTAAACAACACAGGACCTGATTGATTTGTTCAGAAGCAGAGAGAATTGGCCAGCTTCACTGTCTGAGGGCTGCCAGCAGCACACAGACCCCTGTTATACCTAAGGAAAGGCCAGGAAGGGAACTGCTGCATATAGGTATGGTGCAGGTGATGCCTGTGCCAAGCAGACTTGTGTTCTCCTGCACAGAGCACAGCATGACAGTGACCTTCATTGCCATTCCTAGCTCTAAGTGGAAATAATACATCATCACTCATAGCCAAAAAACCTTCCCCAGGCATTTCAGATTTAAGCAGCATCCAGGACTATTTTAGTAAGCATCCAAACCTTCCTGGATTGTCCAGCTGAGCTGTTTTTGTAAGAGAAGAAAGGGTAACTTAAGCAAAATGCTTTACCTGAGAGGCTGCACCCATCAAAAGTAAAAATATCTGGAGCTTAAAGAATCTTGGTAGGGACTCCCATCCACACATCAGGTTACATCATAAGCCCTTAAAGATCTGAAGAGTTCAGCTAATTGCATTTACTTGTCCTGCTCTCTCACTTGAGAAATCCATAGGAAGGCTGTGAGCAGAGCAAGGGTTAGAATAACAACAGGGGATGCCCAGAGGATCAGATTGATGTAAAAAGAAAGAATAAGATTTAATTTCTCAGGCCTCCTAAAAAACCCCAACAATAAACCACCAAGCTGAAACCCAACTGAAAACATGAAAACCAGATGAAAGTGCAGCTCAGATCCATCTCTCCTTTCATCTCAGCATTTCAAGTTTTCAGACTTTATAATAAATGATCTATTCTTTCACTTGATGATGCAGCAATTAAACATATGGCCTCAAATGAGAGACTGAGCCCTAGCTGAAACACAAAGCTGGTAGCTAGTGATTTCAAACCAGCCAGAGGCTCACAGCAGTTTCTGCCCCTTCCACTAGCTGACAGGAATGAAAAAGCAGAGCACATTATTTGGGAGATTTCTTGGATCTTAGATAGCAAACACCTCAGCATTTCTCCTGCACTAGCTCTTGCTCTCACATTTTGAAGTGTCCTAGAAGAGGGCAGCCTGGTTCTCCAGCACATCCTTCTGCTGGAGGCTTCCACTGCTGCCAAAGAACATGAACTTCTCCCTACAGCCAACATGCAACCCAAGGCACCTTCTGCACCCCAGCACCCTGCTCCTGGCCACTGCCTTCTCTGGCCTTTACTATTACAGCACAGGAAAGAGCTTCTCAGACCACACCTTGGGAAGCAAGCATCCCCACCTACATTAAGCAGAAAAAGACCAGGCTGAGTAGTTTCAAACATTCAAAATTCCAGCTCAGAAAAAGAGAGCTGCCAGTGGCCAACATTTCTCAGGGCAAAATTACAGCATGTGGCAATTACAGATCTGCAGACAAACCAGCAATTTCTGAGGAATTCAAGTCACCAGAAGCGACAAATTGGGACCACAATGCTAACAAAATTAGACACAGTCTCCTTTTAACCTCATCTCTATTTTTAAGGCCTTTTTCCCCCCCTCTTTTAAGGTTTTGTATTCATTTTGTTAAAGTTTCCATGAAATTGGGCTGAGAGCAACTGTTTAGGAATGCCAGTTCCCCATCATTTACTCTCATGACCTTAGGAGGTGTGAAATCAAGAAGGAATCATGAGGAAGCTTCAGCCACCTAACAGAGTGACAGTCACCCAGCAAGATCAAACTCAGCAGCAACATGCAAGCCTCCAGAATCTTTGCAAATATGCCTCTTGACAAGAGGATTACTTCTTCTGTTGAGGACCCCTTGCATTCTTCAGCCTTCTCTCCAACTGGGGCCACTGCTAGAGCCAAAAGGCAGCTCTGTCAACGTGACTCTTGCTCCTCTGCATGTCAATAGACTGAACTATGGAAAAACAAAACAAGAACCCGAGCCAATTTCCACCTCCCTCCACTCAATAACAATAAAAATCACACAGCAGCATCTTTAAAAGCATGCCTGTTCATTTGGATAATGACTCTAGCAGTCCATCTAAGCCTCTCAGCCCCTCTTCTCCAAAGGAGAAACCCAAACCCGAGAGAGGAAGCAGCTCATCTGCTGAACACAATGTTCGGAAACGTGAGGTGAACATTCCTCCCCACAGCAAGATGAATGTTCCCACACCAGCACAAAGAATGGCTTCATATTTCATATCTTTCCTATTGTTTCAGCTTGCTTGTACATAAGTAACTACATTTAGGAAACATTCAGCAGCTCAAAGATGGATGGTTTCAACACTGCACCAGCAGAAGCCACAAGGCAGGCTGCACCCTGCTCAGCCCCACCAATGTTCTGCAGTGCTGACACACAGAGCCACCCTTCCATGGCTCCAGTTACCTCTGCAACACCCACCTGTGAGATGTGCAGCACCCACTGCCCATGAGAACTATCCACACAGTGGGGGAACTGCAGCAACAAAGCCCAAAGGAAACCAAAGGCCACAGTTTGCTGCTTAGCCTAAGCAGGGCTTTCCAAAAGCTCCACTGAACAATGTTGTCTCCCTGGTTTTCAATGTCTGTCTGGAACCAAAGCATTCTGGAGTGAAACCTGTGAATATTTTCAATTGTGCAAGAGTTAAATGAGATGGCTTCATGATAGAAGGAAATATCTTGTAGGTAGTGATGGAGGCAGTGGTTTCAAGTGAAAAAAGTGGTGGTTTGACCCCAAGGGCTTCATCAGATGGTGAAAAGCAGAGTGTGGAAGGACTTGTGCAGGGTAGGCAGAGCTGGCAGGTCTCACAGCTCATCTGCTGCTGCACCTTGATCCTGCTGAGCCCAGAGCAGCTGCTGAGGCAGGTGTGCCTGGCACATGGGGTCTGGCACAGGGAAAAGGCAGCAGCCCTCTACCCCACGAAGGGTAGGATGCCCAGAAGATCCAAACAGAAACAACAAGAGAGGCTTTGCCAACCTACAGTAGGTTCCACAAGTGACTGCTGCTGTCTGGACTGACCCAGCACCCCTGCACAGTTATCACTGGACACTAATCAGGGGGATTTGGGTCACTGCTTTCCTTTATGTGTCTAACAGAAACCTCCTCACACTGCTCATTGTAGCTTTCACTACATGCTCTGAAAGCACTCTGCAACTGGACCCTGTAAAAATATAAAGGAGGGTGTTTATGGACAAAGCCAAGCTTCAGAAGACTGGCAAGGAATGAAGGGTCCTTAAAGCTATGAACTGAGCCAGAAGGAACAGGGCACACTTATCAGCACAGGCTGCTGGCACACAAGGTCATCTCAGCAGCCAGCAATGGCAGGTGCAAACCATGAGAGCTCTGTGCAGATCCTAGAGGGACAGCTTTGGAACAGAGGAGCTCTTCTCCACTGGGGCTGGTGCCACTGTTTAATTGGATTACACACAAGGGAGAGCCTGGGGGAGGGAGGGAAGAAAGGAAAGGGTGAGGACCTCCTAGGCACCCATGCTGAACTTAAAGGGCACATACAGCTGCAGTCTCAGCAGCCAGGGTTCTGAACAGTGGTCCACAGCAAAATTACAGGGGATCAGGCAGCTGACATGGCAGGATCCTTCAGGAGACAAAGAATTCCTTGCTTTCCTCTCAGCTAACCACATGCCACATAGCAATTTCAGCTGGAAAGATGCTATCCCAGATTTAAAGGAAAACTAATCTGTTAGAAAAGATACATCAGAGAGCAGGAGAGTCCTGGAACTGATGTGTGCAGACACCAGCACCCAGGCTGACACTTCAGCCTCAACACTTGCATGTGCTGCACACTTCCAGCTTGTCACCAACCAGGTCCTTTACTGCCTGGCTTTGTAAGAGCTGCTAAGGCTCTTCTCTACCCATACCTTGTAACCTAAAAGCACCCAAAGCATGCTTTTGCTTCCCTCTAGCCCTGAAATCTTACAGAAGCACCCTGGGACTGTTGCTTTAAAAAGACCAAACAATTCAGCCTTTATTGCCTTTTGGGTTAAATAGAGTGAAAAAAAACAAACCCAAACCAAAACAATCCAGAGCCTAGGACCAGCTCCTCCAGGCTAAGGCCAAGAATATCACCCAAGAAGAAAATTGCTCTTCTTGAGATATTTAGGTACAATTCTTTTTTAAACCTACCTTAAAATTGTCACAACACTACCTACTGGAGTCTAAATTATGCTTCCCAAATGATATGTATTAATAGCTCCAGTGTGTAATTAGAAAGGAGTAGATCCATTATACAAACACCAAACTTATATAAACCTGGGTTTTAAAACAGAAACTTTCTGCATGACTAAGACCTGTATTTTAGGTCTCCTGTCCTGAATGGCTCAGAAGCAACTGGAGTCCACATGTTGAAATGGAAGCTGCAAACAGTGATCTTCTATCTTATGTCAATGGCATTGATAAAATAAAAAGCTAACCTTCCTCCTGCAGAACAAAAGAAACACCTGAAAACAGTGGGAAAATTGTGCTGCTAATAAATTTTCCTCTTACCAGCTTCCCTCACTGAAGCCAAACTCATACAAGCAAAAAGTTCTGTGTATTTGTTTTAATATACCAAGAAAACCAAAGTATTGGTTTTGCCAGCCAAAAAAAGGGGTGATTAATGAACTACCAACAGCTTAATTATCAGATCAGGGGTTTAAATCTACTAACTAGCAATGTCTGATCCTACCTGTTGTTTTCTGGCAGCCTCTGCACACAGAGCAGAGGCTAAATGTCTCCAACACTTCAGTCAAAGCCAACTCTCCCACTCATCCTGGGCAAAGCAACCTCTTGCTACAGACAGCAACTGCAGAGGAAATCCCTCAGAGTACTGAAGCAGTTGATACTTCAGTCACACAAGTCTTTGAGGGAATACAACCAAACATCTTCAGGTTACCAAGTCCAGTAACTCCTACATGGTGATGAACACATTTCCTCTTCCCACAGCAAATGGGAAGGGAAGGTATCCCAGAGCTTGACTCAAGATGTTAAATCGTGATTCAGGCTATACTGCACATGCCTGCAGAGAGAAACCTCCCTCCAGCCACTCACTTAACTTGTGTTTTTATTCAAACATTACCTCTCCTGCTCATTTATTCTTGGCAAGAGGCTTTCAGCAAGGCAAGTGATTGAGATGGACACTTGGGAGGCAAATGCAGGCTTGCAAGTTTAACAAGAAAAGTGAAACCCAGAACAGAAGTGATTTATCTCCCTCTTCTTCAGCTACTGTTGCAATCCTTCTTGATATCCAGTCCAAAAACCTGATCATGTTGGTATCTTCACAAGAACTTAAAATACACCCCCTGCAACCTGAAGAGCTGCCAAAAATGTGCTATAGTATCCCATGCATCTTGGCACACCTTGAAGGACAAAGGGTTTGTAAAGAAAAAAATAATTAAAACTCAAAAAAAAAACCCACTAAAAATGTTTAAAAACTATTTAACTCTACCTGGAAAAGTGTTTTAGTTTCCCAGAGCTTTACTGAAGCATGACATGAGACACAAAGGCTCTCTGGAAGGGCACTTTGCAGTGACTCAAAGATGCTTTCACTAGCAAAAAGCTCCATGGAGCACAGTGGTTCTCCCTGCACTGCATCTGCCACTCTGGAGACATGCAGGCTCTGAGATGCTCCAGGTCCCCAGTGCCCCCAACCCCAGACACTTCAGACTGTGACCAAACCATGGCCCTATGTTTTTTGAACCCCTCCAGGGATGGTGACTCCACCACTGCCCTGGGCAGCCTGAGCCCATGTCTAAACTCTTTCAGGGAAGAAATTTTTCCTACTATCTAATCTAAACCTCCCCTGGTGCAGCTTGAGGCCATTCCCTCTTGTCATAACTCATTGCTTTTATTGCCTTTTCAGCACTTCTGTACAGTCCAAAGCACCCCCCAGAGCTGGCAAGCACACAGCAGTACCTGCTAAGGTACCAGCACCTGCTAACAGTGCCTTGCAAAGTGCTCATCAGCATCCAGCACCTGCATACTATTAAAAAAGTAGATTAAATGAACACAGAGGTAAATTAAATGAAACTGTTTATTCCCTCAACAGCTATGAAGTGCTGTTGGAGAGAAAGGTAGAGGAAAGGACAGAAGATACACTCACTGTGTAGAAAACTAGCAGGTGAGTGCCCAGCCCTTGGGCAGAAATAGCACCCAAAATCATCATGTTTTGAGCAGTGACCAAAGGTTTTTCATTAGGGATTGTGTAACTGTTTATGCAGTCTGTATGCAAGCACAGATGAAGACAAATCACCAGGAGCCCTCTCATTTAGAGGAGAAAACAAAACTCTCCCTTGCCTTGATACCACATTCACACACTTTAGTGCCCCAAACATCACAGTTTAATTGATCCTCAGAAGCTCAGGAATCTCAGCACATTGTTGTTAGAGCAGAAAAATCAATGAGGAGAAACCAACAGCTTAGTATTTTCCATATCTTGTTATAGGAAAGTCATCATGGAGAGATCAATGTTTGCACTATTACTCTGGGACCTTGTTTTGGTACTTCTGAGTTCCAAATTCCTCAATTACTCCCAACAAAAAAGTCTCACCTCCTATCACTATCACTTGACATCACTTTCTGTCCTCCCTCTTCCCTGTCAGAGAAGGAACTAACACATCCAAGACAAAGCTGATCAGGAGCTGTCAGTTTTAATCCAAGCAACTATAGCTGTCAGTCACTGGTGGCCCTTGGGTATTTTGTTTCCTGAATATATAAGAGATTGTTATCCTGAAGGTTAGTCAGCATTTCTGGCTGCTAGATAGGAATAACAAGACTATTATAAATGTTTTACCATCACTATAGCTGCAGCAGTATTTGGGTTCCAAGAGCTTAACACACAAACACATGCAGTGACCACTCTTTGGGAGCCAACCTGGTGCATTAGAAATCATTTTGCCTTATTGCATAGTTTCTTTCCTAATTTACAGAGCCAGCATTTATTAATAGTGTTGCAATTCCATATTAATTATTGTTTAGCACTGACAGCATGCCTGCAACTGCATAAAATTAGTCCTTGTTCCAAAGTGCTTAAGCAGCTCTGATTCAGTGTCCCATAACCAATGTTTCCTACACCAACCTGCTTGACCACCAAAGCCTGGATAGCAGTGGAACTTGGTCACAGAACCCCAACATGCCAGGGGCTAGAAGGGACCTCTGGGGATCATCCAGTTTCAACCCCCCTGCTCCAGCAGGGTCACCCACAGCAGCTTGCCCAGGGTCACCTCCAGCTGCCTTGGGAATCTCTCCACACAAGGAGACTCCACAGCCTCTCTGGGAAGCCTGGGCCAGGGCTCCAACACCCTCACACCAAACAAGTTTCTCTTCCTGCTCAGCTGGAACCTCCTGGCTTCCAGTTGGTGGCCAGTGCCCCTTGGCCTGTCCCTGGGCAGAGTCTGGCCCCAGCCTCTTGCCCCCAGCCTTCAGCTCTTATTCAGCATTGAGCAGCTCCCCTCTGGGGCTGCTCTTCTCCAGGTTAAGCAGCCCCAGGGCTCTCAGCCTTTCCTCCTTGCAGAGCTGCTCCAGTGCCCTCAGCATCTTGGAAGCCTCTGCTGGACTCTCTCCAGTAGTTCCTTGTCTCTTTTGAACTGAGGAGCCCAGAACTGGACCCAGGACTCCACATGTGGTCTGACTAGAGTGGAGAAGAACCTCCCTGGACCTGCTGGTCACACTCTTCTTAATGCATCCCAGGAGACCATTGGCCTTCTTTGCTACAAGAAGGTCAGCTGAGGTCACATCCAAGCATTTAGCTCAGGACAGGCAAGCTGCAGTGGGGTCTAGCTGGGAGAAAGTCTACAAGCACAAGCCTGTTGGAGAAAACAACCCAACACTAAAGGCAAGGTAAAAATGAGAATCCAGTAATCCAGTATCTTACTAAAAACCAAACAACAAACACCCAAACAAAATCAAATCCTGTCATAACCTCACATTTTCAGAACAATATTCTCCCTGAAGAGGTACAGAGCAAAAGCACCCAGTGGTTAGCACACTTCCCAAGCTGCACACCTGGCAGCAAACCTGTGCTAAAGCAACTACCTACAGCAGCACAAATGCAAAACATCCAAGGTCATCACTACCCAGGCACAAATCCTGATACACAGAGGTGACAGCCTGAAAGAAGTGATAATTGGACACCAACAACAGGGCAAGACCCCCCCCTCACCCCCCACACTTTCAGATCTATTCTGCTTTGCTGGCTGCTCTCCCAAAGGATCACTTCTCTGAAATGAGAAGATGCAGAGAGAGCAGATCCTTGGACAGCCACAGGAACCAAAGTTAACCTTGGGGTAGGTTGAATTCAAGCCCTGCAGGCTCCACACAGAAGTCTTGTTAACTCTGTCACTTCACCTCCTCTGGTTGCTGCCCAGGTTGCCAGGCACACAGGGCTCATCTAAGACAGCCAGGACACATTGCTTCCAGAAGTAAAGCAAAAGGGAAGCTAGGAAACCAATAACTGTGTTCTGTTGTTTACAGAATGACTGGCAGAAATCTGAACAAGGAGTAAAAGGGATTACTGCAGCCTTAAAACAAAACCCAACAAAACCATCATCACATGCCAAGGCTGAAGGGATTTTCATTCCAGCACGAGGTCCTCTCCTTCTGCCAGCCAAAGCTCCAAGCTGCTGCTGCAGCTCTTCTCTGTCTAAACCCCAATCTTTCCCTCTGCTGTTCTGTTCAGCCACTGCAGTCACTGGCCACCAGCAGAAGCATAGGCAAGGTGGGTTTTGAAAAGCAAAACATGCCCCTAGGAGATGATACTGTTCCTCAACAACAATCTTGGTATATTCATAGTGTTGAAGCCTGAATTTAGGTCTGGCAAGGCATAAAGCTAAGTTTTCCTTCTGCATTTCTCTTCTCTTCATGTTGTATGATTTCAGATGTGGTAGAAGATCAACAGCTCTGGAGAAGGATGATGGATATTTATTCCCTCAAAACCAGAAGTCTAGAAGAGGTGGGAGCAGCTCTGTTGCTCTCAGATCATGCTTCCCTGCTGTCTAGAAGGATCAGCCTGACATAACTACTCAATACTTTGTCATTTTATGTTTTGAGAGAGAACATGGTGCTTCCTAGCTATGGCTTGTGTGGAGGCTTTCATGAAACACACAGACAGCAACATGAAGAGTGGAAAGAGACTACCAGAGGGTCCTGAACACTTCATTCAAGAGCCTTCCAAAAGAAACCTTCAGCCACTTCTGACTGGCAACAGGTCCAAAGGAATGACCTCAAAAGAGAAGGATTCTCCATCCTACTGTGCATGTCAGTTCCAAGTAAAGTATTCACCTAGTCTCTCAACAGGGTGGATATTGTAAGAGCAGCTCACTCCAAGGGAGGTTCTAGCAGCCAAGACCTCAGACCTAAGGGTTTGGAGCTTTGTTATTTGGATTTTGTTTGGTTGGGGGGGTGAGGTTGGTTTGTTTTGGGTTCTCTGGGGGGTTATTTTGGTGGGTTGTTTGTTTGCTTTGGGGTTTTCTCTGTGTGTTTGGTTTCTGTCTGGTTGGTTTGTTGGGTTTGGGGTTTTTTAAATAATTTTAATTTAATTTTTCTTTATTTGGCCTGGACCTGTCTCAGATTTGCTTCTTGGACTTCCAGAAATGCAATTCTCAAGAAAGTTCCATGCTGATTTCTGTACCCAAACTTCCCTGAAAGTCACCAGAAGTTGTTCACCTCACTTACACCTCTCTGGGCTCTGAGGCCAAGCCTGTTTTGCTCAACTCCTGTTAACTTCCACAGCCCCTCAGGCACTTCACAGGTCCTTTGTAGAACTCATGTCAAACAAATTCTTTCTTCCCTAGAACACTCTTTGCCCTACATCCATTATACCAACCTCTAGAAAACTCTCTGAACCAGCAGAAGGGCATCATCCTGCATCACCCATCTGATATCTTCAAGCTCTCTCCTGTGATGCTCATCATACTTGGCAGCTGCTGTCTTGGAAACACTTGCTGAAAGCTACCATTGGCTTCCCTCAAATTCCTCCTCACTCTTTGGCTGTGCTGCCTACCACATAAGTCACATCTGCTCATCTTCTAGAGCCCCTCACAATAACCAATTCTGTCTCTTGTCTCTTACAGATGCTCCCATCCATGGCCCGTAGCTCTCTGACACCTCTTGATATACACAGACTGGAAGTACCTTGGGTGCACCAGAAGCTGCACAATGATGTCCTGGTCTAGAATGTGCATAAAGCAGTGATGATGCAAACAACCAACTCTTGCTGAGTTCTCTTCTATCTGTAACATAAAACTGTGGCTTCCCATTGAACTTCTTGAATAGGCACCATGAACAGTTACAAGGAACCTCAACACCTTTACAAACCTTATTTGCTTCAGGCAATGCATTATCACAGCTCTCCATCACAAGTTCCTCAGCATTTAGAAGCCCAAGCAAGAGCTCTAGGATTTCATATTAGGAGAAAAGTCATCAGCTTTTAACAACATCTATTGAACCTGGTAGCCCACTAATGCTAACTAATTGGCAGTTTACTTGCTTCTGATGTACAGGCTATCAACAGCAATGAAGAATAAATGTATAATAAATAGGAGCAACTAAACCCAAGTTGACTGATTGAATTTAAACCTATTACAGCTTGGTTTGAAAAGTCCTGAAGGAATAACAACAGAATTCCCACACTTTTGACCAAAGCAGCTTTTCCACACAGCTTCTGACATTGACTGTCCCAGAGATGAAGGGACCAGTAAGATCATCACATTATGCTTAAGAACACACTCAATATTTATGAGGATCTTAGCTCCATGTAATAAAAAGCACATTCACTGACTGTGAGGACTTGGATTCTTTGGGGATAAAATTAATCAACATGCATGAAAGAGGATCTCAGGAGGCAAACAGGAAAATCTGCACATAACAACTAAGATAGTAACTATCTGGCAAACCTACACCACGAGGAAGAAAAATACTATGATTAAACATAATAAGGCTTTACTTGAAATGTAAAATACCCTGGAACATTTCCTGCCAACTCTCCTAAGCAGCAGCAAACAGGAAGCAGCTGACTATGCAATAAAGCCCATCACAGGGAAAACACAGCCTCAGAACACTAGGTGCTCCTACCTAGCCCTTGTCACTGTGCTGCAGAGTGCTTGCTGTCTCCTGCTTTGGAGGTGCACGAGGTCTTCCCACCACCTTCTGCTCACAGTCCAGGGCTTCTGGAATTTTGAGGCAGGACCAGGTAGCTCTTGTCCAAGCAAAACACAGCCACATCCTTCTGCCAGTTCTCACATGGGTGAGTTAGTGGCACTGTTGTTGATATTCTTTTCTAATACTTCCCAACAGAACACTGCTTCCACAGCTGAGTCCTGGGTTGAGATTAGCTCAGCAAGAGGCAAAAAACCACCAGCTTGCACTGCCACTTAAATGGTTTCCTCTCTGAAACTGTAAGCATTGAGCATAATCATGTTGCAATGGGAATAAAGGACTCTTTGTCCCATCATAGATACAGGACCCCATGAAGATCATTCACCAGGAGGTAATATATTGCTATCACAAATGTGAGCTCACAAGTAAAAAAGAAGCAGTTTTGGCTTATAACCTCTTGAATGTCTTTGCACTTGAGAATTGAACCTTTCCTAACCCTTCAGTTAGAGCCTGTACCATCCTTTTAAACCTGACTTTCAACTTTCAATAATCATTTGCATGCAGGTATCTTCAAAGAATGGCATTTGATTTGCAACTATGTGTTGTAACGAGAGGCTAATTAAACACAAACACAGTCATTAGCAAGTTACAGGCATCTACAGCACAAAAAGAGCAGACCAAAGCCTGTGGCATACTGTGTCACAGGGACAGAGAACCTCAAGGATGAACTAGCACCAACCAAGACTCTACCACTAACTACATTACCACTGGCAAACTGTCAACACTCTACAACTCTGTTTCCCTGTCTTGCAGTGGGATAGTAAGCTTCATTTACTTTGCTGGGTAGCTCTCCAGCTTAATTAAATCATTACCTTTAAATTAAAGGCACTACAGAAATGCCAGGAAGTAGCCTCTGAATTAGAGGGTAGAGATGACACCCTAATGAAGCAAGACTATTTTCATCCTCAACAGCAGGCCTAGTAAAAGGTCATCCATGGCATAATTGGGAAACCACATTCCAAGCTTCTGAAGGCAAGGTGACTTCTCCCAAAACTTCATTAAGGAAGAAGGTATGTCCCAGCATCACCAGGTGGCTGAAAGGTTGTAGTTTCACAGGTAATCTACAAGGGGTTCATTCCTGCTACTTTTCCCTTTTCCCTGGCTCTATGCTTTTCTTAAGAGCAGCACAGTATCACAGCTCTTGAAAGAAAGCTTGTTCCACAGGCAACTGTTTTCAGGATGATCAAAGAGCTATTAAGAAAATTGCAGTGGATCATTTCCCTTCAAGTCAGTAATGCTCAAGCACAGAGTTTTCAATCTTTTCTTTAGAGGAGCCACTTTTTGTCTGGGACAGCCTCTCCCAAATATCATTCCAGCTGAACATTCCCCATACACACTGGAAATGTCCAACTCTCTGGAAACCTAAGGACATTACTGAAACATCCTCTACTACTGTCCAGGCTTTTTGTTTGCTTGTTGCACCCCAAAAAAAATCAAATGACCCAAGAACAACTCATTAGGGACATAGTTCAGTCTTAGGGACATGGGTCTAGTGGCTGATGGGGATAGGTTGATGGTTGGCCTTGATGATCTTAGAGGTCTCTTCCAACCTTAATGATTCTGTGACTAAGCACAGTGCCTCTGTGTCCAGAGGGTGAACACCAAGACATACCACATCTGCTGTTTACTTTCTGGCAATGAAAAAGCATTTGCTTTTTACATTTAGGAGCAAGATATGCCATAGGAGAGGCCAGCCTAGCTCTTCCTATTATACAAGAGCTTGCATGGATTGCATACATAGCATCCAGCTCCTGTCTGATTATGTTAGAAAACAGTGGAAGATACCCAGGGAATTACATTTGCAACAAAAAACTCCACAGATTTTTCTTCTAGTGACTAAATATATACTTGCATACACTACTTATTATATGTATACACTAAATATATACTTGCTTTTTCCCCTCTTTTTCCCCCCCTATACTTGCATTTCAATGATTGCATCCAGGTTTTCCAGTAAGATAGAAAATGTGCTTTTAGTAGCATGCTCATATGACTGAATTGCTTATGTCCATGTCTCTCAGCTGCCTACTAATCACTTTGGAGTGCACTGACCTGCTTTTTGGCTAAATTTGACAGCAGGAAGAAGTCCCAAAGCTCCCAACACTTTCATTTAATAAAAAAAAAGGTTGGGTAGAGGAAAGACTCTTACAAGACAAGATGAGAAAGGTTAATGACAAAGGTCAACTCTTATTTGACGTCACAGAACCCACAGAAGGGATCACCCTAGAGACACAAATCCTCATGAACCAGTTTCCAGTGGTGTTGCTGTTCCTCTAACACTTGTTTCAAATACAGCTGGAACCAGAAATTAACTCCAGTTCTCACAGCAGTTCACTGGCCTTAGGTAAATCATACCTTCTGATGCTACTTCCCTTGCCACAGTGTGGCTGGTGTTAAAACTCCCTCATTACACTGCTGCAACAACTCCTATTTGAAATGTACTTTGAACGTCTGAAGAGTTGTATTCACTAATTATTACCTGTCTTGAGACATGAGCTGAATATTCAAAGTGCTGGCTTGAATCATATGCAAGTGCACATCACACAAGTATGTGGTATGCACTGGGACTCAAAATACAAAAGCAAAGGATTGTTTTTAGACAAGACTTCACAATAAGGTCAGTTTTGAGCTCAAAACACATTATTTTTATTACCAGAACTCTTCTATGTCACTGGCTTGAAAATTCCTTGGTTTGGATTAGCATTTGATAAAGAACCTGTTTGAAAAATAAACACTAATGGACAGAGAACAAAATGTGATTCTGTCCCCAAAGGAAAGTCTGAGATCTTACACTTTTGATATCAAGCTGAATGCTAAGTTCCACAGGGCAGTTGTTGAGCACTATAAACCCAAAGCTTATCCTAGGAATACTGGCAATCATAGCACAGGGACTGGTGATGCTGGATCACAGCAGGCAGGCATTTTTATCCTCTGTTTGGTCAGGCAGTTTCCAGCCTTCCCAGAAATGAAGATGCTTCTCCATTCCTCTGCCAGAGCATCCCATCCCTTCTGTTCTTCCAGGCAGGAAAAACAAATGACAAAAGGTCTTGCTGAAAGTACTAGAGCAAATACACAGACAAAAGAGTGACTTTCAATAAAAAAAAACCAATAATACATATAAATGTGTACCCAGGTGGGAAGGGAGGATAGTTTCCTGAAAAGGAAACTTTCCATGCACTAAAGAAAATGGTGCTTTGTGGTAAAGCTCTCTACTAGAGAGACTCCTATTTAAAGGTGAGGGAGCAAACTCCCATCCCCTTCAAAAATAACCTGGTATCTTCACGCTTCCTGCTGCAACACAGTGACTACCAAATGGGTGCTCAATACTTTCCAATATTGGCCTTTACATGTCCTGAAGGAGCAAGCCCTGTCTAAAAAATTAAAATACTAAAGCAGCCAGGATAACGTCAGCTACATTTTGGTTCTACTCCTCCCCACCTCCCTAGCCTAGACAAAAACAAAGCCAGCCTGGCCGACTTGACAACAGGGACTCGATTCATGTCCCTTGTACTCTATTCCTGCCCTACAAACATATTTGAATGTAGCATAAACAAATACCTGATTTGTTTAACACCACGCTGAGTCCTAGTGATTAAAACATGTATATGCATAGAGCAAAACTTACACATGCACAAACCCCTTTATAAGCTCTGAAGATAAAATTATCAGTATTGCCAAACAGGGAATATGCATTCTATTTTAATTACATAAGACAGTTCAACACCAACAAGCCCATTTCGTTTCTAATTAGAAAAAGTTCAGTAATCATCTTCTTCCCTGCTGTTGTTGCCTGACAAGAATAAATGAAGAGTCCCCTCTGGGGACTGCACAGTAAACATCCTCACGCACATTTGTTTCAGAGCTCCCTAGCAGTAGTAAGCGGCGAGGCACGGTGTCTTTCACCCGGTACAGCTGGTTAGACACATCCGTCAGGGACTGCATGATTTTAACATGTTTACCTGAAGGAAGCAGACGCTTTGCAAGTGCACTGCAGCTGCCAGGCTGCTCCTCCTGCGCATCGCTCCGCAAGGAGCCTCCGGCCAGCGCCGGGTCACCTAACCTGCGGGTCCTGCCGAAAAGAGACCCTCCTCCTCCTCAAGGACAGCCTGGCTTTGCGAGCTGGAGGGACTCGGAGACACAAAGCACCAGGGATGTGCTTCACTGCGATTTGCACCCAAAGCGATAGCAATTCGGTGCCTTCTCCCTGCTCCGCTCACAAACTGCCTGTCCCTGGCAGCGGCTGCACCTGTCACCCGCAGCGTCCACAGCGCTCGGAGGATGGAGAAGACATCTCCCATCACCCCACAGAACCTCAGGGCTACCCCTCCGCCTTTACCGGCGCTCCGCCATCGAGCCGAGCCGAACAAAGGACACCTCCTCCCCATTTCCCACTAAATTCGGACAAAGTAGAGAACAATACCGGGGGCTCGGCACAATGGGTACCAGCCGCACACACCGCTGCCTTCACTAGCACTCGCTCCAGGCCCTGGCACGGCTCGCCCGCACCCCTCCCACCCCCGGTATGCGAAGGGATGTGGTGGGATGCGGGTGACCGCCCCGTGCCCGGGCACAGAGCCTGGCCCCGGGCGACCCCTTCCCACCGCAGCGGGTCTGGGCGCCCCTCACATAGGGATGGGGAAGCCGAGCGCTGCCCTCACCTGCCACCGTGTACCGGTCCAGGTAGTTGAGCACGTTGCCCACGCTAAGGATACCGGCGGCCGCCACCCGGGCCCGACCGAGGCTCGGCGCTTTGGGACGGGCTGCGGGGCGCTCGGGGTGTTTGCCTGCCGTCGCCGGCGGGTTCATCCTGCCCGACAGGGTCTGCACCTCGCCCTCCGCTCCCCGGCCGCCGCAGCCCCGCTCGCCGTCTTCCTCCTCCTCCTCGTCGCCGGCTCGGAGCCGCCCGCCGCAGCCCGGGCTGCTGCCGGAGGAGCTGTCGCTTTCCAGGCACATCATGGGCCGGTGGGAGGGAGGGAGGGAAGGAATGGCGGTGGCTGCGGCGCAGGAGCCGGTGTGTCTGCCGGTGCTCGCTCAGCGCCGCATCCTTCTCCTGTCCGCCGCGGACCCGCCGCGGATCCGCCACCGCCTCTGACAGCCGTTCCCGGGCGGGGCGGTGCCTGCCACGGCCTCCGCCCCCGGGACCGCCTCTCCCCCCTCCCGCATCGTCACGCCCTCAGTGAACATCGCGCAGCTCCCCCCCGGGGCGGGGCGGGTTCCTCCTCCTTCTGCCTCCCTTCGGAGGTGCGCGGTCTTGCCCACCGAGGAGGGACGAGGGAATCCCTGCCCTCCATCTGCTGGTTATTATGCTACAGAGCCGCGCGGCGACTTAGAACAGACTGGTTGGATCAGTGGGGTGGTTAGCTGGGAAAAAAATACCGAGTAAAAACAAGGACTCGAGCAATTCAAGAAGCACAGCATGGTGGGGGTTGGAAGGGACTTCTGGGGATCGTCTAGTCCAATCCCCCTGCTTCAGCAGGGTCACCAACAACAGCTTGCCCAGGATCACCTCCAGCTGCCTTGGGAATCTCTCCCCAGAAGGAAACTGCACAACCTCCTGCGGAGCCTGGGCCGGGGCTCCAACACACTCAGAGGAAAGAAATCTTTCCTCCTGCTCAGCTGGAACCTCCATGGGTCCCAGTTGGTGCCCAGTGCCCCTTGGCCTGTCCCTGGGCACCACTGAGCAGAGACTGGCCCCAGTCTCTTGCCCCCAGCCTTGGGCAGCTCCCCTCTGAGGCTGCTCTTCTCCAGGTTAAGCAGCCCCAGAGCTCTCAGCCTTTCCTCCTCCCACAGATGCTCCAGTGCCCTCAGCATCTTGGGAGCCTCTGCTGGACTCTCTCCAGTAGTTCCTTGTCTTTCTTCAACTGGGGAGCCCAGAACTGGACCCAGCACTCCAGATGTGGCCTGACTAGGGTGGAGGAGAACCTCCTTCGACCTGCTTAATGCATTGACACTCTTCTTAATGCATCCCAGGAAACCATTGACCTTCTTAGCCACAAGAGCACATTGCTCGCTCAGTACTGGCTTGTATCCAGCAGTAAACTCCACGTGAAACACACAGGCCCACCCTCATTTCCGAATCCATACCAAAATCCATACAAATCCACTACTTTCAACCCTTCAGAACCATCTACAGTCAGAAGATGACTGCTACCAGAGAAGGGATGATGCTGTGAGACAGGGAGAGAGCTTCCTGCTTGGCCTCAGACTATTTTCCTACTGCACAGAAGTTGCTTCAGGAGCAACATGCATCTTCAAAGGAAGTAAAATTGGTCCAAAGTTCTCCCCACTGCAAAGTTTCATCCTGCTCCCTATAAAATTCCACCTTTGAGCTAAGAATGGCCAAGAGAAATTTCATTTCAAAAAGAGAAGTCTTCAAAGAGATAAAAGTATTTGCAACCAGAGAGGCTCCACCCTGCTCTACCTATATAGTAAAACTACACAAGCTAAAAGCAGAGAAATAAAACAACTGCTAGAGAGCTAACATGCACTCATCCAAGGGCAGTAGGTGACAATCTCAGACTTCTCTCAGTTTGTTGATTTTGCCCTGTGAAACCATCTCATGATTAAAGCCTTTGTCTCCAGGACACACATTTAAACCAAACCCTTGTCACCTACCTCGGAGGAAACTGGAGTGGCTCCCAGCACAACGCCGTGTCTGTGTGTGCTCAGCATACCTGGGCTCTGTCACACCCTTCCCACAGAGCCCACACCTATGACACCAGAGCTGGGCTATGCCAGTCATCTGGTGAGGTACTGCAAAAGGAACCCCCAGGAAGCTGCTGGTGAAAAGGGCACTTTCTGGTGAGTCAGCGTGAGATTCGGTGCTGATTGAGCAATGTCACCATGGAAAGGAGCAAGCAGAGTGTCTGATGACACATGACACTCCCCAGTAGCAACAAGCCACCTTTTGAGGGTGAGAATTAGGTCTGCACAGATGTTCCAGAGCTAGTTTTGGCAACAGAAGCAACACAGCTTAGTACAGGATAAAGTTCTGGTTGACTTGTCGAAGCCTAGGGAATCATTTTCTACTCCATAGCAGCATCTGCAGTTCAGATGTGACTGACTACATGGTAAAGGTTATACTGACAAAGCTGCTTTTACACATGCCTGCTAATTTCACAATTCAAGTGGTCAGGAACTGATCTGGGCAAGTGATAGTGCTCACCTAGATTATTATATAGCCCAAAAGGAGGAAATAAACAACCCAAAAACAAACCACAAGAGGAGAAAAAGGAGGAAAAATATAGAGGAGAGAAAAAGAAGGGAAAAAAAGAGAAGAGAAAAAGGAAAGGTGTGAAATGGCTTCACAAAGAGCACACAGCTTGCCCAGCAGAGGCAAAACTCAGACATATCAGACACTAAACATAGCTGAGTTACAAGCTCAAGGAGGTTCCACATAGACTAGCCTTCAAACATGTATGGTCTGCTCCAAAATCTATTCCACTCTTTTTCACTACTTGGGCTATCCCTGAGCTTGCCACACACAAAAAAGCCCCCACAATATTCAGAAGCTGTTAATGAGATTAAAAAGTAAAGCAAAATTAAAGACCTTTGTTTTATGGATCCAATGGTTTCCCTGGAAGCAACAGAAAACAGTTTGCTTCAGAAACACAAGTTTAATTTCATGTCTTTTCTTTCATTTGCAACCAACACCAAGCAACCAATACCAACACAAACACAGCAGACTCTGAAGCCAAGATGGCTTAGTGTAGATTAAAATAACTAGCTAAAAGACTAAGAAGTGACTTCCCCAGATTCTCTCAGGTGCACAAAACCCTCCAGAAAAAGAGAAAGCAGCCCCAATGCCAGCCTATGACTAAAGATCAAGATACATGCACTAAAGTTCAAGCAGGCTTCTGGTGGCCACTGAACAATGCAGGACCAAGCTGAAGGGGCTCATGAGAGCTTCCTTCACTTTCTGACACAGACACATCTACAGGTAGAGCATGAAGAGGCATTGGTCAGGCAGTTACATGGACATGCAGAGTCTTACAGCCAACCCTAACACCTCCAGCTGTGCATGGAAACTCACAGGCAAAAAGAGCAGATGCTAGTGCATCCTCGTCACAAGGTTTGTGCAATGGAAAAGCAGTGGGAACTGGAAAGAATGTGGTGGAATTGGCTTTACTGGCAGGATGATTCATGGGACTGAATACTAAAATCACTCTTAAGAGGAAGAGAGGAGACCCCAGCTCAGAGACGTTGCTGGGTATTGCTGCTAAGGGTTGTCGAAAGGCAGTTTGATTACAGTGTGCAGGTTCTATCAAGAGGAGGAAAATGCCAGTTCTAAGAGCTCTAATCAAGTCAGAAAAAGCATAGCAAGAACCAGAACAATGGCTGGGAGCTGGAGCTCAAAAAATCCTAATGACTCCTCTGATTAATATTTGTTTCAGAGAAAGCATCCTGTGGAACGAAATAGGGGTGCATTCTCTATCCCTTTCTGTCCTTGGGGCCAGGCTGATTGCCTTTCTAGGAAGGGCATTATTGAACTCAAACATGAGCCATTGCACTCCACTTGGAGTGTCAGGCTGTGATCTGACAATATAGGAGGTCAGGCTAGATGAGTTAAAGTCCCAGTCCTGAAGACATGAGTTCTGACTCTGCTTACTGAGCACACAACATTTTCTGCACCCACTTCAGTCCCTAAACTGATCTGAGCATAGCCCCCAGGAAGAACATTACACCAACCTAACCTTGAAATGGTGATTGGAGAACAGCAGCCTTCTCACAGCCCTGGTGATAAAGGTGGAGAGCATCTTCCTAGAAACTGGAGATACTGTCAGGGCTGGGGGCAAGAGGCTGGGGCCAGACTCTGCTCAGTGGTGCCCAGGGACAGGCCAAGGGGCACTGGGCACCAGCTGAAACCCAGGAGGTTCCAGCTGAGCAGGAGGAGAAACTTGTTTGGTGTGAGGGTGTTGGAGCCCTGGCCCAGGCTGCCCAAAGAGGTTGTGGAGTCTCCTTCTCTGGAGAGACTCCAGCCTCACCTGGAGGTGATCCTGCTTCAGCAAGGGGGTTGGATTACCTGATCCCCAGAGGTCTGTTTCATCCTCCCCCATGCTGTGATTCTATGTGATTCTGTAAAAGCTAGGATGTTCCCTCACACTAGGAACACTATGAAGAAATCAGTAGTTACAATTACAAGCAAGACTGATCTTAGCTAGCACATTCTTCTGCTTTTTCCTGATTATCCATGTCATCTCTTCTCCAGAACAAGCTCTGGCCAGTTTCTGTAGATTCCAGCTAGGGATAAGAGCACTAGCAGCCTTTCCACAGAGAAGTAACCCAGCCTTGAGCATGTCTCTAAAATAAAAGCACCTCAGCCCACACTCCATCACTGTCTTCAGGCCTCAAACACAGCTAGACTGTCTGGGTGAGACCAAGTGAAACCATGCTCTGCTGGGAGGTACTTGAAAGCATGTTGCTGAGCATTCCCCAAGGAACAGAACAAATTCACTTGTTAGTAGCCCTGCTGTCTCCCAGGGCAGTCAACAGAGCTTATCCCTTCAGGGGTTATTTTGTTCCTTTCATTGTTTTGTTAGTATCTTAAAAGCTTGAAAATATTTATCTTCTTTCATCCTAGCCTGCACTTATTGATTTTTTTTCTCCATCTCCAGAGTTCCAGAGGTGACCAGTGTGAGGAAAAGCACTTCTGTTTGACAACAGCTATCATTTATCTTGGAGGAAACAAAACCACATTTGCCAGTGCACTAACATTAACCAAGGTGACAAACTTAGTCCCATAGCTGGTCCATGGCTTAGACCTGGGCTACAGGAAGTTTAGGACTAGCCTGCCAAGAGGCAATGGCTGAACCTCTGGGGCTAGATGCCACCAATTGCCTTCTCTCTGGCCTCCTCCCCCCTTGCCAGCTGGTGCTGTTCAGCAGAGGACTGTTTGCAGAGGTGAATGGTGGCTTGGACAACCTGTAGAAGGCAAAACCCAGACCTGAGCCCTGTTGTTAACCAAGTTGCACCTCACCTAGTCTAAGCAGTTTCTACAGCCTGAGGAGCTAGACCAAAAAAGGACATCATATTGTTGTTCTGGATATAAAGGAAACTCAAATGAAATGCCTTTCCATCTCTAACCCAACTTACTTGCAATCCAGATTACTTCTCCAGTTCAGAAAATTGTGGACACATCACTTGCTGTACTTCAGGAGGTCACAGTAGTGTCTAATGCACAACTGCCAAAGGACTGGAGTCTCCCTGAAGTAAGACTTCACCAAATGTATCCCAGTCCAGCCACCACCATTATCAGGAGCAGTAAGTGCCCACAGCAGCCCAACACATTAGACTGCAAAGAGTTATGACTCAAAACTGGTTTTGTCCTCTTCCCAAGTTTTGCTTAATCTGGTTCAGAATCAGGACTCAAACAGAGACACAGACACACAGAGTGCCCCTCACCCAAGCAAAATAAAGCTCCATGGAACAGCAAACTACAGGACCACAAACCCCAGCTTTTAGGTTTTCCAGATGCAAGCCTTGACCCCATCGAATGTTATGAAGGGTTACACCATCAGGTGGCCATCAAGGCTGCAAGAGCAAAACACAGGACAATGACAGGAGTCCTAGTCACTCCTAAGTGTCCTCTAGTTCTCCCCATTCTTGGACTTCAAACAGATTTTAGCTGTGCAAGGACAGGAATCACAACCCTGCAATTCCACGCCTGCACTCCAGTTATTCCCACTCTATCTCCTGGCTTCTTTTTCTTTAGGAACTTCATAGCTGAATTAACCTGTTTCTGACAATTGATATTACACAGTAGCCTTTAAAAGCTCATGCAGCTCAGAGGTTTCTTGTGCAGGATGCTGTAGCAGAAAGACCTGATAAGTGTCAAGCTTGTCTTCCAAACCCTCAAAGGGAGATACACATCAGTAGAAACCTCCACCTTTTCCTGCAGTCATTCTCTCAAACAGGCTCTCTTCCCTTAAAATGCCTAGAGAGAGACTAGCCTCTTAATTTAGCTCTTGAAGGCATGTGTCCAGCAGTCAGGGATGTGAGTAACCCTCTGGTTACCATCCCTTTCTCTCCAACCCAACTGTGACATGTCTCACTGAGGAGAACTTTGGGCACTGCTGTGCTGAAACCTGTCTGTGCAGGGCACCATATGCTCAGAGTGACACAGCCAGACCATGTCACCTTCAGAACAATTTCATTAAGCTTGGGAGGTATGAACAGTGCCCCATGATGCTTTCAACAGTCTCAGAAGGCAAGTTAGACTTAATGTTGAAAGTGTAGTGGTGTTTTAATTCCCTGAAGGTAACAGAAACATGATGGAGGCAGAGACAGCAAGTCAAAGGAAAACCCATGAACAGAAGCTAGCCTCTCAAGGCCCAATTCCTCTCTGACCCTTGCACTCTAGTGCTTGAAGTGATAAACTGGATGCAGAAGGGGCTGTAGACCCATGAAGACATCCAGCTTCTGCAACAATGAGCAGCTGCTCTTACCTTCTCCTACAATCTCACATCAGTGCCTGAATGTTAATAAGTGAATTTTTCAGTTACCACACTTATGGAGCATTCCACCCTGCCCCCATAGAACAGCTCCTTCCAACCACAGCTAAAGACAATCCAAAAACCCCTCTCCAAACATCCCCAAACCACCCTACCCTCTCCACACCCAACAGGAAAACATACATGCACACCCCAAACCCAACCTCTCCAGGCAGAGCAGGCTGCTCAGAGGCCCAGTATCTGGAGGCAGTTGGTGCAGCAGGAGACACCCCTGACCTTTGAGATTCCTCAGTGGAGGACCTTTGATGTTGAGGACTGTTGAATGTAGTGACCCATCTCCAGAAGCACTGGCCTTCTTTATACTCAGAGGAGTCTCAATGCTCCAAAGAGAGTTTGTGGTCTCCCCCCAGGTCCCAGTGGGGACTACAGTTACTAGCATGCCACATTTTTGGCAAGTTTTGTCCCATGTTTGGAGGATGTTGAGCCTGAACTACTGCCTCCTCCCCCTAGAGGAGTCAGATCCTGCAGATGATAACATGCATGTTTGCCTTTAGTGTCCCACTTCTCAGAACAGCTAAATTCTTGAGGTCTGATTAACTAGCACTTAAGAATCCAGTGTGGAATGGCTAGTTACAGAAATAGCATTCCTGCACTACCCCAGCATTTCAGGAAGGGACTGCCAGGTCCATGTGGGAGCAGAGGAATCCCAAAACAATAAGGAGAGACCCAGCAGTTACCAACTTAGAAACAGCTTCCTGGCATCTGACAAAAGCCATGAGAAGGGGATCCTTACACAAACAACCTTAACAGAACTGGTTCCACTGTTTGGTTTTGCCCACTTGAGGACAGAGAGAAGATGAGGTCACTCAGAGTGGCCCAGGCTGAAACTCAACAGCTCTAACTGCCTGCTTGACTCAGTCAAGTTGACTTAACTCATTCCAAGACCAGATTTCCTCGAGCAACTTTGAAGATCCCAGCTTAATACCAGCAGCTGTAATTGGGGCTGAGGCTCCATTGTCCCATTGTCCCCAAAATTACAATCCCAGTCTCCTAACCTCCTGTGATTTATGGTAATAAACCATCAGGGTCACTTGTATTTCCAGTACTCCAAGTGGGCTGAAGCATTTGCAGCTCAAACAACTTCTATAGCCTCAGCACCTCAAGGGCCAAATCCATGCTTTCAGCTGGAAGGGGGTGGTGGGGGGGGTTGTTTTATTTCACATTTGGTAATTTCAGGCCTTTTCAACATTTACAGTGAAGCTATTTGGTTTATACCAGGATTTTGGGGTATATCAGGATACTGGGGATGGACTCTTCTGACTAACAACCATGACATCCTTGGACTGAATGCCTACAATTCTCCAGGACAGGACTGACTGGGCAGCTAAGTGGATAGGGTGGAAGGAACCAACTAATGCCTTTAGTGGTTCAACAGTTTCAAGCTCCAAAGTTCACACTGGTGTCTGATCCACTTGATCAAACAAAGCAGAACCTGCAGGGGTCACTTCACTAGTGAATTGTCCTGCCCAGTTAGTAAAAAGACCAAGGACACTGACCAAAGGTTTTTGTAGATTCCCCTCTAGGGTCCTGGTCTGCAAGAGCAGATTTGTTCCAACATTTGCTGCTGCTATTATTCTCTCAGGCTCCTGGTGTGATCCTTGGGGTGCCCTCCATGGATTTAAGAGCTGGACTCTATGATCCTACTGAGTCCCCTCCAGCTCAGACAACACTATGATACTACTGCAGCTCTCTCAGCATGCTGGAGAGGAGAGGACTGTACTCAGGAGAGATTCTGGTAATATTTGTGCAGCAGTTGGCAAGAAAATTCCAGACCTTTTCCATATTCAAGTCTGTTGTTTTCCCTAAGCAGTTTTCCCTTTGAAACAGAAGAATCTGAATCACAAACCTGCTTTTGTTTATCCTTTCATTTAATTTAAATAGAAGCAATTTATGATCAGCCAAGCCAGGATAATGTTTTTCAGCAACTTCTTTATCATATCCTTACCACTTGCAAGAATCCTATTTGAAGTCATGTCATCTCTGGTTGATTCAGGCACATTTTGATGAGAAAAAACCTATTAGTTGTGATAACCAGGAGTATCTGACCTTACCTTTAATAGTATTTGCTGGGCAGTCTATTGTCTGGGAGGTTTGTCTTTGTGTGTTAGCTGCCAGTAATATATGGCTCTAGAATAACACTGCAAAGATTTTGAGAGAGATATGATTCTAATGAAAGAGAGAAGCCTTCCAACAGCAGCTTGGCAGAACCTTTCATCCATGCTGTCCCCTTCCAGTTCCTCAGCTTGTCATTAGCCCAGGATGGAAAGAGGAGCAATTGTCATGCTTGGAATTCGCTGGATAATGCAGATGGATTTCAGAGATGTAATTTATTCAACATCTGGGTTGCAAGGAAGCTTGAGAAGTTTGAAATCACACCATGGAGTCAACCTTCTATGCTAGAAAAAACAAACACCACAGTGCCTGCCGTGGGTTCTGAGCATTAGACTGCACCACAGCCAGACAGCAGCTAGCAGATAATAGCTGTGAAAGCTTGATTTGATTATCACTGTTGGCCTCATCCACAAAACACTATGAAAAATAGGCTCAGTCATAGCCTTAAATCTGAATCTGCAGCATTTGCTTACAGAAGCAAACCCAAGTCCTTGGAAATAGTGCTGTTGAAGAAAGCTGCCAGACCTTTCTCTCTGAAGAAACCACAGCTTACTGAACTGCAAAGTCCTTCACAAGACACAAGCCACAGCACTTTTATCACCATAAAGGAGCTGGCCCCTGATACCACATGAATGTGCTGTGGGTTCTCTTCTCCATAGAAATGCTTTTAGTGTTTGGGTTTTCCTTGACTTTTGGTGGACTGAACCCCCTGAGGAATGGGTGGTGAAATACAATGAAGCTTCTCACATCTGAGCACCATGGGAATAGTCCTGCCCTAGGAGAAGTGTGCCATAAAACCAACATCATTAAGCAACTGACTTCTAAAACAGGAACTGTCCTACCTTGCACTTGGAAACCTCCTCCTCCTCCTCCCACACAACCAGAGTGGAGTTGATTTACAGCTTGTTTGAATCACACAGCTAAGAGCTGATTTGCTTGTGTCAGTTATCACCAAGAGGGTGAGAAAAACTAGTTTTATAGGAGGCCAAACCTGAGCTGACTGCAGGCTGTGAGGATGCCCTGCTCCATCTCACCAGATCATTGGAGAGGTGTGGTTTTGGCACAGCATCAGGAAAAACCATACCAGATAACTAAATGCAGTGCTGACAAACTCCACTGCTGTCCCCACCTCACTTCCTTTCTGCCTCCCTTCAAGCATCATCATGTTGAGGCACTCATCTCATTTTCTATGCTCCTCCTGTATTTGAGTTCCGAGTGCAAGCCTGGAAACAGAGAGAGACTCCAGCAGGTCCATGCTGCCCAGGGTTAAATCATCTTCTCACACCTCCCAGGAGGCACAAGAACGTGCTCCCTTTTCCTTGGGGCAGCAGGACTTCAGCATGGCTTGGAAAACACTTTGCAAGTCTCTACTGGCAGGTGCAATAGGAACATTATTTACTCCTGTGTTTTCCTGGCAGCTTTCCTAGGTCTTCCCTGGAGCAGATGGAGAAGGAGAAGCACTAACACTGGAGCTCTGGATGCAGTCATGTGCACATGCCTCTGAGTAGCAATCACTTGAGTAGGGGTAAGTGTGCTTACCGTGGGGACTACAGCAGGCAGAGTCCTTCCCTTCCACAGCAACCCAAGCTACTATTGA
Source organism: Galbula dea (assembly GCA_013399015.1). Classification (NCBI taxonomy): domain Eukaryota; kingdom Metazoa; phylum Chordata; class Aves; order Piciformes; family Galbulidae; genus Galbula; species Galbula dea. The sequence continues at coordinate 1,381,699 of VWZX01003366.1, read as the reverse complement.
CAAGTGGAAGGGACTCAGTGCTGCCACAAGCTGTAAGAGACCAGGGCTGAGACTTCCAGCAAAGGAGCAGTGATGAGGAAAACTATGTCAAGTATTTTCCTCCACCCCCAGGGGAGAGGTCACAATCCTATTACCATGAAACAGAGGGAAGTGGGGGGAAAAAGGCTTTGAGTATTGTAATCAAACAGCCTTGTGGGAACAAGGAAATACTCTGTTTCTTGCAGAAATACTCCAAGCAACCAGATACCTGAGAAACCCCAACTCCCTCAGCACATGACTCACCTTAAAGTCCTCTCTGAGACTTCCTCCCCTGCCCTTTCACAGCCCCTAACAGGCAGGGAGAGCTTGTGCCCTGTGCATGGGCCAGGGCCACAGTTTGCTCACCCTGGGAGGGGAGCAGCAATTGCAGAGTGTAACTTCATGGGAATGTGTCTCTGGGTTCACCACACAGTGCCCTGTAGGGCTGTGCTCTACCTGGAACATCTGGAGTAATCCAGGAAGTCCTAAGTTCTTGTAAAAAGTGACAGAACAAATTGAAATAGGGGGAAAAAATGCTCAAAACAGTCTGAAAATATTCCTGTAGTGAAGCTGGTTAGAGCAGCTCAATCCCAGCACTGTAAATGCACATCCTGGTGTATGCTGGCATTCCTCTCCCCTATGCACAGGGTTCCCAAGGCTAACACTGTGCAGTGTCCTCTACCCACTGATTTTGTGGTGGCCATCCCAGGCAGGATCCCAGTTACTTGCATGTGTTTGTCTCTAAGGACAGTGATGAGAATAAACACCCATCTCAGCCTTGAAAAAGGCCAGTGCAAGATCTGTTCCTGTTGTTTACTTCCCACTTGGAGCCTTTGAAGAAGCAGGTGCAGGTGGCAAACTGTCCTTCTGCAGGGAGGGCTGGCACAGGGCATTGCCCAGGTCCTGCATTCCCATTTAACCACATCACTGTGCCTGCTCCTGCAGAGGACAGGCAGCTCCTTCTCCTGCTGGAAGGAGATCTGCCACTTTCAGTTCACCTACAGACATGGTAACCTGGGGACCAGGTTCTCCAGTCCCCTGTCTTCTGCCCATAGGAGCTACTCTGGCAAGCACAGACTGACTTCACAGAACCATAGAATCTCCTGAGTTGGAAGGAATCCACAAGGATCATTGAGTCCAACTCCTGTCTCTGCACAGGACAACCCCAAAAGTCACCCCATGTGCCTGAGGACCTTGTCCAAATGCCTCTGGAATTCTGACAGGCTTGGTGCCCTGACTACTGCTCTAGGAAGCCTGTTCCAGTGCTCCACTGCCCTCTAGATGAAGGATCTTCTCCTGATCTCCAACCTAACCCTCCCCTGACACAGCTTCATGCTATTCCCTCAGCTCTTATCACTGGTCACCAGAGAGCAGAGATCAGCTCCTGCACCTCTGCTTCCCCCTCATCAGGAAGCTGTAGACCACAATGAGGTCTCCCCTCAGCCTCCTCTTCTCCAGGCTGAACAAATCAAGTGGCTTCAGCTGCTCCTCATACAGCTTCCCCTCTAGACACTTCACCATCTTCATTCTCTACTAGCTTTAGATCCTGATTTATATTGTGGCACCCAAAACTGCACCCAAGGGCTCAAGGTGAGGCCACATCAGCCCAGAGCAGAGCAGGACAATCCCATCCCTTCCCTTTACAGGCTGCAATGCAGAGCTGGGTGCACCCCAGGCTACTTCTCTGCATGTAATCAACATGCTCCAGAAGAAAAGCAAAAATAGGAGGGGAAAAAATAGGAGAGACCATCTGGTAAACATCTTTCATCTGTGACAGATAAGCTTCATCCTGCAGCTGAACCTCAGGCCAGGTTTGCCAACCTTTCTGGGTGAAGTATATGCTTGGAGGTAAGAGAGGTGGGGAGATATCTGCATTTGCATCTTTGCAGACCATTCTTCTTCCCCACAACCACCTCACCCACTTATGGTGGAAGAAGAATCACTGGCACACGGTGTTTCCCAGGGATTAAGGAAACACAAAGTGCAGTAGAAATGCTCACCTGGCCCCTGGGAGCTGTGGACACAGCAATGAGATAAACTGCTCCAGGTCTCACTGGAGCAAAAGCAAGGACTAAGTAAAGATGGCAAAGGCCAGTAACACTCCTGTGCTTTCCTCAGGGAACTCTCAAGAACTCCAGGCTATCAAAATTCATCTGGATAATACAGACTTGGAATTGAAACCAAGCTTTCCTGCCAAATTGTCTCGGTCCCTCCATCTTTCAGAAGGTCTCTCTCTCTCTCCATCCCTCCCCTGACCTCTAGTGGTTCAGGCTTTGTCCGAAGCAGAACAGTGACTAAGCTGAAATGAAGAGTGACTGGGCTAGTACAGGCTCAGTAAAACGCAGACTTCCCCTGCTAAAAACAAGTATACAAGCAGAAACTGAGCCCTGAAAGCCTCCCAGCAACGTGTGGAATTGATAAATCGAGTATGAACTGCACCAGCCTGCTTTGGGTTTGCTGGTTGCAAGCCTGGTTCTGCAGAAAGAAAAGAGAAAAAGGAAAAAAAGAGGTTTTCCAGAGGAAAACTTAACCTTAGTTTAGCCCTTCCTAAGCTGAAGCAGGTTTCTAAGGAATCAGTCTGTCCCCCTTGCAGGCTATATGTGGGAGGGGGGGAAGGATTCAGGAGGTGCCTACAAACCCAGAGGGACACCAAGTGCTGGGGAGAGCCTCCTCAGAGGCAGGCACCAGCACAGGCAAATGTTTCCTATAACCCAGATATGACTGCCTAGAGAATAGCCTTGCATGGCTAAAAGGACAAACACAGCATGGTTGGGGCTGCCACAGACATCCAAGTGCTGTTTGCTGCTGCTCTAAGTGTGGAGGATACTTCATGGAGAAGTAAGACTTGAACCAGAACTGACTCCATGTCCAGGTTCTTTAATGAACTTATTCACTGCTTGGAAAGACAACCACAAGGTGATTGTGCCTGAGCTCTGCTGCTGTAGGACACAGGTATGGATATGCCCATGGAAAGCCAGGAGATCCTAAGGGAACACAGACGTTACCAAAAGGAGGATTGGCCTCCATCTAACTCATCTGATCATCACAGCTTGGGCCAAATCCTGCTCTTCTACCTCATCTCTGCACCTTAAAAGAGAAAAGCAAAGGAAAGAACATATTCCCTCTTCCATCCCTTCCAATACATTTGCCACTGCAAGCAGAGAGCAGACAAAGGGGGAAGCCTGGCTCACCTGGCCAGGTAACTTGGAAACAAGCAAAGCAAGCTTTTAGCTGCATCATCTTCTCCTATTGCCTTGGTCCTCAGACAATGCAGGGAGGGACTGCCACTGCTCTGTAAGGGATCTGGTGCATGCCTACCTCTATATACTAAATAATTAACACTGAACATCTTTACAAGTTGATTTTTCCTTCTGCTCTCCATGTGTTGCCCTCACTGATGGTGAGGGACCTCAGCAGGCTGTTCAGCACTAGCACCTCACCCCAGCAGGTGGCCTTGGTAGCCTGTGTTGTGAGGAGCAGGGGAGCACCCTGCACAATAAACCTTCCAGGAACATTGGAGTTGCTCCTGCTTGGTGATGCTGCCTTAGAAGAGTGATCCTGTTACCCACAGCATGCCTTGACTTAGCAGCTCCTAATAGTCTGCATCAACACATCATGGGATGTTACAGCACCAGTTATTTCCCTATCATGGCTGTATGTCAGTAGTTTTTCCTGTTCAGGGAGTATTTTTGGTTACTCCTCAATTATGTTGCTAACAGCCATAGTCCACAACCTTTCCACAGCAAGGGGAACTTCTTCACCTTCACAGGAAGATCCATCAAGTGGTGTCCTCCTCCTCCTCCTCAAGACAGAGATAACCTTCATCAATCTCTCCTTTTGCAGCACCCCAGCCAGGATATCCTTGAGGCAGAAGCCAGCTCCATGGCATGACTTCCTGCTCTCTGAAATCATGGTTACAAGCAGCCATAAAAAGACACTTCTCTAGATTAAATTAGCCCAGCAGAAAAAAGAAAAAGGGTAATAGAAACCCAAAAAGTGTGAGGTGAAACAGGGCTACTGGATCCTCACCAACCAAAGAGGTGGGGATGTCCCAGTCACAGATGGAACACCAGGCACAGAGGGTGGCTTCACAGGCAGCATATGTTTGGCAGCTTTATTTTGACATTTTGGCTGGAGCCCACAGAGCTGCTCCTGGCTTTGTGCTGGCTGCAGGAAAGGTCCCAGTAAAGCAACAGGCTAGGGCCAGAGAGAGGTGAACTTTGGAAATAACCACAAAATAAATGTATGAGAAGCTGCTTCCTCTGTGTAATCTTCCTGCCAGAGAGTTAAGAGAGCACAGCTAGCCCACAGAGTGCCTGGACTTCAGCTGGCAGACCAGCCACCAAGCTGCTCCATCTGCTCACAGAGTGAAGGAGCACTCCAAGCCAGAGCAAGGAAACCTCCTCAGCTTCCATCAGCTCTGAAGGAACTTCAGCAAGACCTTAGGGACACTGCAGTGGCTTACAACATATCCCAAGTTGGAAGGGATCATCCAGTCCAACCCCTATTTTAGACACAGGGCAACCCCAAAGTCACCCCATGCGTCTAAGAGCATTGTCCAACTGCTTCTTAAACTCCATGAGAGCTGGTGCCACGACTGCCTCCCTGGGAAGCCTGTTCCAATGCTTAAGTTCTGGAGAAGCTGCTGATCATGCCCCAACAGCCAGCTTCACCCTTCAACAAAGCCCTGTGCAGGCAGCCAGTGGGGCTGTCCCACTTCAGAAAGAAAATCAAAGCATTTGCTCACTGCCAACACTCCACGTGGCAAATCAGCTCTGCCTTCCCCTCACTTCGAGTCTGAGAGTGTGTTCTCACCCCCCCACCTCCCACCCAGCTAAAAGGAAGCATTGGCACTGCACAGCTTTGCTCTGAAGAGAGCCTGCCAAGGGCTGCTGGTGGAACAGTAGATTTCTCCTGGCATTTTGCTTTGACAACCTTTGTGCACTCAATGACAAGAGATGACAGACATGACAGCTCTTCCTCAGACTGCTTGAAGCTTTCCCATAGTGATGCAGAGAGGGAAGAGTAAAGCTCACTTCACTGCAGACTCTGGGGGGCTTTGTTTTGGTTTGCTTGGTGTTTTTCTTCAGACAACAATGCTTCCAATGAGCAGTTACTTATCAAAGCTAACTGCAAGCTGGGAAGTGCATGCATTGAGCTCCAAAACAGACTGCAAGCCTCAATTCAGTTGTGGGAAGCCATGATGAGGATGCAGCTCTCTTTACAGATGACAATGACACCTTCCCCTCAATAGCCAGAAGCATCCTGAAGTTCCAAACCCCTCAGCAGTGCCCAGCAGTATGATTCTCTGAGTGTTAAGTACTGACGTGGATGCAGCTTTGCTATGAAGAGAGTAGCACAGCTTCCACAGCAAGAAAATCATTGAGCTTAAGGAAATCCTGTGTCAGGAATGATATTTAATTAGATGGAGGTGGAAGGAAGGCAGAAGTAACTGTCTGCACTGGGAGAAGAGAACAGAGAATTCCTACCTGGGACAGGGCATAGGAGAACAGTGTGAGGACAGTGGTTGTCCTTTTGCTGTTCTGGGGGAAAGAGAGGAGTGGGCAGCTGTCTGGCCACTTCACTGAGCTGCAGGGGAAGCTGCCTGGTAGGCTACAGGGCTAGACCCTGTGCTGAGTTGAGATGTGGTTCCACAGTTAGCAGGACACCTGCACTTAACAGGAGCTGAAGTGAATCAGTAGTGAAGCAGAAAAGTCCTAGGGTTGCTTCTGAGCTTATAGTTTTGCAGCTCTTTGCTTTTGAATGGCCCATTATGAGCCAAGCATGCAGGCTCTGACTTTAAAAACCCCTCCAGTTCTCTGGTTTCTGTGCAACAGGACTTAGCAAAGCACCATGACACAGATGTGCACAGGGGGTTTCAGCTGGGTCTCTTACCAGATGAAGGTCAATGCACATTAAGTCACAGTAGGTGCCAATGCCCAAGTGTTCCCCCACTCCATTTCCCTTGCCACAAAGGCTTAAGCCATCTCAGCCCCCACAAAACTCAAGTGAGAGCCCCCACTCCTAGGCACTTTCTAAGCCAAGTCTGACAAGCAGCTGCTGAGAGCCACAAAGCCACTGACATTTCCCACTGGTTCCCTTTTAAGTCCCCATTTGTAAGCAGGGGCTAAAGCAAGGCTAACCCAACTCTTAGAGGTCCCCCTCAGGCATAGCCACCAGCTTCTCAGTGACCTCTTCCACAGTGCAGATCTGAAAATAGCCTGTGCTAGCAAGAGAGCCAACACTGCTTACCTCCCTCTGTAAGAGAGGACTCAGAATGATTTTAATGCTTTAGCACAGCATGAGCCCTGCTCTGCCTCCAGGGCAGCAAACTGGCAGTTTTTACCTTGGGTTGGACATCCCACACAGCTCTGCAAGGTAGTCTGAGGAACCTCCCTGCAGAAAACATCCCCAATGGCATCTTTAACAGCCAGTGACAGGACAAAGGGGGGAAAGTATCCCACATTTGCCTTCTGCTTTGCATCATTGCCTTGTCCATTCTGGGAAAAGGCTAGGTGATATTTTAGTGCCATGCTTCCCCTCCTCACACATTCAATTCCCACATGCTCTCAGCTCTCAGTCACAGAAAGACTGCACTACACCAAAACTCAGAGGCTTTTTGAACCAGTCCTAAAGCATTAGTTCTGCTCATGTCTAAGGTACAAGGCTTAAAACTCTCAAACCCCAAACCCAACAGATTAAATGAAGAAGAGTCAGCACCTACTTGCTCCTACTGCTCAGTAATGACTAGAATGCTGCATGCACTGTGCCTGGGCAAGATCTGAGGGAGCCTGGGTGCTCCTCTCAGGTCAGAGGTGATGTGGTAGATTAGCTTTGTCAGGTTTTTCTTATCTAAGGACTAGAGTATGCCCATCCAGAAGGGAAGGGTGATAGGACTCAGTTACATTAGACCATTTTGTCCCCTCTGATCACAGCACAGTAGGAGTCCAGCAGCCACATAAAGCTCACCTCTAAGTGGCTGGCTTTAGCCAGCCAGGTTTCACAGTGGCAGTTTACACTGAGAATGTGCTCAGAACCATTGGCTGTGACTGTAAAACTGTTCCAGCAAAAGATATCAATCAATGGCCAGTTAATTAATGCATTTAATTCAAGGATTTGACCCGAGGATGGCAAGAGAACTTATCCATTCTGCTTCAGTTTCTGGGCAAAAGCTAGTCCAATACCTTAACTCAAACAACTATTTAGGATCACTTAGAAAACAAAACCTTCTCCTCTATTAACATCCAAGCTTTTGGGGCTGCAGCTGTGAAAAACACCACCCCCCAGGACAAAGCAGGCTGAATGAAATCCAGGTTCTGACAGGGCTGGGTGCATATAACCAACAGTGCTTCAAGGCAAAGGAATAATCCCTGGACTTAGAATCACAGAATCATCAGAGCTGGAAGAGACCTTCAAGATCATCTAGTTCCAACCCCCCTGCCTGCCAGGGACACCTCCCACTAGATCAGGCTGCCCAGAGCCCCAGCCAGCCTGGCTTTCAAAGCTTCCAGGAATGGCACTTCTTGGTCTAAGGCAAAGTGTGGACTTTATCAAGTGTCTCTTTATGAAAGGGAAGCCTGGAAACTGTGTGCAAACTTGCTCTGTCTCTTTGTCAGCTGAGAGACACCCCACAGGGCCAGGGAAGCCAGTCAATAGCACATGGTGGTTGGTCACCCAGGATCAATGTTCTGCCATCAGCAGTGAAGGTCTCCTCCCTAGGAGGCTACAACTTCAAAGCAACTAATGGTATGGGTGGGAACCACAGTCAAAGAGGTCACAGAAAGGTCCTCCAGGGCTCCCCTTCACACAAGAGTGAATCTGTGAAGAGATGCAAGCTGAGGGATGACATTATCACACCTGCTTTAGCTCAGGGGTTTTTCCCCCCTCCATTGTCTCTGCATTTCTAAAGCCAAGTTCTAGAATATATTTTTCCTGTTCCTACTACATTTTGATGTGCACACAAACCACCCCAAACAAGAGCATGACAAGATGGTTGCACACATAACATACAAAACTCCTCCCTTGCATCTGCATGACCTGGGCTGTTATCTCTGCTGCTTCTCTTCAATTACATTTGTAAAGTCCTATTTTTCATGCCCTGCCTACTCCTAAAGTATCTTGCTTTCATTAAGGCATCTGGGGTCCCAACATGTACTTGGCAGCTGCTTTTGAGACAAACCTACCCAAGGCAAAACTGAAAACTCTGACTTGCACATCACTTATCTCCTCTCTAGTGCCAGGTACAGTATGAAGTTAAATTACAGCAGAGACATTTCTCTTCCAAGTCTCTGTTCCAAAACTCACTGCTCCAATTCCTAGATCTGTCCAAGGGAGCAAGGAAATCCTACACAATCCAATCATCCCTCTTGAAATACACTTATTTATATCATGAGCAAGTTAAAGGACCTCTGAGATGAGCACCTTTAGTTGGAGAGGAGCAATGCCTCTGCATACTGGTGATGAGATTAATTGTTCAGAGAACACTGGTTGCAATATGGTTGTGTTTATGGAAACACTCACTGCAAGTGCTGCTTAAAGATCTTGGCACCTTAAAGGCAATTACTGACTTTATGCTTACAGTTTAATAGCTTTTTCATGGGGAGTCCTGCTATATCTCTGGTGTTACAGTCCAGCAGAAAAGGGTCTTCCAGAGCACAGAGAGAGCTAAACTGTGCTGAAACCGCAAGGCAGAGTCTGCTTTGGTGGGAAATGAAATGCTGCTTTACATCTAACTTGCAGAGGGAAATCAGAGTGGTTAAAGTTCACAGGCATTAAGGCAAACCAGCAGTTCTCTAAAGGCAAGAACCAATTCCTCCTGAGATAACCAGAACAGTGTCTAGGTGAGACAAACCTGCCACAGTTCTCCTTGTCTTTGGGGCAAAATGCATCTCCTTTGCAGAGGAGCTGNGGAGCTGTGCAAGCCTGCCCCCCCCCCCCCGCCTTGGGGTTCCCTCCCAGATGGCAGGTGAAGGTTCTGGCCTTTTGTTCAGATCCTATGGCTTGCATCTCTTCTTATGCTTCATAAGCTGCTCCAGCAGAGAGTGGAGGAGGAACATCCACATCTGTCACCAGGGCATAATCTCTTGGAGAAATCCAGACTGGGCTGCATTCCCATGTCATCCTGTAGTGAGCTGGACTCCTGCAAATACCCCAGACATGCACAGCTGCACCCTCCCCAGTTCAGTCAGAGAAATCCCAGCTACCCTTCATCAGACCTCCCTTGGGTCTCTACTGCTACAGTTCAGGTATCCTCTTGCTCAGCTGCTGACACATGGGGTAGCAAGAAAACCACTGAAAAGTCTCCCATGGATACATGGAGGAGACCTAGCCCTAGACCTTGCTTTTGACAATTTGGAGCAGCACAATCCCAAAGAGAACATTCACCTGCAAGGCTGCTGGTAAGAAAGCTCGAGTCAATCAGCCTCAGACACATCCTATATCCAGGGTAAAAAGTATTTCTGAGAGGAGCTCTTAAAGCCACATTGTTTGAGATCAGAAAATGAAGCTTTTCTGAAGTATTTTTCCATTGGTGGGGGATATGAAACTTTATCCTGGGTCCTAGGGCACTTCCCATTAGAGAAGCACTTCAGCATTGCCACTGAGAAAACTCAGCAGGAACTCCCTGGACCACATCTTTCAGATGTTTAAAGCAACCTAGTACAGCATGGAATCAAATATTCCCTCTGCCCTGGAAGAATGCACAGGATCACCTAAAACAGCAACAGTCAGCAAGTGACAGTCTCTGTCATTTGAGTAATTACTTAATTACTCTTGCAACTGCCTGGAAAACAAATCCTTCAGCAGTGCTGTACCTGAGTTTGGTGCTTTATCAGTCAGGACTTTAGTTCTGTTCTTGTCTTGCTCAGGCTTCAACCTTGCTGCTCTGCATATCACAGCCAAGCTTTCACCAAGAGCTCACTGCATTTTTAATTGGCATTTCATAATCTTTCTAAATAAAAAACACTGCAGAAAGTGTTAAGGTTTTTTTTTTTCTTTTAAGGAAAAAAATCAGCTGCTGTTCTGTTTCTTGATTTGAGGTTTAGTGCCCAATTCTTCCTGATTTGGGAAGTCTAATTAGTCAGTACTCAAATGTGCCATGCATGAAGTTGGACACTGCTCAAATCCTACACAGATTTCACATGAAAAAGGATGATCTGAATTTTAAACACAGTCTGTTCCACCAACTCTGACTTATTAAGCAAGCTCACAAGCCTTTCAAGCCATGAAAGGCCACTTGACCTAACAGCATGCAATGAGAGGGAATGAACAAAGCTATTTATTAGCTGATGCTCATAAAAGAGAGCTCCATGCACACGCTGATTCTGTACCCTTTGATTTCTCCCAGTCTGAGTGCAGTTCAGCTGCTAGACTCCTTTAGTCTCTGCAGAGAGCTGGTGGCCACTCCAGCACAGAAGCAGAGCCCTGAGGTTCCCCAGCACCAGAAAGCACTGCAGCCTTCTCAGGTTGCAGCCACAGAATACAGATGATCCTGCCTGCGGGTAAGCTGGACAAGCGGTGGACACCAGTTCCTCTGTTGTCTTCAGACAGGGAGGCACCTTCTTCATTTCTGTGGCAATTTGTGTTGGAGAGAAGGTGCAGGCTGAGCACAGAATCATTAAGGTTGGAAGAGACCTCCAAGATCATCAAGTCCAACCATCAGCCTATCCCCACCATCAAACCATGGCCCTAAGCACCACATCTAGATGGTTTTTGAACCCCTCCAGGGATGGTGACTCCAACACTACCCTGGGCAGCCTGGGCCAATGCCTGACAGCTCTTTCTGGGAAGAACTTTTTTCTAATATCCAATCTAAAGCAGAGCTCAAGAGAAGCAGTGAAGCTCCCACTCCTCCTCCTACTCATTCTGGCTGCAGTCAGGTTTTGCTTCCACTAAGATTTCTGCAGTTGGAAAACCAAAGTTTTCTTTTTTGAAGAGAAGGAGCAGTCCTTCACCAGCCTTTCCAGGTTCACCCATTGCTTCTGGCACATAAATCCATGGACATTAGCTTGTCTAGACTAGGAATGCATGGGGAGGTAGCTAGACTATTGACATTAGCACAGGAAAAGCAGAGTGCATTTTAACACATGAATTAAAGTCTGCTCTGCCTCTGCTAATGCACTTTAGCAATCTAGGACAGACACAGCCTCTTTGAGTCAGTCTAGACAAGGCCAGAAAGACTCTCTGGAATCTGGGCTGAGCACTTGACAGGAGTCTCCCAGAATGGCAAGAGTTGTATAGTTTAATTCAGGACCAATGCACCTTCCAAAGACAGCAAACTGTGAAATAAATATTGCAGGGTTCAGATCATAGCCAGACTCCTCTGGCAACACTGCCTCTTCCAAATAGGAGCACAAATTACAGGAGAAAAGCAAATCCACCCAAACAATGGCAACAGTCCAGCACAAGAATGACTAGCAAAATTGCATTAAGGTGCAAAATAAAAAGGCAGGACTGCTGAGATCTTGGTAAGGAGCAAGCCTTGGAATCCCCCCCCTGAAACTTCCATGTGGCAGCAGTATTCAGAAATGTGACAGCACCCTCAAAGCATGCAGTAACTGGGAGCAGTGGCTGATCTGCTTGCAGCTCTCCAAGGCTGCACTGCCAGAGGCAGTAGGGATTTTGTCCCAAAGGAACTGTTACTGGAGGCTTTCCCTCTTCTGGAACTCCTTTGAGCACCCCCTTAAGCTGCTGCTGGACTACACAGGCTTGTTGCCTCACTACCTCAGTGGCTTTGAAGATATTATGTGCTTGGAGACTAGTTTGTCACCTGAAGATGCTCTTCAGAGTCAGTCATGAACTGTGAGCACTGCTCCCACCTCATGCCTTCACTCTGCTCCCAGGAAGGGCTTTCTGTGACTCTTGCAACCCTTCAGCATCCATGGGAAGGCCTGCCAAGGCCCCACAGCTACCCTCACAAACTTGCTGCTGCCAATGTAGGGGGTGCCACCAGCCTCCACCTTCCACCTTGAAGCTCATAAACTTCTCTGGTCACTAAGCTGGCAGCTCCAAGCAAACCAGCAAGTGCCACAAAAGACCATGCTGTGGTGAGTGATGCCATGGCAGGGGGGTTGGAAATAGATGATCTTTAAGGTCCCTTCCAACCTGAGCCATTCTATGATTTTATCCTCTTCCTTTCAGGCCAGCAACCTGCACGCAATGAGCACAAGTGCTTGGTAAAGGCCAACAGCACAGGCCAACAGGTACCATCTGCTGGGGAGCAAGAAGCACCCAAAAAGAGGACCTTGGCTAGAGGAGTGTCCTGACATTCCATATCAAAGTCTCCTGCAAACTCCTGAGTGTCACAGGCTCATAGGAAGGCAAAAGTTTAACAGTACTAGAAGAAAAGCTCAGGAGTATCTGGATGTTCCAGCACACTGGAGGTCACAGAATCATCCAGGTTGGAAGAGACCTCTGAGATCACCATGTCCAGCCATCAGCCTATCCCCACCATGCCACTAAACCCTGCCCCTGAGTGACACATCTATGTTTTTTGAACCCCTCCAGGGATGTTGACTGCACCACTGCCCTGGGCAGCCTGGGCCAATGCCTAACAGCTCTTTCTGGGAAGAAGTTCTTCCTAATATCCAACCTAAACCTCCTTTAGCTACCAGCTAGGGTACCAGACAGAAAATCCTGGCTTCAAAATCAGGGTATTCCTCTTCTCAAACACAGCTTTAACCCTACACTCACTCTTAGGCTGGGGCTGAGACTAGCTTTCACCTGAGAGTTAATCTCAGAAGCTTAAAAACAGACCCCAAATTTTTGTTGAAATGCAAAAGAGAAAGTCAGAAGAGTGATGTGCTGAGCTCTGCTCCAGGCTACCAGACCTTTTCCTTCCAGAGCAGAGCTTTTCAAAGTCACTGAAGATTCCTGAAATCTGATTTTATTAAGTTAATTAGATGTTGTCCAGGAAACAAAATTTAAAGCTGATGCCAGGCAATGGAATTGTTTAGAAGCAGCCTCATGGAGTAGCTCCAACATCTTGTCAGTAAGCAGCAAGAGGAGTTACCCAAGAGCTCAGGATGGGAATCAAACCTCTCACATGATCTCATTTCCCTGAGGAACAAGCCCCTCACTTGAAGCACTGCACTTGGCTCAATCCTGCAGCAGCAGGGCTGACTGACAGGGTCAGGAGAAGCTGCTGCAGAGAGAACAAGTCAATTACAGAAGAAGGAAGCTGCACCACAACCTCTCAGAGAGTTTGGACGACTACAAGGAAGTTAAATCAAGAGATCAATCCAATCCTCATGGGCACTGTTTGCCAACAAAAGCTTGTGCATGGCATGGAGCAGTCTCTTCACCTTTCAACCAGAGTCTGGAATGCAAATTTCAGTTCTATTTTCTCTTTTGAGAGCTCAGTCTAACATCAGAGGAAGACTGCAAAAGGAACTGCTCCAGGTTTTAACTGGCTGTAGTTCCCCCTTCACTAGTTGGTGGGCACCAACTGGGGTCAGGTACCCTTCAGGCTCAGGCACAAGACAGTGCTGCTACTTCTCTTCCCAAAATACCTCTTCCTCCAGCTGGAGACAGGCCATCAGTTATCTTCCTACGTGCTGAGGATCACGACAAGACATTCCAGCTCCCTTCATCAGCCAGAGGTTTGACAGCAGCAGTGAATTTTTAGCAAGCAATAGAGAAAGCAGAATAAACAACACACCCCAGAGAGCACTTCCACTCTGGCCATAACTCTTGGCACATACAGGGGGGTGAACACACCCAGGCTCAGCTGAGATTGCTCACTGCTCTTCTCAGGCAGCTTGTTTCTAATTTTTTTTATGGGGTTTAAAGGAAATTCTGATGAGTAAGAAGCAGTTGACAGCTCAATCAGGAGATGCTTTGCATAGCATGACCTTAGCAAGCTAGGTACCAACACACTTCACCCCAACCCACACGAATGTGCCACTGCAGCCTCCAGCCAGGTGCAGATGCCCAACTCATTTCAACACCACCAGCTTAGCAGAAGACATGCTTGTTTTGATCTGGTTTTGAAACCAATGCAAATGTGGCCAGCAGGGAGCTGTCAAATCTCTGATACTTAATTTATAGCACTATGATAAGAGTCAAAATGAAGCTGGATCCAGGGCAAAGCAATGAAAAGCAGGACTGGGGAATGATCCTACTTGAATCTGCCTCATGCTCCTTTATCTGCTACACAAACACATTAGTGTTATCCCTGCAGGATTCAGAGGACCCAGCTCAGCAAGGCATAGTTAGAGACTTTGAAGCTGCAAAAGCTACATGAATGCTGAAGGGAATCTGATTTTAGATCCTGGTGGCATCTACTGCTAGAAACACAAATGAGATGAGCATTGGGGTAGTGACAAAGTTGTAGCAGTCTCTAATGGCTTCCCATCTCCCACCTGCCAGGGAGACAGCTCTACCACCCACATTCACTGCCTGACAACAGCAGTGGGTTTCAGTCTTGCTTGGTTTGGGGTACTTTTTAAATCCACAAATTGCTAAAAATTCACCTTTCAGCATTTACCTGCCAAGTTCTAGAAGCTTGGGTTTGCAGTCACCAGCTAGCTGACCTGAGAATTAAAGGTGGCATTGGAAAGGCAACAAGGTCTAGCAAGAGTGCTGTGGCCTCCTGTCAGGCATAAAGTGATCTTCACATCCCAAGTGCTGAGCAACACAGAACATTCAGGTAGTTGTCTGTGTCTGAACCAGAAATGGAACCCCATTTCTGGTAATTCTCTCTGGAGAGGCCCTGCCCTACATAAACCATAAGAGACTTCACAGCTGAAGCCCTTTCTTCTAAAGCAGAGTATCAGAGCTCTTTGGAAACTCCAGGCTCCTGCAATGCCCCTGCACAGGAAGCATCACCTTTCTCCAGAAAGCAAGAAAAGAAAATGGAACAAACTTGGCAGCTTGTCTTAAAATAAGCCAGGAATCCTGGATTCTCATGCAGTTCCCCAGCATCTTCCCTCCTGTTGTTCACCACCAGGCCCCCAGGCAGCGTGGTTCAGCTGGCATGGGGGTGAACTGTGGAAAAGCCAACTTCAAGTCCTCCTTCAGGAGGAACCAGAAGCCAGCATCATCTCCAGCTAGCTGTTATTAATCATTCTTAGAGAAGAGGAGTCTTGCAGTGATAGCTTCCACAGGGAATCATTCCAAACTGAAGCAGCTCTTGCACCTTATCCTCCTCACCTGCTCTGCCAGCTGACCTCAAGGCAACCACCAGAACACCTCCAAGCCTCTTCCCTGTGCTCCACAATGGGCACACACACAGGCTGCTTCTGGAGCATCTCTCCAGCCTTTTTGCCCAGTAGCACCCACAGCTAATGGAGCTGGGAAGTGTCCTAGCTTCTTTATGTTATTTGCTTCATTTCCTGACCTTCCAGAACCTTCCTGTCACTCCTGATGTATGAATGCTTCCTTACAGAAAGCTATGCTCAGAGCAAGTCCCCAGCAAATCACAGGAGGGTGGAAGGAAACAAAGTCTCCACAAGAAGAGATTCCTCCATCACCACAACCAGCTTCTCTCAGTTACTAGAAGAATATTTGGGGGAGGAACCTGGGTTAGACAAAGGCTGTACCCCAGATAGTGTGCAGCACTCTCAGTTGTGTGAGGTGTTCTCATTTAAGTGTTACTCACAGCACAAGTTGAACAAGATGTAACAGAAAATGAGCTTGTCAGCCAAAGCAGGATTGCAGGCAACCTCTTAATTCTTGAACACAGCCCACTGACAGTGATCTACATATGACAGGAAAGCTCCCCAGCAGATGGGAAGCTGGCAGGCTGTTTTGATAGCTGGAGCCCAAGGATGATTGCCACTGAAAACTCTGACAGCTCTACAGCAGCACAGACAAATTAAATACACAAACTGTGAGCTTCATTAAAAGGACTAGAGAGATTGGGTTTGAAGGGAGAACCAGAAGAGTTTGAAAGGTATCTGTGGAAATATTTGGGCTAGCACATCAGAGCTGTATGACAACACTGAAACATGATAATGATGAGTATCAAGAGAAGAATAAATCGAAATCCACAAGGCTGTTTACTAAAGTTACAGATACCCTCAGCTAAGATAATTAAAACCTCTAAGCAGGCATGACATTTAAGGAAAAAATCTGGGAACAATCTGGCATCAGCAAGGAATAAGTGATCCAACACAGCTTTCATGACAAAGCCTTACAGAGGAGACACTGCAGACCAGAGGGACAACATGCACACAGACACAGTTCCCCTCTCTGCTTTCTACATTTTCAGGTCTCTTGGTTCAGCACTGACACTGTCATTTCTTATATGATATTAGGACTTCTCAGAGTCAACATGGAGTTTTGTCTGTCTCCTCAAACCTCCACTTAGGCCAGCAGTAGAAAGAGGCCTGGGGCAGCCTCCCCTGAAGGTTAGCTAACCCCAAGCCATGAGAGCACAGGCTGGGGGTGAGCCAGCAGAGCAGGCAGCCCTGGCTCAGCACAGCAGCTGCTGTTTGACTCCCACTCCAGGTGAACAGATCAGCACAGCAGGCACTCAGGGTCCTCTGCAAAGCCCAGCACCATCACAAGTCACATTCAGGCCTGTTTACAGATGAGGATGCTGACAAGGATGCCAGAGGTCAAAAAGGAAGATGACAAAGTTCTCTGCAGAGAACTAGCAAGGTCACCTCCTGAACACATGGCAGACAGTTGTACATTTTATCTTCAGTTTTTGTACTCAAGGTAAAGCAGTCCCAAGCCAACAACTCATCCAAAGCAGAGTTAACAAAAACTCACCAGCACCATTGCTCAAACTCCTCTCTGTAGTCAGCAGTCTTCTGGTAGCTAGAGAGATGTATTTCCTGAAGGATCCTTTCTTTTTCCTTCCCTCCCAGGATGGTTCTTTGTTCCATAATGCTTCCTACACCTTCTCTCTCATACAGCTGGCTTGGAGCTCTTTGACATTCTATTTCTCTACCTGTCTTAACACTTTTAGTTTATCTAAACCCAGCCTTGAGCAGCTCAACACAGACCTGTTGCTGGAGACTGTAGCTGGTGATATCCTGAGCACAGCAAACCAGAAATGCTTCCTAAGCAAAGCAGCATTAGCTGTGTTAGAGTATTTGCCCTTTATAGGGAAACATTTGCTGCTCAGGAAGACATACAAACACAAAAAAATAACTAAAACCTAACTAAAAACCTCAGAGCTCTTACCAGCTTACCTGCACTCAGAACAAGACTGAAAAGAGGCTGCAGTGGTCTCATTTAAAAGGAATTTAAACCACCTGGTTGCTATTAAAGGAGTCATCAGCATCATTAGAGGCACCTGGAGCACTCAGAGCTCTGTAAACTAGAGACTAAGGATGTTTGAGCATCCTGGACCTGTGCAAAACACTCAGTAAAGTTAAGATTTGACAAGGTTGTGTTAGGAACCATTTAAATTAGGAGGAATGCCAGTGCAACAACAAGTGACTGATGAAGGTAAGGTACATAGCCTAGGACACAGGTTACAAGTATGTAGAATATATAACTTTAGGATTAAAGGCTCCATTTCAGTGCTGAACACCCATTCCTGCTGCTCCTCTGCTAGGTCAAAGAGATGAGAATCCCAAAATGGCTGGGGCATGGATGTTGGTGAGAGGAGTTTAACATCCCTCTGCTGGTTTCTGCTCTACAAATCCAGTGGAACAATATTAATTTTCAGGGAACTTTTTGGAGCTGAAATGTAATTAAATGACCCATTAAAGCACATTTTCTGGCAGCTCTCTGGAGGACTGTTTGAAGAACAAGTGTTGTAATCAGTGCTCTGCTCCCTCTCAGCTTGTCTCTCAGTGACAGAGAGACTCTGGAGGTGTCACTCCAGCAGTGCTAGGCCAGGAGTTACACCAGGGCTTCACCACACAGGGGAATAATTCCTACCCTACAGACAGACAGACAGACTCCCAGAGTGATGCTAAAATACCACCCCCTGTAGCTTGCTGAGAGCATGCAGCCTCTTCACTCCACTATAGGCAGCTCAGGAAGCAGGTGGCTAGATTTCCCCTTTGCCTGGTGTCAGTGCAAGGCTTTTGTTTTTAAAACCAATATATGCAGTGAGCACTCTCTGCTGCATTTGGCAAGACTGAGACCCACTCCTGCCACCTATGGAACTGAATCTTTCCCTTGAAGCCATTCCCTTCCTAGTTCAGGTCAGTAGATGTAGTTTGAGAGGTACCCAACACATGTCCTTTGTTGTGTGTTTGATTCTCTAATACAGCAAGTGGGCTTCTTGCCACTGCAGCTCTATAAAAATACTTCTAAAGCTGATTTTCTCCAGATTAAATGAAATTGGTTAGAAGCAGGAGCTGGCTCTGGCCACTAGACCCCTTCTCTGTGTTCCCTCTGTCCCTGCTGGTGGCACAGAAAGACAGATGGCTCTTCTGAGCACCAAGCAAAACCCAAGGAGGATTAAGCTTCTCTCATGCTCCAACTGCCTGAAGGCAACAGTCAAGACTCAGTTCCCTTGACCTTCCCCCTTTAGTAAATGACCAGATTTTCCAACCTGCTCTGCACAGGATCCCCATCCTGCAGGAATCCTGGCCAAAAGTGGAACAATCTCAGCTGAAGCCACAAAAGAGTTTGGAAACCTCAGCATTTCTCAAGGTAGCCCCTAGGGATTGTGCAAGAACCTTTTCCAGTGGTTAAATCTGAAGACTCCTCATGTGTCAGACTCATTCCAAGTGAATTCTTGCACCTTGTCTGACCAGACCATGACAATCTGCACCCAGGCAATGTTAGTTCCAAACCATACATCATTGCTGTGTATCAGCATGTTTTGCAGACATTAACAAGAGGTCTTTGCTTTCCTGAGATTTTGGCAGCATCTTCAGTCAGGGCAGACCAGGGAACAACCAATATCTTGCCTCTTCTGGGGACCATCATGGGTTACTTCAAGAAAAACAGCCAGATGGGTGGGATTGGAAACTACTTTCTGATGCCATAATAAACCAGCTCCCTAAGAAACTCTACAGTAACTGCTGCTCATCTCATGGCCTTTTTTCTTGTTGTCCACCAGAAACCTTTGGAAATGTTTCTTTGTGGGTAATTCTCAGTACTGCTGGTACAGGAGAAGGTATCCAAAGGTCTTCTCTTTTGGTTTTATGGTGGGAACTGCTTTGCCTCAAGAAGTCTCATGATAGCTTTAGACAACAGAGTTGCACAAGGCAATCATGCAAGGACAAAATAAAAGCTTTGATTTTAACTTCACAGCCTTCTGTGCTTTCATCCTCTCAGGATACTTTGCCCTTTTCCTAGGGAGAAGGGTGGGTGAAGCCTGTAAAACACATCATCTGGGTTGAGACAGACCAGAAAAGTCTTAGAGGGTCTTTTTCTATCAGTTACTGCATAAATGCAGCCCTCTCACTGATGTTGTGTGTGTCTCCCTTCCAGAGCAAGTGGTCCCAATCCTTCAGGAGCCTCTCCTGAACTATTCTGGTATCTGTGTGATGCACACAGATTTGTCACTTGCCTGATCTTGGCTGAGGGAGTACAGAAGTTTCTGACTGCTACACTCATTCCACCAGCTCTTCTTCCTTCTCTATTTTGTCTCTTTAAATGTGTGAAGCAGCAGACTGCAGTGTTTTAGGTACCTTGCCTTTACAAACAGACTTAACTAGTCTCCCAACCCCTTACTCCATTTGACAGAGGACTGTCACACACACCATAGTTTTCAAAAGAGAAACCCAGCCCAGGGTGATCAGAAGGTGTGAAATAAACCACTGTTTGGATAGCAATTACAACATTCTTCACTGTTACATACAAGTATCAGAGGAATACAAATGGCTTTGATCTAGGTAAGAGGCAGTGCAGCATTCCAGGTGGAGTTGAGCAGAAATTCCTTTCATGAGAAGCTTCATTAGCCTGAGTCATTTGACATCACATTAGCTTCAGACACTCTGCTTTAGCATATGTTCACTTTCTTTCACTCTTCCATTCCTTTCTCATCTGTCAAACTCTTCCTGAATGCTTTTTCCATGCATCCTTATTAGCTTCCATCACCACCTGTTGCACACTACCCTATCCAAAGATGCTAGTTCAGAGGAGACATCATCTGGCACTGAAGGCACCTCCTAAGAGGAAGGCTGAAAGCAGCATTCATCTTGGCTACAGAAAAATCTATATATCATGCCAGACAGAATTCCCTTTCACATCCTTCCTGCTACAGAATCCAGTCAAGAAAAGCTGGTGAAGCTTCCACATCCCCCAGCCACAGAGATCACTGTGCTCAAGAGACAGAGGCCAGCAGGTGATGTCCTGCTGTTCCTATGTGAAAGCCAGTAGCTTTCTACCTCACTAGAGAACATCTTTTCATCAGATTCTGGGCAGCTCCTTTTCTCCTCTTTCTGTGGATCCTTACTATCTATCTGTCTCTAATCCTATCATCTTGCCTTTGATTTTCCCACCTTCCCTTCCCTTTCCTTTCTGTTCCAGCCCTGGCTTTGTGAGCCTTTTCCTGCTTTTAGCTTATGGCACTAAGCATGGCCAGACTCCTGACCACTGAACCTGCAGAGCAGTGAGCCCACCTGAAAAAACTCACCTGTCTTCTGCTGGGTTAGGCTCTAAGATCTGAGCATTTGGAAGCTTTGTTGGAGTCTGTAAAGGTCTGATCTTGAAGATGGCATTGTCTGCTGGCCCTTTGCTGACCCACATCCCCTGCTCTGGTGGCAGTTCTTTCACAGCCTTTCAGACCAGTCTTCTCCTTAGCTGCACTCTGAGCAGAGGCAGCAAGTAAATGTGGTGAGGTGGCCTCATGGAGCATGCAGAAGATGTCTGTGGCTTTGGTCTCTCCCCTGTGAGGCTGAGAGGCTTCAGATTCCTGAGGTGCTTGTTTTGTACATTCAGAACTCAGAAACTGAGGAAATCTGGAGGAAATTCAACACTTAAATACTATGAAATAGCCATGGCTTAAAGACTCCAGCTTAACCCAATGCAGGACATGTTTCAAGTCCTAAAAGGAAAAGGAGGATAATTGCAATCTCACCTGTTCTGGCAACACTCTCATTGAATACCATTGGGAACACTTTTCATTAACATTTTAATTATCAGCATCTACTTTGGAGGCCTCTTAAAATCTTCCTAAACAGGTCTGTGCAAAGAGCACCTTATTACTACCTGAAGATGCAAGGCTGGGAGAGAGCTCCTTTGGGTTTCCATCCCTCCCAGTGCATCAGTCCATTGGCTGCACTGCATGGGCATAACACTCAGTTATTCTTCTAATCTATGGTGTAAATCCATGGGCAAAGCTGCAAGGGACAAACCTAAAGGACACTGTAAATCCATCTGTGGCTGCTGCAACAATGGGAGCTCTGGACACTCATCAGAGGGAAGCACTGAGCACTGGCAGGGAACATATCAGCCTAAGAATTAAGACAGTAAAGTTCAAATCCCAGCTGTAGCTTGACTAATACACTTCTCTGGGCTTTATTGCCATTGAAAATACTGCAGATGACACTAATCCATCTTAGAGAAATATTACTCAGCTGGGGGTGTTTTTGGCTAGTTACAAGTGAACTGAGTGTTATGTTCTTCCCTCTTCCTCGTTTCACTCTTTTATAAACAGCAATGATCTCAAAAGATGTGAGAAAGCTGCAGTGCTGGTGCCAAAGTCCTCTTGTCAGCCTCTTCAGAAGCTGGGAGAACTGCTGGCACTAGCCCAGGAAAAGCAGCAAAGAACAGAACAGGTTTGGGTAGCAGCTAGACTTGCAATGCAAAGCAAAGCCAACACAAACCAGAATGATGACTGGCAGAGGTGTGATGCCTCTCCTGCTGGAAATGAAAGTGCTATGAATAATTAGCCACCTCTGACCCAGGAAAACATTGACTTTTCTTTAGCAGGACAAAACTAATTGCAGATGGTGTTGGAGAGGAGGATCCAGCTATTCCCTGTGCTTTCTCCTCATCAGAAACATTCATTCCCTCTGTGCTGTTGAGCAGGGAAATGCAGCCAGTTGGATCTGCTGAGGCAACTTCACACACAAGATTTGGAAGGAAGAATTAAAAGAGCCCATGGGGTGATGCTAAAGGTAATCCTATGAGAAGAGTGGGTAGAGGGGGAAATGCATATGTATCTCCCCTTGGAATAAAGAATTAAAACAAAGCCCTTGAAAGAACAATCTATTTGGGTATTTCTTTCAAATCCTAGTGTCATGGTTGCTGGATATCAGTGCACAGATGAGGACATTTTTCATTCCCTACTGCTCCTCCTGTTTGTTCCCATTACTGCTCCCTTCTTCCTGCACTGCCAGCTGCCTCTTGCCTTCCTAACTCCACTGCTCTCTCTCCATGCCTGCCAGCCCTCTCTCCATCTGCCTCACGTCCCTGCAGAGTGCCAGCTCTTGTCCAGCCTTGTCTCCTGACAGGTCTCACCTTCCCAGGGATGACAGCTTCATTTTGGGCTCTCAGCACCCCCTGGCCACTCTAATACATTGCCTAGAGCCATGACTCCAAGGCTGAAGAGAGAGAAAAAGCAAAGCTATATCCTGTCTCCTGTGTGCTCTTGTCAAACACCTTTCCCTACCCTCAGCTGACATCAGAAGAGTGAAGCATCTCAGGCTGGAAAGAAGCCTGAAGATAAAGAATAACATTATCATAAACTAATAGAATAGTTTGGGTTTGAAGGGACCTTATTCTTTTTCCAATCCCCCTGCCATATGCAGGAACACATCCCACTAGACCAGACTGCACAAAGACCCAGCCAACCCAGTTGGATGAGGAGGAGAGGATGGAGCAAAGCCTTGCTGGCAAGAAAATACAAACACCCCAAACTAACTGGCCCTCTGACCACCTGCATTGCCTTCAGCATGCCTGACATCCTCAGGCACTCAGATATTGCAGCCCCTCTGTTGAATGCTGCCTCAGAACAAAGGAGTTTTAACACTGGCTTTCCAGGGCCATGAGAAATAAGGTCTAAGAGGAGGCATTTGGATCCTTTCTTTGGTCTTCCACAGCATCACTGCAGGACAAATGTTTCTCACATCAGGAAGAAAAACAGGCATCTTAAAGTGGTCAGCTTGGTTTTAAGGCAAGTTTACAATGCTCAAAAAGCTAACTGTGCTTACTTGGAGGTAAAGAAGTCTGCTCTGGAATTGCTGGGCTCACAAAAAAAAAACAATCACTTGTTGAAGCAGACCCATCCTGCGGCCACCTCTCTTCTCTGGGCAGTTAAAAGCACCCTACTGGATCTCTCTCTTCACTTAAGCTATTTTTTAGTTAAACACTTGCATTTTCTGGAACATCAGCAAGTGTCTTTCCAGTTTCCTCCCATACCTTGCCCCTTGAAAAGGACAAAAGTTGCTCAACAAAGTTGGCAAGTCCAGGTAACCCCAGGCAAATACTCTTCTCTCCCAGACACAGATCCCTGGCATCTTCAAAGCCTCTGATGTCCATGTTGTTTCTGTCAGTCTCAGCATTTCCAGGAGCACTCTGAGCTATTGGTGAAGGGTAGCAAAGTCATCACACTAAATCAGGAGACACAGACCCCCTCAGGCAACATGACAAGGTTGAACAATACCAATTTCCAGGAGAAAGCAGCTGGCAGAAAAATACCTGCATCTGCTTCACCACCAACCTTCTCCCACTTGCATGTGCTTAGGGATGAATCCCATTTAATCACTTGTTGGGAGAGGAGGAGGAGACCACCCAGTGTGAGCAGGTTAATAAGTTGGAGGTACACATATCTGATGCTCAATTAAAGCAATTTGTTTCTCCCAGGACTTCCAGGCCAAGCCTATTCCAGTGGGCTTCCTGAAGCCCACATGGTGAC
Organism: Galbula dea; assembly: GCA_013399015.1. Classification (NCBI taxonomy): domain Eukaryota; kingdom Metazoa; phylum Chordata; class Aves; order Piciformes; family Galbulidae; genus Galbula; species Galbula dea. The sequence goes on along the minus strand of VWZX01003366.1, from coordinate 1,357,962 downwards.
CTGCTGCATTCCAGAGGGACCCAAGAAAAAAAGAGGAGGCCAAAAGACTCTGAGATGTTGGAAGTGGGTGGGTAAAAATTGGATATCCAAAGGGAGTGGGAGGCTTAAAGAGGGTGGGAGGAGATGAATCCACAGATGGGCTGAAGAAACATCTTTTCACCTGCTTTTACTGAGGGAACACTCTCAGGAAGACCTCACGTGTCCTTTTGCACTTCATGTCCAGTTTTACCCCAGCTCTGTCTGCTCCCAGTTCTGCCTTAGCAGTTCCAGGGACACCCCCTCTGCAGGGAGCTGTCATTGCACACCAAGAACAAATTCACCCATGGAAAATGTAAACTATAAAGGCAAAAAGCTATGAAGTTAACAGCTGCAATATCTGGCAGGCTGAAGATTCAGAAGTACTCACAGACCCACATTTCCCTACATGCAGTTTTCATTTAGCAGGATAGGGAGATCCCCTAAAACAATAAAACAGGAAAATATCAACTGTCACAAAAACCACATCACAGCAGATGACCAAATAAAGTCAGAGCTCAGTACCACACTGTGAGCCAAGTCCTGAAGAGGTCAGCTTGGTCCTTTCCATTGAATCCTGGGTTTACAGGGGCAGTGCAGGTTTCTCCAGCCCTGCTCTAGCTCCACTGGCAGGGTTAGACCTTCCTGGGATTCAGCCAGGTTCCAAACCTCTCTGCATGTAACAGTGCATTTACAAAGGACCTTTCTGCACTGGGATTTGACAGCACTGGCAGTAATCTCTCCAACTTATAGCCTTTTTATTCCTGCAGGATACACACTCAATTTACATCATCATCATAACCAAACTTAGGGAAACATGAAGTTACCCAAAGCAAAACCAACACAGCTGTGGTCAGCTGCACAGCATTAGGATCAAGAGTCTTTTCCTACCAATCTCTGTTTCCCTTATAAACAAAAAGCTTTCCAAGAACCTTTCCAAGGCTTTCTTGGGTTACAATGAAGATAATTATAGAACTGAGATGAACCCAGTGGCTCTCTTGGAATGGAAGGCAGCCAGTTCCAGCCACATGAATGCCAGCACAGCTTGGCAGGGCCCCACAGACATTGTTCTTTCATGGGTTTTTGTGTCTACCCCAAGAGAGGAAGTGACTCCTCTCCAGGTCCCAGGCATCCTCACAGGCAGCAGTACTAGCAGCATTACAGACAGCATAGGAGAACCCCATACTCAGAGGAGCCTTGCAGAGTGACCAGCACCTGCAAAACAGCAGAGGGATCTCTGAAGAAGACTTTTGCCAGAGAGGTTTGGAGATAATGGAGAACATTTTTGTTTATTAGTTATGTCAGATTTTATTTCAATGGCCACTGCATCTGCAGCTGTCTGAGATGTTAACCTTGCATCTACATGTTAGTGTGAGGGAAGTAGAAGAAGCAGAGATGATAGCTCTCCTGCTAAGGAAAAACCAATGTCCACTGCAGCATCAGTTTGGCTGATCTGCCCTTTCTACACTCATTATGCTATTGTCAGGTGGAAAGTGTCTTCTTTTAGGTGACTTTCCAAACAGGAGTCAGTTAAGTCTACTACAGCTTCTAAACTAAGAGGACATTGAGAGAGATACCTGATGATACAGGCAGCAGGTAAAGCTGTAGTCACTGGACAACAGAAGAAGCACAAGGGAAGACAAGTGCAGAGGAGATGAGCCAGACTTCAGCCAATTATTCTGCAACAGAATAGTGGGGGGGACACTGCCAGTTTTTCATGGACAGGGAGTGCCACAGGCCACCTAGGAAGGTGCTAAAGTCCTCAGTGGAAGTTAGGAATGAGTTAGTAGAACACCCAAGCCATCAGGCTTGGTATTGTCACAACTGACCCAGCCTCTGCACAGCTCCCTCAGAATGAGAGCAGCAACCCTGAGCCTTTGTTTCCAAGCTAAATGCCACTTTTGGCACCCATGGCTAGGTCAGTAGCATTCTAAAAGAGCACAGATGTTCTGCTAAATGTTTTGCAATTCAGCTGCACAAGTGATTAGGGCAAAGAGGAATAAAACACAAGATCTTCTTAGGAGACAGCAGCCTGGACAGACCACATAAATCTGCAGCCTGGAAAGCTGTGCTCTGCCATCTGCATACCTTCAGCCATGGGACAGAGAGAGACCTTAGGTGCTGTGGAACCCCATTCAGGAGCTGTGCACAGGGCTACTTGTTGAGGAAGAAGAGGGGGAGGGAGAGAAAATGTGAACTGGAACATCTTTGGTTATTAGAATTTTGCTGACAGCAATTTCACACAACATCACTGGTGGAAGGAATCACTCTGTAGAAGTATTTGTACACCATGGTACTGTTGTGTCTTAGACATGTCCTGCCCACTAAATAAACACCTTTACAGGTATTTAGCAGAAGCTAGAAATAATCCCCTCTCTAAAGGCATTTTCCTGTGTGCCAGGCAGAGCTCTAAAACTTATTGAAGAAAATGTCCATATAAACAGCACTAAAGGTCAGTCCCAATCACCTGTCCCTGCTTTGGGGGAAAAAAAGGAAAGGGAAAGATCAAAATCATTACCTGAATGGACTTCTAAAATCACCCCTTTGGGAGCTGTTCCAAAGTGCCTCCTGCCCACAATTTTATTTGGAAAGAACAAAGAAGAAATGTTAAAGCTGGGAAGAGAATATTCAAGCAGGGCCAGGAAACCTAAGCTTTGTCAACATGTTGATTGTCATTCCTTTGATGCAAAGGACACAGGTTCCAAGCAGCCTGAATGCTGCAGAACAAATGACCTCAATAACCAGCAGCAATCTAGATACAGCAGCAAATTCAGTCATTTCTTTGAGCCCTTCAGTTCTTTCTTGCTTCTACTCAGACAGAAGCACAACTGGTATTTCAGCTGATGCCTGAAGAGCAGTTCTGTTCCTTTGCTTGGCCATGTGACAGGAGTCTGGGACTTTCTCTAATCCAGGTTTTTGTTGAGAGGAAAGGGTAATGCCTTCAGTAGCACAGCAGCCCCCTCCAGCACTAAGGAACTGCTGTGGTACTGCCCCAGTGCAGAACTTGGTGCAGAACCTGAAGGAATTCAACTCTTTTTATATATCCTAGTGAGGAAGCTTTCTCTGTACTTATTTAAACACAGGGCCAAACAGAAGATGGAGTTTTCCTGCTTTGGAGGCAGAGGAAACACAGGCACACAGGCACTGCACCTCTAAGTCCCCAGTTCTCAGCAAGACAGAGGACAGTGCAGCTCCAGAAAGGCCCAGGAACAGCCCAGAGCATCCATCCTCCTGGCTTGGATGTTAGCCTGGCTAGAACACAAAGGAAAAACCAAGTCCTTTCCCCTTATGTTCCAAAGAAAACAGAGAAGCATTTGCAAGGATGGAATTGAAGTAATCAGTGTGATCCTGCTGATTCCTAGGCACTGGCTCTCACAGAGGAGATAGGAGGAGGAGCAGGAATGAGTTTGTCAAGGACTTGGTGCACCATCCACAGAGCAGTATGTGGCATCTCTTGCTCATATGTCAAGCCCATGCCTCTGCAGTATCCCACATACAGCTTCTGATTTTCTTCTCTTTAAGAAGGATTTAATGCTGTCTTAACAGAAGTGATCAATAGATCATCTGTTCACAGGGCAACCCATGAACATGCTAGGAGAGAAGTATAGTCAAGCTGCTTATATCCTACCTAGGTGAATAATGGGGAAAATGATTCTGAAGGTCTTGGCCTGTCTGAATTTCAAAGCATTTGGTGATGTTCAGGGCATCTGGTTTGCAGTTGTCAGGGATTTTGGCAATTGCAAACTTTAGAGTTTGGTAACACAAGCAGAATCTTCTGGTTCTGTTCCTGATTCTCAGAGCTTTGTTAATCCAAGCTCAACCCTTTCTTAGTACCAGGTTACCTGGTAAATCCCTGGTTGGACAGGAGTTCCCTGGCACCACAGGGATATCCAAAAAGCTGCTGGTATAGTGGCTGGATTTTATAACCAGGAAAACAAAGTTGTTCAGCCTTTCAGAATACCAAGTTTTATTTTACAGACAATTATTACACTCCTCCTCAGTATCACAACAGAAAGGTTCTCTGTTATTTCTCTTGATGGCATCAGCTCTGGCCAAATTTCACTCCCTGGGTTTAAGTCAGGTTTCAGAACAGAGTTTTTAAAACCGAGGGAGAAACACAACCCTGCAGTTGCTGAATTGTGCTGCTCATAAAGACACTGGGTATTCAGAGTCATTACAGGAATATTGTGCTTTATGATCCTTATGATTTACTGGGAGAATCAGGAAAGGTTCTTAACACTTCACAATTCACTTGCTAATATCTTCCTCAGGCTTTGGCTTTCATGTGCTGCTGGGAACTAGACCACATCAAACAATCATAGTGGGCTATGCTGATGCTGTCCTGGTTGGCACCTGGCATGATATTGTGGCAATAGACACCACATCCACAGCCTTAGGTGCTTTAAAGATAAGAGCTTAAAGAGAGAGAGTTAAGTGGGTTTACAGCTACTACTGTTCACTCAGGAGAGGAGATACTTGCCCAGGGCCTGAGGATATGCTGAAGAGCCTCAAAGGATTAGAAAGAAGCCATTAACATATGACATGTAAAATGATCACAACCCACTACTCTTGAATCTGACACTGATTTTAGCAGTTCCTGCTTCTCTTGGTCCTTTCAGACAACTGAAAACATTCTTGATAGTACCCACATTTTCCAAATAGTGCAGGCAAACCTTATCCTGGTGAGATAGACCTCTCTTCTAGACCTCTCTTCCTAATCTCCATGAGACATTCTGCCTCAAAGGCTACTGTCTGGTTGTGGTTAGCAGTGGTGGCTGTGACAGCTCCAGACCTTCTGCCTGTTCTGCAGATGAGGGAGGGTTGCCATATGCCGGTGCAGTAGCAATGTTTGACTCACAGTCAAAAGCATCCAAGGAGTCAGTGTGCAGGATTCTCTGCCATATGGAGACATTGCCATTTGGCCTTTTTTTCTAGCTGGATCACATTAAGCAAAAAGGAAGCAAAAAAGAGAGGACATTCTTCTCTTCTTTGTAAGTCTTGCCCCAGAGTTCATCTTCAGTTTGAAGACAGCATTCATCTCTGGAACCTACAAAACCAAGTCAGAGCAGAAGGAAGAGGTAAGAATCTCAGTGGCTGAGGCCAGTGTTCTGTCCAATTCAACAGCTTTTCTGTAGGTCTTTTACCCTTTGGATATCACTTCTTTCAGGGAAGAGGGAGAAGCATTACAGAGAGCTAGGACTGGTTCTACTGGGCTCAGAAACCCCAGAGTAGAAAAAGAACCACCACCTTCTATGGAGTCGGTAACAGGGGATGACAGCAGAGGTACTGCAGGGGGCTGAAGGTGTCTCTGACAGCACTTCCCTCACCCTGCTGTGTTCTGCAGCCTCTTCTGCCCAATCCAGGAGGTTTGTTTCATCTGAGACCTTGCTGGGATTTTGCCTTTAGCCTTTTTTTATAGCAACTCAGGTGATATTAACATAATGCAGACCTTTGTGCTTTAACTCCCCAGAGCCAATACCATGGCTGGTGTAGAACCAGGAAAGCAATCAGATACAAGGTGTCAAAGTTAAGAGGATACAACAGCAACCTCAACTCCTCTCTGCTTCTTGACGATCTTCCTCAATGTAGAAAGATGTCAGGAGGAAAAAAGCTCCTCCAAAGACCCCAATGAAAGCACACAGGGTGAAGCTGTACTGCATGCTCCAGAAGCTCCACTGGAAGGAGGGAGCCTTCGTGGCCTGGATAGCGTTGGAGATCTAGGGAGTGAAGAAGGCTCTTGTTAATCTGGGGCAACAACATCATCCTCTCATGGTTGAAACAGCCTGGTTACAGTGTGGGCCTTGAAAAAGAAGGAAATTTAGGAGATAGGGATGAAAAGCCTGCTACCAAAGCTTGTCAGACCCAGTACCCAATACAGCTGTACTTCACTGCTGGCAAGGAACCTCATGCTCTTTTATACCCTCAGTGCCTCTGGTCACAAGCAGCCAGCAACCAGTGGTTAGAATGTTTGGTAAACTTTAACTCACTTTACCATTTTCTAGCTCATCTCCAGGTAGCTACCACAGGACAGATATTTGGCAATGGTCTCTATCATCTCTTGATGTTGTCTGAGAACTTCATTCCTCCCTAATCCACATCAAATGGAGAGGAACAGAGGGTTAGCAGCAATACAGGCATCAGCAGCAACACTCATGGGAAAGGGAAGAGCTGGAAATTAATCTGAAACAGGAGTGCAGTCTGGTTTTGAGCCATTTGAGGAGTCCTGGAGTGACATTGTGAGGAACTGGGAAGAAGAAGGTACCAGGTAGCTGCTTTGTGCACTGGCTGAAGGATGAGGTAGTAAAAGCTGTAAATGATGCAGGGTAATTTGACTCTTGTAGCCATCAAGAAAAGCTGATTTCAAGAAACTCAACAGGATTCAGCACAACCTAGGAACTATATAATCTCTTCCTAGCAGAAACAAAAAGATGAATGTTGAATGCAGTCACTTCTCTTCCCACATTTGTTCCTGATGGCTAGAACACACTGTGACTTGAGATACACAAATTCGAGTTTTCAGCATTTGCTGGGTTTAGTGTGATTATTTGTGACAGTTTAGGTAGATAAGAGCAAGATCAACTCTAAATGGGCACCTAGGGACTGCAGCAAGCATAACAGTCAGAATACAAACCTAAGGCATCTCATTTTAAAATGCTCAGGCAGAAAATCTCTAGAGCACAGGGAGAAGAAAAATAGACTGGAAAAAAGACTATTCCCTGACTCTCCAGCCAGTTTTTAAGCTAAAGGGTCAGCTGAAGCAGGTTAGTAAACAATAGCAAGACATGAATGCAAGAGATTTGGTGTTTAACCAGCAGTGGACAGGGGCAGTGCTGCTGTGTTGGTTTCCAGAAGCATTCCAAGAGACTCATTTGGACACACAACAGTTTTATTCCTGGGTTTATTGTCTCTGTTCTTTGCAATGTGTCAAGGTAACCTGAGGTTACTCTTGTCTGAATAAGCTTTTTTTGTTTTCACACTTTTTGATTAGGTGCTATTTAAGGCAACTGCATGCCAGGTACTGCAGAAGAAGTATTCTGCACACAGTTAGTAGCAGGATGCAGCAGCACATCCAGCAGGAAGCCCTAAACCTGCCTGTGCCTCAGAAGTGGCAAAGAACAGTGGGTAAGAGGTGCAAACATTTGAATCTTTCAGGCAGGGAGCATAAATCAACAGAAGAAGCACAGGGAGAAGGCACAGCACATATTTCAGCTTTTATGCTACCCCTCCTTTTTATATATAGTTTCAGGCATTTTTTCTGACCCAGGGGTGTTGGGTTTCAGACTCCCCCATGCCCACAGCCAAATCACTGCAAGGCAATGGTTTGCTACAATCATAGGATCATTTTGGTTGTAAGAGACCTTTAAGGTCACCAAGTCCAACTGTTAAGCAGCACTGCCAGGTCACCACTAACCCATGGCCCTTCAGCACCACGTCCACATGTCTTTTAAACCCCTCCAGGGATGGTGACTTCACCACTGCCCTGGGCAGCCTGGGCCAGGACTTGACAATCCTCTGGGGAAGAAATTGCTCCTCATGTCCAACTTAAACCTCCCCTGGTGCAAGCTGGGGCTGGCTCCTCTTGTCCTATCACTTGTTACTTGGGAGAAGAGACCAATCACTCCTGGCTCCAACCTGCTTTCATGTAAATTCCTAATACAGACCAATGAACAATGTGGTCTCTTCATTTGCCAAAAAACAGGAGAGTGAGCAGGAGGAGTCTGTCAGTCAGAGAGGACTCTCTCCTCTGTCAGACAGGTTGCACTGTTGAGACTCCAGTTTTCATCCAGCTGAGGACAATGGGGATCTCCTGTCTGGCTGGGCCAGCAGCAGCTGCATCTACAGGCACAGCTCAGTTGGGCATTTCTGTCTGGCTCTGTCTGACCCTGGCACTGTTCTATGTGACAAAGAAAGAACAGATGTTTGAGGGGAACTTCTTAAAATAAACTTCCATACAAGCAAAACTTAAAGACAACAATAACAACTCTCTCTCCATGTCCAGTAGAGCAGAAATATCAAAGTGGGTGATTGCTAGCTCCAGTGTGCAGAATGACTGCCTCTTAAATCACAAATAATGAAGGAAGGAAGCAGCACTGACAGATATCATCCACAAATGAACTGCAAGGAGAAAACCATGCCAAGCTGCTTTGTCTGCAAGCACCTAAGATCAAGTAAATGTAGGGAAGGGCAGAGGAATGAGGTCTCAAGCAACATGGGAGTCCAAGGTTAAGGTCATTTGGGACCAGAACTTTGAAGGCCAAATACTATCAGAAGACAACCATTGCAGTCACTCTTGTTCTGATTTTCAAGAGGTCATGACCTAATTGCAAGATTTCAAATTCCCAGGTTTGAACCAAGAGTGTTGGGGTTTATGGCATTTGATTCATTCCTGTGAAGCAACTCTCAAACTTCCCAGGAAGTGCTTAAATGCCAGTGCAATATCCATGGCACTGCCTTTGCAAAAATGGATCATTTTGTACATTTAAAATCAACATAAATTTCTCCATACTGTATGGAACTACTCACACCTCTAGGGGTAGGATTCTAGTCACCATGCCTGCAGGGTCACAGGATCAGAAGTTGCATGCAAGTGAAAATGTTTAGGAACATGTTTCTGTACTGCAGTAGCAAGGTCACCACCTGGAGCGATCTCTAGTTTTGGACCAGAAGGTGCCTACAATTCTGTGAGCTTCTGTCTTTCAGTTCCTACAAGTTTTCCCTTCAGGAGAGCTCAAGAAGCAGAGAGTTCACTTACAGTCCCAATGAGGTATGGGCTGCCTGCATCTCCCAGCAGATGGCTCAGCAAAATCTGGAGGGCAAGAGCTGTAGACTGTCGTCTTGGTGTGACAACATACTGGAACAAAACACAACCCACAGGGGAATGAAGGTTAGCAGAGTGAATCTCCTGAATGGCCAACTACTTCTGTGACATCTGAAAGAGAGGAATGGGTTTGGGTTTGTATGTTTCATGTTCAAACACTCTTTACATGCTTGGAGTCAGAGATATTCACTGGATGTTTTGGTAAGGGGAAAAAACATTCAAGAAAGCAAGAGAGAAGGGGGAATAGCAATAAAGTAGGAAAAACATGATCCTCTTCCTCCATTCCTAGACTCATTTGGCCATGCAGCTAACAGGAACCTCCAGCCAGTAACCTTTGTAGTCAGACTGATTTACTACTGAGGAGATCCAGCACTGAGAGCCTCTGAGAGAAATCTCTTCTGCCACTGGGTCACCAGGCATGGTCTAGGCTACTGGGGGGAAACTGAGGTACCTGGAAGATGAAGCAGCTGAAATGGCTATAAAACATGGCAGCTGAGACCTTGCAGACCATGGAGACAGAAGGAGAAGACCAGAAGGTGGCTGATGGTACTTTGATGGCAGAAGTTTGCTGCTTGTAACTGGATAGCACCTGAGATGCTGCTAGGCTGGTAAGAGTGCCTCAGGACGATTATGCTGTTGAGTGCACACAGTTTAAATAACAAGCTGGAGAGCTAGATGTGCTGCACATCCAGAGTGGCAAAGCATTACATAGATTAGAATAGTTTTAAAATGAAATATAGTCATTTTAGGGTAATAAGGCTTTATATCTGTGCTCCTGAAGATCAGCTGTGCCTGAAGAGGTGCAGTGATTCTGTATCATTTGTGTCTCTCAATAACACATTGACACAAGAAGCATTCCCAGTCAAAATGAGACAGAAGCAATTTTAAACCTTCATACCTTTGTTTTCCAACCACTTCCTTATACCAGAGGCAAAATGCTTCATATTCTCCCAGTCCTTTATTGTCCAGCTTAACTCTTTTGGAAACTGATTTGAACATCACTTAGGGTGTCTCAGACACCAATTAATAGGGTGACTTGTGCTTTACCAAGTGACAAACTCGAGGCCTATAAGCTATATCATGGCCCTATGGCCACCTTCAAGGAAACATCTGACAAGCAAGGCAGGATGCAGTTAGAAGAAAAAAATCATCCTGCTCTCACATTTATTTTAGAGTTTTAATATCATTCTTGGTGCTTAAAGAGGCCTCAGAATATTAGATAAAAATATTTACATACCACTAAGATGTAGCTGTGTCATAGTAGCAACTTTAATGCCACATCTTTGGGTGGAACTACACTAATGGACACCAAAGAGATGAGAAAGGAAACAACTTTCTCCAAGACACCAACATTAGCTACTCTATGAGAATGAGAGCAAGAAATATTTCAGTGCCACATGCAGTGAGGACCTACACAAACCACTAAGTTACTTGGTCTAGACTGAGGGCATCCAGTCTGTCCAAGTTTTGTTTTCCCTCAGAACCTGCCTAGAGCACCAGCTGAGCATCTGCACTTTGGGAACAGGTTCTTTCTGGTACAGAAAGAGGGATAAAGAACATACAGTAGAAAACTCTGAGCTTGGGCAGTTCTTGGCTCTCTGAGGATATCATATCCTCTGTCCTAGACTCAGATTTCTTTTCCTTTACTGATAATGACAGGCTGTGTTAAAGAAATAAAGTGAATATTGTTATGCACTTAATAGATTGTGGCTATTGCAGGCAGAGAAGATAAATGCACTTCCACTCTCTTGGTGCCCTGCACCACTTCCTTACCACATCTATTTAACAGCTCATATCTGCAACCACAAGAGACACGTGGAACAAACCTGCAACAAGAAACATGGAAGAGTAGGATAAGATGTTTTCCATAGCTATGAGGCTCACACAAACTCTGCCTGTGCTCTTCAGGTCCTTCTGCACAATGGAAAGCATGTGCAAGAGCTCAGGGCACTGTAGGGTTCACCAGCAAAAGAAGAAACCAAACATTCTCCCCAGCAGAGACTTGGAAATAGCCATAGCACCCTGCCTGACCACAGTGACTGCCCGGTTCCCCACACCACTTGAACAACACAGATGACATCCTACACACTGTCATCTCCTAGGAGATCCCAGTCCAGAGGCCTTGACAGATTAAGCAGGGTGCCCCAAACAGAAGCAGTTTCCAAATCTTGTTGTGCTGTCTCTGGAGGTTTTGGAGATCCCCCTGCAGACTATATGTGACAGAGCTGTCAGCTAAAAAAGCAGGTAGAAGAGACAGGCTGGTGAATGCTCCTCTGCCTCCCAGGGCACTTCCAAACAAAGATGGGGACAGGTTGGGAACCTTTCCAAACCCCATAGTAGCTTCCAGTTCCAGCAGCTCCTACTCTATTAGCTGCCCCAACCTAAAAGACAGAGTCTCCTTCCCTCACAGATGGCAAATATCTGTCATAAGGGATACTCCAGGTACAGCCTCCCAGTAAGCCAGGCAGCCACAGCACTTCTCCAGTGGCACATTATAACTGTGGCTGCACAGTAGATATCTTCATGGTTACAGTGAGCAGGAGGCACAAAGATTGCTACATGCACTGCATCTTGATGTATTAGCCACAGAGGAAGAGAGTCCTTATCATTCAGCCAGCATCTTCCTTTATCTTCAGCTCCACAGGTTGCAGGGTAAATGAATTCCTAGCTGCACTCTCTGGCTAGTAGTGCCATGTGGGAAGAAAGAAAAGTCATTTTCATGGCAAAATAAGAACATGCATTAGCAAATCCAGCCACAGTGTCAGAAATCCTCCCAGTCCACCCAGGAGACAATGCAGGAGGAGAAATGACTGTTGTTATCTCTCTATGTAATAGCAGTGCTACACTCAACCCAGGGGTTGTCAGCAGCAGGCAACGACCCTCAAGTAAGATTGTCCCTGGATGAGCAGATATGCACAAATTCAGCTGAATTCCATCAGTTTTTGCTGAGAAAACAATTAGTAACATCTAGAATTCAACAGATCCAACCTGAAACATGTTCCTGCTAACACACTGAATGGCTGCTCTCAGGGGAACACATCACTGGAGAGCTCAGCCCCATCAGACTCTTCACCTCCCATTTGCTGCTGATTGATGTATTGTTGCTTGTTCCTAAACCCCAAAGGCTCTAAAATAAATACAAATGAGAGATGTCAGTCACTTGGGAGACAAGAACTTCCTCCTCTTCTGGATTTCCATGGGCCCAGGATATGGCAATGACATTCCCAGGAGGCTTCCTGCAGGCTGCAATATAATGCAGCATTCCCTAAGCCAGCTGACACCTGGGTGACTGAGCTGAAGGAAAGCAGAGCTTTTCCTTGCTGTTTGGGTTCAGGAGAATCCTTGCCCTTTGCAGTTTGGATTCAGAAAGGAATGGAAGGAAAGAGCTGACAATAATCCCCTGCCTTACTTTCCTCACTGTATATCAAGAGTGTCTAACTCAGTGATGTCATCTGCCTCTTTAACAGTGACAGAGAAGAGAATTAAAATGCAGATGGAGGAGTTCAGAGAGAACTAAACTGAGAAACTTTTGGTAAATCCTTTAATGGTGCCTCAACTGATGTCAAAACCACTCACTGTAACAGTTCTTGGGTTCTGTTGCCAAACCCCAGTGATTTCAAAACAAACAGAAGTGGAAGCTGAGCAGAAGCCCATGTTGGAGCAGTGATAGTTTTTCTGCACCTGTTCACTGCTTCAGGGCTACAGCTCTTGTCTCATGGCAGAACTGTTCCTGAGAGTCAAAGAAATAAACCCCCTTGCTGCTGGCTGAGGTTTTAATCAGGCAACCAATTCACTTTCTTATGTTGTTTAATGACAATTCAGAGTGCAGAGAGATGTAGAGAGCAGCACAGTGGAAGTTGAGAGCATCACCTAACAGTCCCTATCGGCAGTGCTGAAGAACCATGAAATGTAAGTTATTTCCTCCATCTCAACCAGAATGCAAAGAAAGATTCTTCAAGCTATAAAGTGTGAGGATAAACAGGTTCCTCCCCACAAGGCAAGGCCAAGGGGAAGGGGAGTTCTGTAGCTCTTGACAGCCAGACCCTTTTGTCACTGGACAATGCTGAGTCTTTGGCTGTATGCTTTCACGTGCTTTTCCATGGAACACTTCTTATGGAGGTACTTCTACCTCTGCTCAGCTTTTCTGCCAGTTGTTTTTAGTTAGCAGTCAGGAATACCAAGCAAGTTGTCTATCTGAGCAGCTAAGACCATAGTGACAACACCCTCAGCTGGAAGTGTTCAGCTCCTGTGGCAGCAAGCAATGGTGACAGCCTTGTAGGCAACTGTGTTCCACGTGAGCCACAGGCTGCAAGTTTTCTTTGTTGTCCTGAGCTCTTTTGACATGTTATTGTGCATCACTGCTTGTTGTGCTACATATTAATGTGTTCACTGTGGTTCTTGGATGAGAGATTTGGGATGACAGTGGAATTTGCAGCAGCAATTCACAACTAGATCTGAGCTCCCTTAGAATGAAAAACTCTTCTGTAAAATGGAAAACACTCACATGACTCCTGCTTAGGTTCCCCCTTCAGCTACTAGTTTTCCACTGTTACCTTGAGGGTGGTGAACAGTCAGAGATTTTCCTGACCTTTATATCTTCTCTTACTTGTCCTGGTGGCTTTACTCCATTTCCCTACTTTACCTTCTATCAGTACCAGCTGCATCAGCCTTTTGCCCATGCCATGCTTGTCTTCATCTCTGTCTCTCAGGTAGCATCCTGCTTGAAATGTTTGGGTTGCAGTCAGATCCCCACTGCTCTGCAACACAGTGATCCCACAGAAGGTTCTCCAAAGTAGAGAGTCTGGATCTCACTTGTGATAGAGTACTCTTCTCTTGAGGAGAGCAGAAAGTTGAGTAGAAAATGACAGTGCCAGCTTAAATGCTTTGTCTTATGCCCACAGGCAGCACCAAAAGGATTGTCAATAATTTCAATAGCCTTGGGTTTGGCACTTAAATCACTTCTCTGCAGTCTGATTATACTAGATCTGGTCAAGGCAGACCATTTCCTTGCTGATTTGATTGATAAATATTAAATTGGTTTATACTATGCCTTTGAAAAAAAGTGACACAAGCTACTTCCTAAGACTGGGATGATCTGTGAAATTCAGTGAGTAATAACAATGTGGAATCTCCAAGAGTCTCAGAAGCATCACTGCTTGCCCAGTGCTTTGGCATTGTAGCACCACTTATGAACTTGGCTTGCTGGAATTTATCTGCACTGTATTCTGGACTATGGGAACTTGTTAATAGCTCACAGAATGATGAACTTGAATGGATTCACCAGCTTTAGTTTCCAGAATATCACCTTTCCCTCATTTGCATCACCTTTTCAAGCCTTTGGAGCACAGCTAGAGAATCTCTGGTTGCAGACAGAATGATGACCCTCTTTCTGGTGCAGACCATCTTCTGGCAGACTATCTAACACCACAGAAAATCCAAACTAGTGTGGTTAAAAGAAGCACTAGACAGTTCCACCCCTGTGAGTTCTATCCAAATCAGTACATGTCCTTCCTGGGCTTACAATGAGCTTGGACAACTGCACCACCACTATATTGATGCTGGCACCTTTGGCCAGCAGCACACTCTGGCACATGGTTAGATTTTTACCATTATGAGGGTACCAACAAGGGTACCCTCAGTAAGAGTTCACTCTTCTCTTCCTAGGAGGCAGAGATCCTTCTGGCCACGGGGATGAGGCTTATGAACAATGTTATGGTGAGGAAAGCTGAAAAATCAGGATATAGTTTCACAAGCACTTACCAACAGTATGTCTGTCACAACAGCCCAGTTGACAGATAAAAAGAGTTCTCCAAATGCAATAAAAACCTGCCAAGGGAAAAGCAGAAAGCAGTGACTATACAGACTGCACTGCCCTGCTTCATTGGGAAGGGAAAGGCAAGCTCACAGTCTGTGCTTCTCTGTGTAAGAGTTGTCTATGCCCATCTACTTATAAATTCAACATCTCTGTCTGCACTTACAAACACTAACCTCATCTGGAAAAGGGAGAAAGGAACCAGAGAAGGTTCCTCAGTTGCTTTGTGTCACAAATCCTCAGCAGAAGAGCCAAACTATGGAACACATACCACCCTCCCAAATAAACTGTCATGAAGTGCTGACCCCAGGAAGAGGAAAGCAAGAGCCTGTGAAGGGAAACATTCAGCACAGGTTTCAAAAGTGCTCCAAAATCTCCAGGTTTCCCAATGAAACTGATAGAATCCCCCTCTGTCAGTACCAGTACCCTTAAAGGCTGCTTCAGAGAGAGCTTTCTACATGAGATGGACTCCAAGAGACAGGCAGCCTCCAAACCTTGGTGCCCTGTGGGAATTCCCTAATTCACTACAGATGGAGAGCCAGCCAACAGAAGAAGGGGCAGGGCCCCTAACAGAGCTTACATCTGTGGGCTTTGAAAAGGTTAACCCTTTCAGCCAGCCCTGGCCATGGGTTTCAGCAGGCTCTACAGACTCATCAATGCTTGAGAAAAGCATTAAAGCTACAATATTAATCTGCCATAGCTCTCAAAGGCAGAATCTATTCAAGTCAGATAGCACCTAGGACATAAACATTATACCAACAGGTGCTAGCACCTTCTTGGGTAAGGTCTTGGTGAAGATATGTGTAGCTGATGAAAACACAATCCTAAAAAAGGCACAGTGGCAAACCATCAGAGCTCACCTACCCCAACAGAAACCTTGGGATTCCAGCTGTAGTTCTAGAACTTGAGAAATCCCATGCTTTGAAACATTTCTTGTGGCCATAAGAGATCAAACCTGTCTTGTTCCCATTCATTACCCCCTCAAGACAGTGGAAAACCCCAGACAGAAACAGCTGCCATTGCATTTCTGCTTTTTTGCTTCAGCAGCTTCCACACTGGGAAATGATGGAGACAGGTTTGCTACCTTCAGTGTGCCTGAGCAGACAGAGACTGGACAACCAGTTTCCTGCTAGTGTCCTATCCAACTGGAAGACTTGTTTCAGTGGGACCTTCAAATTAAATGCACCAGCTGGCATGCCACTCCAATTCTCACAGCAGTATGAGTGGTGTCACATCTTGTTTAGAATGCAAGGAGAGGCATGGCTGGGGCCAGAGCAGGCAAGAGTTAAGCAGCTGTAGTGTAGAAGTGCTAAGAATCAGGTGCTTGGGTTCCATACAGTTTCTTACCCCTGCACCTTGTGGTCATTACATGTTGGAACACATCAAACAACAGACAAAATGGCAAAGTGGTTGGGTAAAAGATCAACTGCTTTGGCCACTGGAAGCAAACTAAAGAACACAGTTATCTATATCCCAGCTGAGAAGTTCCTCCCAGATAACAGAATGCTGTGTGCAAGGAGAGAAACAGTTTCATTTCATTTTATCACTTCTAATAAAAAGTATCTTTTGGGGACTCAAAAGCAAAATAGCAGTTCAGTCACCTAACAGCTGGCTGTTGTGCTCCAGCTTTGAGGACCAAAATAAACCTGAAGAACACACTCAGAGGGCAGGGTTATGTGGGAACCTGAGGAGCAGAAAAAGAAAATGCCCAATTCTTTTGGCACTCAGATCTAAGCTCTGGAATCCAAAAATAATCTTCAATTTCACATTTTGCTTTGTGTACACACACTCAGACATGCAAATCCTTTCTTGTTTTCCCCCTGGTATAAAGGTGTTTTTCCACAGGAACACACATTCCTGAGGAGGCAAAAGGAAAATCTCTTTGAGTGTTATTCTTAGAAGCAAAAAACCTGCAAAAACAGCCTTTTGCAGAGAACTGTTGATTACTGTAATTAACTTCACTTAGATCCTCTTATTTCTGTTAATCATGGTAATTGTGGCTGTGGAGTCACAGGAAAAAAAGCTTGGAGTCTTTCAGTAGCTGTTAGCAGATTATAGCTAACATAGGGTTTACACTCAGGTCTCTCTAACAAGGAGGTTTGGGAACTATTCATCACTCTGAGGAAGTTTCTGTTTTTCCCTTTGCTGAGAACAGAACTGATTTATACTTCAGTTTGCACTGCCAAAAGCTTGCCTTTGAAGACCAGCTAGTGGTTTGGGCCTTTGAAGGTGATGGCTAAATTCTCCTTAGGAAGAACTGTGCATATTGTACAGTCACAAGTACACCAAACTTTAAATATGCAGAAGTAAATAAGACTAAATTAGTCACACAGCATTAAAAATGAACCTAGGATTGAGACTTCAGCTACATTTTGGGATAAAGGACACACTAGCTTCATGCAGCTAACTACCTAGGCTGACTGCTCTCTTCAGTGTGGGTCCCCAGGCCAAATGGAGTGTTCTGATGGCCAGGGAAGGCACAAGGTGGCTCTCACAGGTCAGACTGCAGCTGCAGGTGGTGTTAGAGCAACATGTCCAACACTTAGCTGGCAGGGCACCTTTTTGTGAGTCACTGAAACCTCTCAGTGGTCTAGAAGGTGGCAGAGAGTTCTGCAAAAGCCACCCCTCTCCCCTTATCTCCCCAGGGTCCCAGAGGACTCTTAATGAGACAGGTTGGCACTTACAAAAGTGGAAAGGATGCTTGTCTGGGCCACCATCAGAGCTAGGTAGAGGCAGAGAGCAGAAGTGAACATGCTGGTGGCACAGATCAGAGGATCAGCTTTATTGTTTATCTTCCTTAATCTTCTTGCCACCTCTGCCCCAGCAATGACACCCAAGATTCCTGTCCCAATGGTGATGCCTCCAAATATTAGACTGGTGACAAAGCAAAGGTTTCAGTTGAGCATGGTAAGACCATACTGTGGAAGGAAAAAAATGGTGTTAGCTTCTACCTTTAGTTTCAGAGCAATCTTTAATAGGAAACTTCATTTTCATTCCACTTGATCTAACTCTCCCACTCCTTCTCAATGGATTTAAGCCCAAGCCTCTGCTGAAGCTAAGCCTCTGCCACTGAGGCTCTGCCCTGTGCAGCAGACACTTTCCCATTTACAGAGCAGGTGTTACACACCCAGGCTCCAGGAGGACTCTTCTCAGTCTGACCTTGGACATCCAGTGATTTAGAGGAGACAGGCATCTTGGTTACCCTGTGAACCAATCTGCTCAGTCATCCCTAAACCACAGATGGAATAATTCTGTATCACAATCTGCTGTCTTGGAACAGATCCTATCACCCAGAATTATATACCTCCAAATTATAACCCTCTAGTTAGCACAGCTGAGATGAGTCACTGCCTGTGGAAACATCTATCACCTCCCAAAAGACTTCAAAGAACACTGAATGGTTAACTAGCTGAAGGTCCAGGCAGCATTTTCTGACTGCAGAATTTCAAATGCCACTCAGCTTTGTCTGTCTGCAAATGCAAATGTGCTCTCCAGGAATGACAAGTTCATGTTTTAGAAGTATGTGATGGAAGAGCTCAGAAGATTTAGCTTCCAAAGAGGCTTGTGTATGCTTTTTTCTCTGTCCCAAATGAGAAAGCAAGCCTCTTGCAACAAGAGCAGTGGTGCCACTGACTCTTCAGTGCATTGTAATTCTCCTGAGGCAGACAGGGACAGGAGTACTGTGTTCTGAGCACAAGTGCTTCTAAATATTTCAGAGTGCTACATGGTGAGGGCTGTACATCTCCCTAAGCTTCCTCTGGCTGCAAGGTTGGGATACCCCCAGAAGAAAAGTAGGGACACTTGTAGGGAGGCCACTGGTACACAGGTGCTCCCAGAGGGTAGCCATGAGGACTCAAGAGGAACACTGGGTATGTTTTACTGTTCTGGAGAACACTTGGAAAGGAAACAATTTCTCCTCCCAGTTGGAGAAAAGTGATCTCCAAAAAGGTGTGTTATGATTACTTCAAAGTCCTCTCCTCTTGGAAATTCCCCTTGTCCATCCAACATTTGATTCTTATCCATGAATCTTTATTGGTCTGGACAGCTTCTGGAAGTGGAGCTCTGATGGCAGCTGCTCACAGGACAAAATGATCCTGTTTTGATGTAACGATATGACACTAGATCAAATGCATCCAGCTTGCTTTATGCTTGGAGCCACAATGACCTGGCCAACACAGCAGGAGTTTCACAACCAGGCTAACAAAGAAGGTGGTAGGAAAGTTACCAAAACACAGGACCTTAACACACTTAAATAAGTATCTAAGGAACTTGGGGTTCCCAGCTGACTGCCAACTGAAGTCCCCTTGCTAAAGCTGCTCCTTTCCCTACAAGTGTTCCTGCTACTGCTTCCTTCCACTTAAATAGGGTTGGCAGCACCTTCCCAATTAACCAAGTGATCACAGAGGCAGACAAACAGACAGACAGACAGGAGTGTGTGTCTTAGCATACCTGGAAGCTACTTAGTCTAACATTCCCATCCAACTGCCTTCACAGGAAGAGTTCACAGCCACATCCTACACCTTCTGCCTTTGGAAACAAACTGGGACTCAGGACTGTGCCATGTTTCCAAGTGTGTTTCCTCTGTCTTGCACACCTCACCTGTTAGATGAATTGCATGATTCTTGGAGACATGGTGGTACAATGCCCTGGACAACCTGAGCCCTGTAAAGAAACAGTGGCACCCACATTCCCAGGGCTCCAGTAACAAAGGCCATGGCAGTCAGACCCAGCGAGGACCAGACAAAGCTCCAGCTGAAAGTCAAAGGGAAGAGATGAGAGATGCTAGCAAGAGTGAGATGTGAGGGGAAAGGGGAAGTTTACCTGCACTATAGGCAGGATTTCAAGCAGTAACAAAATTCATCAGACATCTTATAATCCAAATGCACTCCCCTGAGGATATGAGTTTGGATGAGGCTTTACCTATGAACTTAAACAATAAAGTAGTAAATAGAGCAAAGAACATAGCCTTCTGATTTCCTCTTAAACACCTGACCTGCTCTCTGGCAGATTTCATTGTCAACTTCTGCTAAAACAGAAGTGCCATGGAATTTTTGATAGTAGAACTACAATAATAGTCTGGTCAAGAATTCAATGGCTTAGCAGCTAAATGAAAGTGTTCTATATGCAAGTCTGAAAGCCTCAGGATGGCTTAAAGTTGTTTGTGTGCCCAACAGAGGTGACAGCAGCATCTGGGTCTTCCAAACTGTCAGGATGCAGTGGCTGATGCTCTCCTTTACCTAAGTAAAAATAGACTCTCAGGTTGCACAGAGAGTTTCCAGGCAAATGGAGAAGCATTCTAAAAAGCAGTCTGAATCTTGTCTTCTTCCTGTCCTATTCCAGGAGAAAACTAACTTTCTACTGGTCTCTTTTGAGTTGATAGTTTAGGAGGAAGTCCCCACTGAGCTCCTAAGACTAGATAAAAGTGCTGCAAATGACCAGGTGACCACCAGACTGGAGGATTTGTTAAGATATGGACCCAATTCCTCATTTTCTAAAGATAAAGGGCTTTTGGACTCAACTAAAAGTGCAGCCAGCTGGGTTTTGGCAGCATGGCCTTATCTTCTGAAAATCAATTTCTAAAGGAAAATTAAGATCTATTTTTACATTGCTGGAGGCTGCAAGGAACAGCTTTGTAGGAAAACAACTCTGGCATTAGCTAGGAAGGTTCAGTTTTGCTTTACTTCAGACTGTACTGCCTGCAAATTGTGATCCAGCAAACTGGAATCCTAAAGTACTTGTTGTTCTGGGTGCAAATAGGATGCAAATCCAATTAGAAAAGGCTGGATGCTTAAGAAGAGGAACAGTTCCAAGACAGACAAGATCCCAGGACAGCAAAAGAGTCTTGGTTTCCACTAAAAGCTTTGGATGGGGATCGCGGGGAAGCAGCCTTCGGGCAGAGACAGCGCAGAGCTGTGCCTGGCACAGGGACACAGCGGCATCTGCTGTCCTTCGGCCGGATCCATCTCCGCCTCCTGCCCCCCGGCCAGGGCGGCCGCGGGCTCCGGGGCAACGGGAGGGCGGAACCGGCTGCAGTCCTGCTTCATCCTGCAGGTCAGCTGCTGTTGACTGTGTGTGGTTAAAAAGGAGGGGTCATCTGCCAGCCAAGAGGTTAGCTGCTCAAAACACCTGTACAATTCCTT
Source organism: Galbula dea (assembly GCA_013399015.1). Lineage (NCBI taxonomy): Eukaryota > Metazoa > Chordata > Aves > Piciformes > Galbulidae > Galbula > Galbula dea. The sequence goes on along the minus strand of VWZX01003366.1, from coordinate 1,337,177 downwards.
TATAAGCCACGTTGGGGTCCTACAGAGCTGATCTGGTGATCATGCTAATCGTTCGTGATCATGTTGATCTGTTGATCAGCATGTGGAGGCTGCCTGAGGCTTGCTGACCCAGCCTTCCTCTGTGGTTAAAAAGGGGTCATCTGCCAGCCAAGAGTTTAGCTGCTCAAAACACCTCTACAGTTCTTTTACAAACCATAGTGGGGTCCTACAGACCTGGTCTGTTGGATCAGGGCACAGTATGTGGAGGCTGCCTGAGGCTTGCTGAGCCAGCCTTCCCCTGGCAAGAAAACTCAGAGGTGCAGATGAAGTTACACCTGCAGAATAGGTACTTTGACCAACCTAGCTTAACCTATGAGCCAAAGTAGGAGGAAGGGGGAAACACAGTACAAAACAGAGCTGGATTTAAATAGGAGCATACTGCCATCAGAACAGTGCCCCCTTCCTTCTCCTCAAAACGGGAGGGTAGCAGAAGCAAGGCTATTTTTAATCTCTTATGTGGCATTCCCATAAAGGAGTGGAAGAAAGGTTTTTATTCATGGTGTTTCCATCATGTTGTGTACAGCCTGTGACACAAAGGAGCTGGCAGAGATTTGATGGCCATGTTTCTGATCATGGCATGGTTATTCTTCAATGGAAGGAACTTTTGTTAGTAAGATCACTTACTTCTGGGCAAGTGATATGACATCTTGACACCAAGTAGTCTTGGCACTTCTCTCTGCACCTGGTTTCTCAGCTGCTACTCGTATTGTGCCAGAGATGCTCAGTGCTCTGTGGGCTGCTGTCCTTCTCTGGGTCCTGTGAGGGACCAGTAGAATCAGAAGAACCAGTGCTAGACCTCCCATGCAAGGAGTTATCTGTAGACACAAGGCTGGTTAGATCAAGGTTCTCTTTTTTCCTCCTGTGAGAACTCCACAGCAATTCAAATTCACTGTTAGATATTGGAGAGTTACAGATTTGTTCAGAACTAGATGTGGCTTGCTGGCTGTAGGTCATATTTGTAAAGAAGAAGAGCAACTTTGGGGATTTATGGTGACTTTGGGGGAAAGTCAATAGCCCCTTCTGCCCCACCAGACAGGTACATGATTGCTCCCTCTGATTTTGGAGAAAAGCATGTGAAGAAAGGAAACTGTACTGTAATACTCCAACCACAAATGCAAAAGCTCTTGATGCAGCCATCAGTGTTATCTGAATAACATCAGACTGTCATTCCAGTAACTATTCCTCCCCACTCCTCCTTGACTTGCTAGTTTACTTTATAGATAAGTTAGGAGAATGTGAAGTACTTCCAAAGCATTAAGTGCTCAGTATGGAGAGACATCATGATGACATGACCAAAAGAGAAAAGACTTTATTTTCTTTAAACCCTCAAATAACAGAAGTTGTTCCCAACAGCATTTCAGAAACACTCTTTTCCTGAAGAATTCTCCTGGTGCTGCCAGTCTGATCATTTTACATTGTTTCCTCTGCTTGAGGAGGTCTTGCTGCACTTTCAACCATTTCAAGTGTGTCCTCAGGTAAGAGGAGCATTACACTGGCTGCTGTAAAATCTCACCTATGCCTGCTTTCAGTCTGCAAGGGCTAGGCAGAAATCTTCCTCTTATTCTGCACAGGAAGAGTTCTCTTAAGCCACCAAGTTCATGACCAGCCAGACAGAAGGAAGCCCTCTCACTCCTCACTTCTTGTAACACAAACATAAGTAATCTAAAGCCCAGTAACAATTCTGACTTTACAGTGAATGGCTCAGCCCCATGGATGAAAGTAACTCACCCTGAATGCCCAGTGCCAGTCACCTGTGACTTCTGCCATGCCAGCTGCTAGGACATAGCCAAGGCCACTGTAAGCAACAGAAAGGAATAATCAGTAGGCAGCAGTGAATTCTTCCTGGCTGAAATGTCATGTCTTGTCAACTAAGGAGAGCACAGAGAAATATTCTGTCATAGCTTTCAAAATGGATGAGCAGAAACAAGTCTCATGGCCTGTGCTAGTCCACTTGCCAGCCAGTGTTACAAAGAGAGTCTAGCCTCCTCAGAGCTGGCTTGAGGTGGTGGCAATAATGTCCCAGATTCCCCTTGGAATACATATTCTGTGGAGCAACACTGCAAACCCAGATCACACAGCCCACAAAGCAGTTTCTTTACTCTTTCCTGTGCTAGTCACGTGGAGGATTTCCTCTAGTTTTTATCTGCCTTCTGGGTTCAGCCTTGGCTGCCTGCTTTGATAAAGAGTTTGCCTCTGAACCACTTCAAAATCCCTTCTGCATCTCTTCTTCAGACACAGTGGCAAAGTAACTACAAGAGAAGTGCCAGTTCTTCCCCGGAAAACATTTACTGGAAGGGTTTTGAAAAAGGTGTTAAGTAAACAAATATCTGAAAGCTTTTGTCTTTCAAAACCCAACAATAAATTCCCTACTCCCATGCCCATGTTTATTTTAGCTCTGATTCAATATTTTATCCCAAGCCTACTAATTTTCAAAGTTTTCTATCTGAAAGATGTTGCAGGAAAAAAAAGCAATGTTTTTTTTGTCATGGTAAATACAGAAACAGGCCTAAGCAGCTGTACTTAAACATGCTAAGCAAGAGACAAACCCTTTTGCAAAAGCCACTGTAAATATACATCAGAATCTATCTAACTGGGGCTCAGGGTACATTGACTTGCAGGCATGGTCAGACAATTTCAAAGGCAGGTCAAGTTACCAGCAAGAAAACCAACCTTCCCACTGGAATGAAGATATAGAAGACAGACAACATTGTGGTCCTTTTTCCCTCCTGAAACAGGTCTGCAATGATGGTAGGGGCTATGGTGGAGTAACTGGCTGTGCCAAGGCCAACTAGTCCTCGTGAAAGAAAGAACATCCAGTAATACTGCAGGCAAAAGACATGTTACAGTCCAAAGAAAGCCTATGCAAGAAAGCAAGGTGACTTTTAAAAAGGTGCATTTTAGTTCTCCATTGCCTAGGCTGGACTCCACCATCCCATAAAGAATTCCTGCACAAATCCCCTTTAGCCCAGGCTTGGGGAGTGAGTCCTTACTGACAGCTTTTTCTGACATGGTCAGAGAAGGACTCTGGCTACTCCTGCAGGACATATGCAGACTGTTTTCATAGCACCCTCCAAAAAGAAGCAACATACCCATTCAGTGATGAATGAACTGCCTAATGTTACAGCAGACCAGAAGAAAATACCAGCTCCAAGGATGATTTTCCTATTGTACCGGTCACCAAGGTATCCAAAGAGGGGGGCAGCCAGCATGTAACACAAGATGAAGACTGGAAATCCAAGAAGGAGCAAAGACAACATTGGTCAAATTATTTTTATCACAGGTGCTCCTCAAACTCAGGTTGTTTTTAGGGCAGAGGTTAAAGGCAAGTTGAGTGTTTAGAACTTAGTAGGTAGATTGATGGTTAGAAAAAGACTCCAATAAACTTACACAAAAATAAAACATGGGAACTGCTCAAGTTCTGCCTTCCTTTGATTATTGAAGGACTCCATGCCAGTCTTCCCTGAACCAGACTTTCAGTTTTGCATTCTAGTCAGCCTGCCCACCAGAGGAAACAAGCAATACCACACAGGACTAGGAAGCAGAAATAAGTAACCAGACTGAGTTGTAGGAACAGACCACATACAGGCACAGCAAAGTAAACTCTGAACTGAAGAGATTCTCTTACCTGTTTGCAGTAGACCTGTAGCCCCATCACTAAGCTCAAAGTATTGCTGAATGTCTAACAGGATCCCTGCAACAGACAAACAACAAATGGCAGTGTTTGGGGGGGGCTCATGCCTGTCATTTGCTGACTCAAAGAGCTATCTGAAGAAGAGAACTAGCAAGAACTGCAGCACATTTAGCTTGCTAGGTTGTATGAAAACCATTACTCCACCCCAGATAGACAGAGGATGAAACATTCTTAACACTGTGGATAAAATTCATCCTCTTCCATAACACAGATCTCAGGAAAGCCAGTTTCCTTGCACAACAGTTCTGTTTCATTTGCTCCATTAGTGGGTAAGCACAAACAGTTTACAGTTCAAGCTTTAATGGACACAGTGTAGAACAAAACAGTGGCAAAGTTTTGCAGCCAGGAGATTGGCATCATCATACAACAATCCTAACTATTTCTTGATAACCTTAAAATGTTAGGATGAGTTGCACTTCCTTCAGGTAAGACTAATTGTGAACACTGTCAGGGTGTACAGTATCTAAATCAGTGCCTGCAGGGGGTTGGACCTGATGATCTCTAAGATCCTCTCTACCCCAAACCAACCTGTGATTCTCTGGTTGTTTCTGGCAGACAATCAGCACCACAGAAATCCTGCATCATAGGAATTTCAGTGTTGGACTAATGGAATATTGAGAAGAAATCACAGCTAACACATGTCTTGAACTGAACCATGGCTTCATTCAAGTGTCATCCCTTCCACATAACTAACTGGCCTGACCAGTTATTGGCAAATTACAGAGCATTCCTCTGAACAGACTGGAACAGGGTAACAGAGCAGAGGAGAAACATCAGCATCATCACCATTTTTAGCAAACTGAAGACTTAATCCCAGCAGAGAACTAACTAAGTGGAAGAGCTTGTTTGCTGTGTGAAGGTTGATGCAAGCTGTCAAAGCCTGCAAGCAAAACTGCCCAGAAACCACAACTTCATAACTGCCACCAGCTAACTCTTAAACAAATACTCAAGTCTCTCCTTCATTCTCCTACCACCCTCTACCCAACAGTGTGTTCATACACATGGACACCCAAACTCAGAAGTGCTGACACCAGAGCTCTGCAATGCAGCTGAATTCTAGCAGAGGAACTGTGCTAGAAACTGTCATTGACAGAGCTCTCCTATGGCCCAAGAGGTCAGAGAGCTACCTAAAAAGTGGGTTAGTCATAGATTGCAATTAAAGTAGATGGTTGATGTGTCAAAGGCCTGGGCACTATCCTCACCTCTGCCCTTGAATTCTTACCTATCCCTAAAGGTACCTCACTCACCAGACACTGAGCATGTTAACAAGTGGGTAAGCTTCACTTCACAGGCCTCCTTGTTAAGCTCTTTGCATGTACAGGAGCCAAAGAACAGTTCAAAACCTCAATATTTCCCAGTCCATACCCTCCACAAGCAACCCAATTCTTGCTCAGGGCTATTTTTATCCTCTCCTGTTCTCTACCCTTTCCAGAGAAAGGTATTTGGCAATGGAACTCATCAGTTTGAGATCAGTGAGGAAGTTTAGAAAGACATAAAGCATATCCTTGCTTTAGAAACCATCTGTGGCCATAGAGCAAGCAGAGCTGCTGAGAACTGACATTTCTTCTTCCTTAGAAGGAGAAAACAGGCTCTCACCTGGTACAATGAACCAATCCATGAAAGTGATGAGATTTGCATAGCAGAGCACAGCAACCACCAGGTAGTCTCTCTTTGCTGGACCCTTCCTTGATGCAGACACAAAGGAATCTTGTTTCCCACGTGTTGCAGTAGCTCCATAATTCAACTCCTCAGGAGGCAGCTGGGACTGTATGAATGTGCTCTCATGTGCACTGGGGGGCTGCATATTGCCCAGTCACCATAGCTTATGAAGTGTTTCCCTAGCTACAGGGCAGTTTTGTGTTGGGGTTAGGAGGAACTTCAATCACTACAGTCATTTCCGGCACTAAAACTGACATAAGATGTTCCTTGCAGCAAGAACTTCACAGAGGAACAAGCTGCAGTCCTGCAGTCTTCTTGCAAAAGCAAAAATGCTGAAGTGCTACATCCTGGAGACAAACAAAAGCAAAAGAATCCAGTGTGCTTCCAAGAAATGAGTGCACATTTGCAATGACCTCACAGAAATTCCACCTACAGAATTAAGAATAATCTTTGCTAAGGTCTCAGCAAGTTGCCAGGGCTAAAAACCAGCATCTCTAAAAAAGGAAGAAAGGGGAAGAAAGAGCAAAACAGGACCAAAACCCACCAAAACCACAGAGAAGCTCATTTGCTAGGTCAGGTACCCATCTTTGACTTCAAGCCTCCTTTAATCACAGGCTTCTTGTGCAACTCTGGACAAGTCATTTGCTTTCTCTGCACCTCAGATCTTGATTCCTGTCACACACTTGCTCCCCTAGCCTTTCAGTTGTGCTGCCTAGCCTTGTCCCTGCCACCTGGCCAGACATTTCTCCCTATTGACACCCATCAGCTTTTCACTGCCTAGAGCCACTCCCAGAACAAAATCCTTTCCAATAAGATCCTGAGTTTTGAGGTCAAATCAGCAATTTAAGGGGAAAATTCATACTCCAGACTACTTGTTACCCTTGGGGTTTTTTTATGGAGGGAAGCATCAAACAAAAAACCAACCCAGAATGCTACAGTAAGCAGAGAAAGGAAGATGGAAAGCAAGGCACTCTTCACACCTGCTGGAACTGTGCATGTTCCACAATAATGTTTCTGTTTAGCCTGTATCTGGGGCTAAAACTACAACAGTTACTCTCAGTGACCCTCCCCAGCAGAGAGGCACAACAGAGAAAAAGAGAAAACACCCATAGGTTGAAATGCAAATTCCACCTTTATAGTGAGAGTGATATTGATGGAGTGGGATACACCTGGGATCCAACTGGGGTCAGCTGCCTTGGCTGAGTCAGTGATACAGAATTTTGCTGCTATTCAGTGAGACCTGGAAGGCTGAGAGTTGGGGGAGAGGAATCTCATGGAGTTCAACAAGGGCAGGGGTATGGTCCTGCACGTGGGGATGATGAAAGGTTAATAATTAAAACAAAAAGCACATTGTACAACAGCAGGCTTTAGGAAGAGATAATGGGCTGAAGTGTTCTGCAAAAGACAGCAGAGCCTTTCAAAACAGAGAGGAAAAAGAAAGCAACAGACCTTGAATCAAGGAACAATGAGATTCACCTGGTCATGTGCCCAGAGATACCAGAAGAACTGCTCAAGTTGTGTCCTTTAGTCAACTTAGCTGATTATAATGCTAAAAACACACCTCCAGAACTTGTTGCTAACCAGGTAGAGTCCCCTACCTACCAAGCATGATTCAAAAATCACTGTTACTTTCAAGTGAGACAAACAAGGAAACCCCCAAAGGCTATCAAGTAGGAGTGTGTTTATACAGTAAGTAGGAGTGTTTATGGATCCTAGATAGTATAAATACATTGATTAGCTGTTCCTAGTTGTGCTAGCTTTGTGAATTATTGCCTAGCACACTTTTCTGTGCAGAACTGGAATAAAATAACTCTGTGTATTGATGCACACCAAGTAAAGAACCCAGATTTGGGACAAGAGGGAGGAATAACCCCATGGACCAGCACAGGTCAGGGGCTGACCTGCTGGAAAGCTGCTCTGCTAAGAAAGGCCTAGGAGTGCTGGTGGACAAGTTCACCATGAGCCTGCAATGTGCCTTCCTGGCCAAGAAGGCCAATGGTCTCCTGAGGTGCATGAAGAAGAGTGTGACCAGCAGAGCAAGGAAGGTTTTTCTCCACCTCTCCTCTGCCCTAGGGAGGCCACGGCTGGAGTCCTAGGTCCAGTTCTGGGCTCCCCAGTTGAAGAGAGACAAGGAACTACTGGAGAGAGTCCAGCAGAGGCTAGGAAGATGCTGAGGGCACTGGAGCAGCTCTGCAAGGAGGAAAGGCTGAGAGCCCTGGGGCTGCTAAGCCTGGAGAAGAGCAGCCCCAGGGGGGATCTGCTGAATGCTGAGCAAGAGCTGAAGCCTGGGGGCAAAAGGGTGGAGCCAGACTCTGCTCAGTGGCACCCCAAGGACAGGTCGGGGGACAACGGGGAAAAGTCAGCTCTGCTGAATTCAGCTGTGAAGAGGACGTTGCTGCAACGCTGGGCCGCCACTGGGTGGCGCTCAAACATCGGCACCGGCAGAGCCCCCGCTGCCTGTGTCGTGTTCCGTCCCTCCCCTCACCCCCGCCGTCAGCCCTTTAGCCAAAGCCTCCCGACGGGAAACTGCTTATTTCCTTTAAATAAACCAAAATACAACAGAAAACCCAACAGCAAGGAGCACAGGTCGAGCCTAAACAGGGGGTTGGAGACTCGAAGTGGCGAACGTTAGCTGCTGGGGGCAGAGACGGTCATTAGCAGTAGGAAGCGTTGTGAGGAGCAGCTGAGGGAACTGGGGTTGGTTAGCCTGGGGAAGAGGAGGCTCAGGGGAGACCTTCTCACTCTCTACAGCTACCTGAAAGGAGGCTGGAGCCAGGTGGGGACTGGTCTCTTCTCCCAGGGAACAAGTGACAAGATGAGAGGAAACAGCTTCAAGTTGTGCCAGGGGAGGTTCAGGTTAGGCATTGTCCCAGGCTGCCCAGGGCAGTGGTGGAGTCACCATCACTTCAAACGTGTAGATGTGGTGCTGAGGAACATGGTTTAGTGGTGGTTTCATAGTGTTAGGTTAATGGTTGGATTTGATGACCTTAGAATCATCTTTTCCAGCCCATATGACTCTGTGAACTGGTTGGCTGATACCCAGTAGGCCAAGCCATGGGAGTTTTATGTGCTACCTTGTTTCAACTAGAGCACTCAAGTAAGTTCCCCTTGGCTGCTCCTCATCTGGAGTGTCCTGTCTGCTTATGCACCTACTCAGCACCTGGCCTGCAGTCCTCTTGGGTCTTCAGTCTCTGCTGCTCTGCCTGAGAGACTGAGGAACTGCCCTCTCTTGGCCACAGCCCTGCCCTGTGCTGCCCCTCTCCTTAGCAAGAAACAAGCCAGTGGTGTGGGCAGGAGGCAGCTACTGAGGAGATACCTTGTGCCCTCCAAGGCAGCTACCTTAACTGACCAAGACTCGTGGGAGCAGCATGTGTAAGAGCTGCTGCTGTGTTCCTGTCAGCTCCACTAAACTCAGGTGAGATGCTGCCAGCAAATGAGCCATGCCTGCAACCCAGACAGGGCTGCCTAGAGACAACTGAGCTGAGAGCTTCTGGTTTTCCTTGACAGGATTTCCAGGTATTTACTACAGAATGCTTTTGAATGTATTTATTGATCCAAATAGCCTTTAAATGGTGGGTGCTGCCACATCCATGAACAGCTTTGAAGGTTTTGCTAGAGCTTTCCCAGAAAGCCCCATCAGAAGGGGCAGTGACAGTGAACCAAGATGTCAGAAAGATAGAAACTGAAAAAGATTTTATTCTCTTAATGAACTCCAAACCATTTCTATACATGTAATGAAAAGAAGCTTGTAAACCCACAGGATAGGAAACAGCAACAAAGCCTACAAAAGAATTGAATCCAGAAATAACATGCATTGTTGACTAGATCTACAAACACTGATTTTAGGAAGAAAGAAATAAGCTCCTTTTGGTATCTTACCTTTCTGATGCATGGACTCAGGCAGAGAACATGAACTAGCCAAAAGAAAAGACATGCATTTGCAAGCATATGTGGGAATGATCTGTATTTTGAGGTATCTATGCTTTAAACCTACTGTGATGGAAGCAAATCTGTAAATGATGAGATTCTGCAAATAATTGTGAGATGGATTGCTGCAAGACTTAGTAATTTTAGTGCCTGACAAGAGCAGAAAAGTTAAATTTAACATAATTCTGGCAGACAGCTTAATAAATGCATGCCTGGACCTACTTGAAATATTCCACTCCAAGGAGATTCAAAGACAAGGATAATGATTACAAAAGAGCTGCAGAGTGACAGAGGTTTAGAGGAGAAGCTGTGGGGGTTTAAGGTTTGTCACTGTGGTCTCTATTTGAACCAAAGCTGTACAATAAATCACTTTTGGTGTTGAAACCAGTCTGCACTGACAAAATGTAAAGACAAACTTGGAGCTAGATATTAATATCTGGGATGCATGTCTGGAGAGGCAGCATTTTGGCCTCCAGTTGACAGCAGTGACTGATCTGACATGAGAGCAGGCTACTCAAGTAAGGTAATAATCTGTCAAATTCAGCATGCTTTTCCATTTCAGATGTATTAGAGCATCAATAGTCTATCCTGGTCTTGAAAAGACCCTGTTGCAAAACTCCAGGGGTGACTGCTAACATCTATAGTTCTCTTCCATGTCAGTCCTCCAGACTGATGCACACTTGCCAAATGGTTATTACCTTGGAATACAGAGCCTGTGCTAGCTGAAAGGGAGGGAATCTGAGTGCTCTCCTTCCAGGGAAGCCTGAGAAACTCTGCACCTGAGGTTTGTTGAACCTGCTCTATCTTAGTGTGTTGCTTGTGACCACATTCAGTCCTGATTAACATCCAGGTAGCAACTGCTAATGACTTAAAACACTGTTACCAAATGTTTAGTATGTTAGAATACCATTTAGTAGCTGAATAAGCAAGGCTAGGTTGCCAACAGCTTTGGTTTCAACCTTTGGAGGCAGAACTAGAGCAGTATGAGCCATGACTCAATTTGCATCTCTTGCCTTTGCATGCATCTTGTGGAGCAACACATAGCAAGGGACTGAACCATCCAGACTAACAATCCAGTGCACTTCATGAGCAAAAAACCAGCAGAAAAACTTCCAGAACACCAGCTGGACCACCTCTCCCACTCTGCACTTGACTGGAAAGTATCTGCTTGGAAGGTTCTCCTTCTGTGAGTTTCAATAAATGCTACATTTTTGGTCACCACATCCTTCTTAACCTCCTCAGCCTGAATTTCCTTTTAAAATGCTTTCTTTCATGTTGCCTGGATAATAGCACAAACCAGAGCATAAGCATGCTTTAGCCTTGTGATAGCAGCAAACTCTAAACTCTAAAATCCACCTTTTTTCCCATTATTACTGGCAAATAAGCTATATATAACTTCAAACTGCCTGGGATGCAGGTTTTAGTTGGCCAAGGAGGCTAGTTCAGATTCTTCTCCTACATATTCATCATTAGGAAAAACAGCAGCATCTTGATGAGAAAATTCTTGGGGTGCTTACCTAAATAAGTCATTTTACAGGTGACATTCTCCTTGGTTGTATCCAGATGTCCTGGGCTTGGCTAAGATAATCATTCTGCCTCCAAAGGTATAGCAGAAGAAATTAGAGTTCCAGTACCTAATCATGGAGTAGTAAAAGAGGAATGCACTCCAATTCTATTAACTGTTCCTTTCTTCTTCTCTGAACTTTACAATATATAGATATATCAAATTCTTTGCAAGTGAGAACATTTTGCATTACCATCAGACAAAGGAGGAAGCTGCACATCACTGGAACAGAGCTTCCTCTTCTAGCTGAGATTTATTCAAGCACAGAACAGCTTGTGGAGGTCAAGAGAAGGGAGGCATTCTAGTTACTATGCACCAAAGCTACTATTTTGCTAACCAATTGAACTGCTTTTGCCTTTGTCATTTTATTTTTATCTCAAGATGATTTTTATTGGTGGATCTGATAATTGGATTTCTTGCATTTTAGGCTTCTGGATGCTTCTGCCACAGTTACAGCAGAGAAGGGCTGGGAAATTTGCATGAATTTGAGCAGAAAACTGTGGAATTAAATATCTGTTTAACCTTTGTTTTGACCTTTCTATCACAGGGAAACATTCATCCCCAGAAGAACCATTAGTTGCCCACTGCAGCCTTCACTTGGTTACAGCAGAGCCCTTTTAATTATGAAGATAGCAGAGCAGAGCAGAGCCCTTTCTTAGGAGTAGTGACAAATAGGCAAGCATGGACAGGACAAAAAGGGAGGCCTTTCCCTATGGGGCCTTTTTCTTCCCAGCCTCTCTACCTCCAGTCTGAAAGAGAAGGGAACACAGCATTTTAGTCACTCCTGAGGAGGTTACAGTTAGGGTTAACTAAAAACTTGAATAAGCATAGATTTAAATTCAGAAGAGTCTAATTCAGCATGGAGAATCTCCTGCTTCCCAGAGGAGTGTCCTGCACAAACTAATTTACTCTGACTCTCAATGCTTCCAGTAAGGCAGAGCACAAGCTGTAGGCACCCTTTTGGTAAAGGGAAGGACAAGAACTCCCTGGAGCCATGCAGGATTGTTGGCACTGGGAAACAAGTTTTGCCAGCAACAGAAGAAAACTTTTGTCACTTTGAAGCTCTTGATTATACTCACTCAAGGAGCTGATGTTTGTGACAGTTATTGTGCAAATATTTGGAAGTTCTTAAAGCTGTGAAGCAGTTTAGATAGGAAATCAGGATTAAAGTGGATTGATAGTAGCACTGCTAGGTACCCACTTTGGGCAGTGGATGGCTTCCACTCCAACAACAAGAGAACAAGTGCAGAAAGTAGCCAGAGTCACTCTTCTCCTGGACTTCTTTTGTTTGAGTTTAATCAGCTGGTGATAAAGAAGTCCATAAAAGCCTTGGACAGTCAACCTTCTGCTTTTAATGAAACAAAACCCCCAAAAATCCATCAACATGGAGCAAAATAAAAGTCAAGTGGTGACTGGGGAGTGTAAGGTTAACAGGTGGACTCAATGGTCTTAAAGGTCTTTTCCAACCTTAAGGATTCCATGATTCTATGTCTGTCCTTTGCCAAACACCTAAAATAAGCATGAAATAAAGGCAGCCTCCACTACAGTGAAACCCTGCATCAGAAGTCCAGGCTTGCTGCAGAAATTGCAGAGAAAGCCAAACCCCCCAACTGGTGGGTGTTCCTGTGGGAGTGCCTAGAAATAGCATGTGCAGTGCTGAAGCAGCTCTTTACAACACTGGCTTCATCTGCAGGTGCAGGAAGAAAGTGAATTCTCCATTTCAGTTTATTCAACAAGTTCATTTTGCTGTCTGGTTCATTCAGAGAGGAGAACTAAACTGGGCTTGGAAAAAGGAAGCCAGCTTGGGTTTGCCCTTTTTCCAACTGCACAAAGGGAAGATGCAGGATGATTAGCTCTAACTTGTGGGAGGGGAAGAGCTGGGACTATTAATATCTTGGAAGTTGAGGGAGCTAAAAATGAATCTTCATCTCTTGTTAATGATTGCTTTGTGCACTTCAGCTGAATTCCATCTAAATGTAACTTGACAGAGACAAGAAGTCATAAGTTCACAGCATCTAATAAACAGAAGCTCTCAAATAGTACTTAATGACCTTAAACAAACATCAGAGCTTGAATATGTTGCCATATCTTAAATCAGTGACTGCTCCTGTCCTGCCTCACAAAAAGGAACATCCTGGCAGCACAAGAAATCTGCTTTTATTTCAGAAAAGAATAAAGAATTAGACCTGTAAAATAAGATTAAAATAAATCCTATCAATTCAGATTTCCTGCTTGCCATTTGAAATCCTTAATCAACCATTTGAATCTGTAGTTTAAGCCAACAACAGAAGAAGGAAGGAGTGGAAATGGTATTTTAACTTCTGGCATCAAATTTATATACAAATAACCATGCTCAAACCTATGCCCTTGTTTTGTTTGGGTGAGAATACTGATGTTTATTTTCTGATGTTTATTTTCTTCCTGCAACATGCCAGCTTTTCAGCAAAGGCAAATCAATGTCTACCTGCCTCATCTTTCACATCCTTGTAGCTGTTCCAAGGATTGCAAACAGCCACAGAGTGGATCTCACGCCTGCTTTCCTCCAGGTATGTTAAATGTTGATTGTCAATGAGGTCAGGCTTTGCAAGTAGCAAAAGAAACATTTCTCACACTCAGTTCTTTAGAAATAGGAGCTAGAAAATGGCCATTTTCAGTTTAGTTTAACTCTTTCCACTAAAGTAAAAGCATTACTTTAATTTCTGCTGCTTTTGTCTGATGTCTTGCTTTGAAGTCAACCATTTCTCACTAACAATAAGGAATGAAATCTAAAGTATTCTGAAGAGATGCTACCCATGTTGTATCAAATGAGCACCTCTCAGGTGGGCATTTTACCCTGCCCCTCACATGAATGACTAGGCAGAGTCTCAGCCTCCCAGCTGAGAATGTTAGCAGTTGAAGCTTCTACAAATAAAGTTTAGAACAAGGTCATTCTGATTTAGCCAGGTCTTAACCAGCACCTTCCTGCCAAAAGTCTGAGTCAACAGCACCATAAGAATCCACAAGGATTTTCTGCAGTTCCAGAGGCTGTTTTAGCATGACCATTGCTGTCAAGGCTGATTCATAGCAGAAATCTTATCCAAAAGTCACATCAGAACACTTTGTTTAGGTGTCACTCTGCATTGGACAACCCAGTCCACCTCTCCCTACCTTCTCCCTGGCTCAAGTCATCATTTTCCACACTTCATGCCACGAGAGAAACCTTTCTCTGTGGTCAGTGACCTGGGAGGAATACTGCTGGATTTGTGAAGGAATGGCAGCCAGACACATGGGGAGGTTTGAACCTTAAAGCCATTGTGGTTTCATGTATCAGGGAATGGAAATCAGGACCAGTTCCTATTTCTGGCTCCAGTACATGCTTGCACTGACCTCCTGGGCAAGACATTTTAGCACCATGGGCTGCCACACATCTCCGTCCTAACTATTTGGGCTCTGACAGAAGAATGGAGATTCTCACCTCTACAAGAGATCATCAAGGATTAGCATTAGCCCAGCAGGACTCAGATCTTAGCTGGAGAAGCTAAACAATCCTAGAATACAAGTAAATAGAAACATTTTCATCATACTCTGCACAGAGGAATGCTCTGGAAGAGATGTGCTGTAGCAGCTGCAGCAGTTCCCATACCAGGCTTCTCTCTCTTTGCCATGCTGCTGATTCATGGGGCCATCTTTTTCCAGGAACACACACCCCCCCCTTCTTCAGACCCACTTTCCAGTGAAACATGACCCCTACAGCATTTGAGTAACAGTTAAACTCCTGAACTTGTTATGGAGAAGTAGCCTTGAACTTCCACAAAATCCCTCTGGCCAGACTGATGGGTTCAGCCCAGGTTTAGTCCCCTGCTTTATTTATAGGTGATACCCAAGTGGAAACAAACCAGCTTTTAGTCTTTGTTATAGTCTTATTCAAGCCAGGGGGGAGCTAGGAACTGAAGACAAAATACAGTGCCTTGCTATCTCCTTTTTCCTCAGTTCTCTCTTAACAAGGAATTTTCAGAGCATTTCTGATACACATCCATAGTTCAGGCCAACTATTACCTTGCTCATAAGAGGGGAAGAAGTAATCTGGATTTTACTACTCACAAGCAAATTCAGCCAAGGCTTATTCAGAGTGAGAGTTCTCAGTGCAAACTACTTCCATCTCAGCAAATGCACAGCAAAAAGAAGTGGAAAGGGTGGACTGGTACAGCACAGCTCAGCAAACTGATCCTTTCTCCTGGTGACAGTTTGGACCCAGAACATAAGCCCTTACAAATACTTAGCCTTCACTGTTAAAACAACTGGTTTGCTAGATATAAACTACAAGAAACTCAAGCCTGCACACATTCTAGTGGACACATAAATGGTCCCATTTGCCTAACAGGAACATTTTTTAAGCCTTAAATCTGATACCTCACATTGCTACCATTAAATATGTCTCTTCACTGACTCCAGCATGTAAAATTAGACCAACATTGCAGAACATGTTCTAGGGAGCTATGTCTATCTTACCATCAGCTTTTTGGTTTTGCCAAGAAGTAGGGGAGCAGATGTTGCTAACAGTGTGAATCCAGCTGGAAGAGTCTTTACTGAACAGAAGCTATCTACTAGTGTAATCTGTGGTTTGTGTTGTGAGTGAGGAATGGGAGGAGAACATCAAACAGAAGCCATCATATTCAAAGGGAGATGCTGAATGTGAAACCTTGATCCCTTTGAAGGTGACAGAAAAACTTCTGAGATTTCCTATTCTAGCCACAAGATGACTATGATAACATACCATTACCAAGGGAAAAGATTAATGCAGTCAGGACAACAGCAAATGGCTGAAGAGTCATTACACAAGAAATGGTCTTAGGAAAGAGAAAGTAATCTAAATTCTTCCTGCCCTTCCATTTAATGCTGAGATGGGAGAGGCAGCTGCACAGGGGCTGCATGCCAGAGACAGTAAAACAAACTGAAGAAAAGGATCTACCTGGAGATCTTTTCCTCAAATGCACTGCACAGTGCCTCAGCAAAGAGTAAGATAAGGTGTTTGTGCACAGGGAGTACAGCAAGCAGGTATTAATAGAACAGAAGATCACTTCATCCAGCCCAGGAAAGGCTTTTATCTCTTTTCAGCTAGCCTGTTGTGTTTAAGGACAGGCAACACGAACCGGGAGCCAAGAGAGTTCCCACTCTGCTGTGGCATGATGGCTTCATTTTCATGATGGGATTCCACAGAGGCTTTATTGCTGTAAGGAAATACTAAACTAGTTTATGTCTCAGTCACACTCTTGCCCTCACCAACAATACCCATGTTCTATAGTTTACAGCTGCCTACAAGGTGATTTGACAGAGCAAGGTCTGAGTACTTTGAGTACTTTGACAATGCTTCTTGTAATGAAACACATATTACTTTTATAAACTAGGGTTGAATCTGCTTCCAGAGTAAAGGAGTTGGGATCATCTGTGTCAACTTAAAACATATCCTCTCTTTCCCAGCCCACAGCCTCCCATGTTCCTTACAAGGAAAATCATACACAAGTGACAGAAGACCATAAAAAACTTCCTTTCTTAAGTGAGATGACTGCCAGTGAGTGACCTAATGGTGAACAATTCAGGATGATTTTGATTAATAGAATGTAATAGAAATAGAGTCATTTCAGATAACCTTTCAGCCTTCAGTGCTGCAGTTAGGTCCTCTATTAATAGAACTGTCAGAAACGTGTACTCGTGCCTGAATTCATATCAGGTACAGAAAGTTGAGTGAGTGAATTTAGTGCTGGCTTATCTGACACTGTGAACAAAGCCTACCTTTGATTCCTGAAAGAGAAATACCATCCACAGTAGTGTCACTTCCCATCAACACGCCTGAATTCCAATCTGGGTGACTGTCTCTTAGTATAATAACTTTATAAAGTGCACTTGCACATGATAGCCTTCCATGTTTAAATAGGCAGCTTGTTCTTGAAGGCTGAATGAACCTGACTGAAGCAATACAAAACACAAACCACATTTAGGAATTGGAGTCAGCCTACAAAGGAGAAAGACTTTGACAGAAGCCTTCTTTGGCTAAGAACACCATTTCTAAGATGAATTTCAGTAATAGTATCATACACTGTGGGATGTCTTGTATCATCCTGGTTTAATTATTGAGGAGGACACAGATTTAATCAGAACTGCAAGAATATCTGGGAATAGTATTCTGATTAATTGTGCTAGCACAGTAATGAAACTCTCAGACTGTACTGGGCCTTCCAAATTGTACCATGGGAGATGACTTTAGCATTGCCAGCGGAAAACATCTCTCTTACAGGCTAGTTCTCTTTCCTTCATTGCAAGCCAAGTTTGGTGATCACAAACAAAATAAACCTCTTGTAGCAGAAGAATAAAAAAGAGGGCTGGTTTCTTAAAGGAATTGAACATTTTGGCTAACTGACACAGGATAAATCCCTTTGGATAATTTCTTTCTGCAACAGAGCAGGGAGTTTCCTACTTTCTGTCACTGGTAATGAAGGTTCTTCCAAGTAGCCAGAAACTGCAATTCCTTGAGAATAAAAATGTAAAATTAGAGACCCCACTAGGATGCTCGAGGCCTATGGCAGAGGAGCAGAGCAGCCCACACCTTCCAGCTGAGTCTTACACACCTATTTATCACAGTGTACTTTTCAAAGTCAGCAGATGAATATGCAGTCTGCTTTTTTGTCAGCCCTTCCCTGGCCATTTAGTTAGTTCTTTGGGATAAACTATCCTAGTTTTTAGCTCTTCTTTGCAGTGCCTGTCTTCAGACTTGCAGTCATCTTCCAAAAGCTCCTTTTCTGAAGGCTTTTGCTGGAGAACCAAAACCAAGCCTAGATCTGTCAAGGGTAAACTAATGCAGGAGAACCTCTTCACCTCAGAAGCACAACAGGGGTTTGACTTAGGCCTTTTCTATCTGTTTCTCTTTCCTGTGCACGTCATCAGCACAGCAATATATTCCCCTCATACAAGCATCCCCATCACACCCACAAACAAAAATCTGCATTTTGCTGCAATCCTGCATAAGCAACTTCCATCCGACAGCTGCTAACTCCTTTCAGCCTCTTCTTTTTAGCTGCTTTTTTTAGACCCTCCTGCAAACCTCATGTATCTGACTAGGCTGGGGAGATGGCAGCAGCCTGAGGGCAAGCAGGACTTTGAGAAGGGGCAAAACGCTCGGAGCTTGTGTTACTTGCTCCGTAGCCACCACTCTTGTGCAGTGTGGTAACTGGGGGGAAACGTGTCCCTCGCAGGGAGCAGCTTCAGGGAAGCGCCTCTGCCCTTAGGAGAGCCAAGTAGAGGCAGCCAGGACAGCAGTCAACAGCCACGCTACGGAGGGACAGCGCGCTACCCCCCTCCTGAAGAACATCCTTCACAGTAACAACTCTCTCCCCGCTTCCCCTCAGGCTAGGGCTGTAAAAAACAGTGTGTGTGTTGGAGGGGGAAACGAAACCCAGGGACCTTCTCAACATGGCGACCGGAGTGAGGCTCGCCCCGCCTCCTCCCGCTCTATAGCCACACTCAAGATGGCGGCGCGGAAGGGCCGGCGGCCGTGGCGTAGTGCGCCTGCGCGCCGCCGTCCAGAGTGCAGTGAAATTCCTGGCGGGCGGGGGGAGGAGGAGGTGGTAGTGGTGGCAGCAGCGAGGAAGAGGGAGGGCGGCACGGAGCCACGGCCCGCGCCCCTGCCAGGGACCCCGCGTGCTGTGGCGGCGGCCGGCGCGGAGCCAGACCCCCGCGGGGCGCGGTGCGGGCGGGCTGAGGGGTACTCGCCGCCGCCTCAGCTTCTCGAATCACCAGGAGCCGCGCAGACCGCGCCGCCGCTGGGACTCCCTCCCCGGGCAGAGAGGGGGAGAATGACGGAGCTCCAGTCCGCCTTGCTACTGCGGAGACAACTAGCAGGTAGCCGGGCTAGCGGCNGGAGGGGTGCCGAGGGCCGTCATAACGGCTGGGGGAGCGTTTCCTTCGCTGTCCCCGTCCCGTCAGGGAAGTGGGGGTTGGCAGCGGTCCTGCTCGCCTCTGTAGCACCCCTCTCCTCGCCCCATACCTGGCAGCCTCCCCGATCTCTCTCGCGGCCCTGTCTTCCCGGCGTGGGGGGGGTGGGGGAGGATGGAGAGGAGGAGAGAGTAAGGAGCCGGAGCTTTCCTTCCCGCAGCGTGGGGGATGAGTACGGGGAGGGCTTCGGGGTGNCGGGGAGGTCTTCGTGGTGTGAAAGGATGTTTGTGAGGCCCCGAAAAGAAGCGGAGGAGAGGAAGGGTTCCCTTGCCCTGAAACGGTACTTCAGGCCCGGGGTGAAGAGACCCCGCTACGCACACCTTCCTGTAGGGACCTGAGGTGCCCCCGTCCCGCCTCCCCTCGCCGGCTCCCACCCTCACCTCCCGTGCCCTGTGCCGGGGAGGGCGGATCGGGAGGGGGAGGCCGCTTTCCCCTTTGTTGTCAGAAGAAGGGCCGGGGGCTCTGCAGGCACCGGCGGAAGGGGGAGAGGAACCGGGCAGCACCGGGATCAAGGCGGGGGAGGAGAGGAAGAGGGGGTGGCCCTGGTGCTAGTGGCTGCGGGGGGCGTGGGGGGAGCCCGCAGGGAGGGGCGAGGGGGTCCGCCGGGGGCGAGAGGGCGGGACGGGCACGGGAAAGGAGGAGTTGGGAGACGGTTGGGGGACGGGAAAGGTCGGAGCGCCGAGCCCGTGGCGGAGGGGAGCGGGCTGGCAGCTTGAGTCCGCCGTCGCGCTCCCCGTCCCTCTCCCTCCGCCCTCTCCCTTTGTCCCCGGGCGAGCTAGCGGCTGTGCGCGCTGGGCCCTGCCTGGGCCGCCGCTGCCGAGGGGACCTGGCTCGGCTCGGCCCGGCCTGGCCTGGCGCATGCGCGGGGCCTCCCTTGGCGGCGGGGCGCACAATGCAGCTCCATGTGTCGCTCTCTGCCAGATTTAAAGAGAAACGAGCCGGCAGCGGGTGCGGCCAGGAGCCTGCAGCCGCTTCATCCCTCCCTCCCCCGCTCGCACATGGTCTTTCTCCACCCCCCTACCCCCTCCCCCGTAGTCCTCTGCCGTCTGGGTTTCTGCGGACGGCGTAAAGTAATCCCCTCGAGGGAACGCACAGGTCTGCCCCGCACCTTGGGCGAGCCTGATTGCCTTTTTCGTCCCTTACGTAAAAAATTGCTTCATACCCAGATAAGGAAATGTGTGCTAGGTGTACCTCAACTCGGGCAAATAGAGCGCTGCCTGGAGTTTGCTGAGGAGTCATACAAAGGGACAGGGTCACCGAGTGGCACAGGAGTTTCCCGGCGGAGGATTTTGGCCTGAGACATCAGTTGTGGTTTTAAAAGAGTGAGGGTGGAAAACGGCACTGGTAGCAGGAAAGAAGTGAAGTTGCATAACCAGGTAGAGCAAGCACTGCCAACAGTGTCTTCTGGTTTTAGTTGATGACAAGTCTGAGAGACCAACATAGTTAACTAGTAGCACAAGATTTTTTTTTTTTTACCCCATTAAAGTGATGTTATTTAGAAAAAAACAACGAAACAACAAACTTATACATGCTGTGGCTGCATTCATGAACAAATTGTCATGCCTTGGTAACTACTGAAATTGCTACTGACATTTCAGTGAGGTGTCTGCATGCTCAGATGTGCTAATAACACTAGCTATTAGCTTACTGCAGGAGCTCCAGACTGGATTTGATGTGAAGTTTCTCTTCCATATAAATGATCCATCTAGGGAAGCGATATTGTAGAATAGTTGCTCTCTAACTTGATAAAAATGAGCATTTGGTAACCTAATACAGGTCTTCAGCTGTCTGGCATTTCTCTTTTAACCAACTAACTGCTCCAAGAAAGTATGTTTGACATTTAGCAGAAACTCCTTGATAGTCGGTATTAGCTGTCAGCTTCTGCTTTGTAGGTTGTTTTTTTTCTTGTCTTGTGAGATCTCAAGGCTTTCTGTAAGTACAGACTAGTTGAATATGTAAGTAGAGTGTTAGATAGGCCAAGGGGCACTGGGCACAAACTGGAACCCAGGAGGTTCAACCTGACCAAGAGGAGATACGTGTTTGGTGTGAGGGTGTTGGAGCCCTGGCCCAGGCTGCCCAGAGAGGTTGTGGAGTCTCCTTGTGTGGAGAGATTCCCAAGGCAGCTGGAGGTTACCCTGGGCAAGCTGCTGTGGGTGACCCTGCTTTAGCAGGGGGGTTAGGCTAGGTGATCTCCAGAGGTCCCTTCTAACCCCTACTATGCTGGGATTCTGGGGTTTGGGGATTAACTTCTGTTTACCTTTCTACTTACTCTTTTCTGAAGGCTTCATATGTAATGGTTAAAAACTGGTAAGCTTTTCCAGTTGCCCATATTACTGGCACTGATTCAACTGGACTGACTCAAGTGCTACGACCATTTGCATGTAGCATCCAACTCCTTTGTGGGTTTTTGTGTTTTAAGCAGTATTAGTGCATTTGGTGGATTGTTTTTTACATGTCTTGAAAAAAAAGAAACCTAGTGATTGTGTCTGTGCTTACTTTAGTGTATGGTGAGTACTGAAGAAGTCTTGAACTCTTCAGAAGTCCCACCTGGAGTAACTGACCTGAGAAAGAAAATAGTTCCTTCTGTGTGTGATAACACAAGCAACATCTGACCTGAGCTGAAAGGAGACACGGACACTGCTTCTTCTGATGGCAGGCTACTTGAAGTTCCAATGCAGAGGCTGAGCTTCATGATGTCTGATCTTCCTTCCCTGCTACTGACTGTGTTCTTCCAAGTCTCAGCTGCTCCAATGTATCCCTTTGTTTACACTTACTCTACTTGTTCCACTTCAAAACAAAAATCAACACTGTGGTATTCTTTCCCCTGCTGGGGCTGATGCTTAAGTTCTCCTGAGACATGCAGCTTTTGGGTTATACCAAGTGTGGTGAGTCTATTCTAGTGGCTGGGTTTTGGAGGGTAGTGAACAGGTAAGGGGATATGAGTTATGTGATCTGGACTAGTTCAGATTGCCCTAGATCACTTGCTTGTCAAAAAGCACGAGAGATCTGAAGTTGGAGCTGTTAGACTTGGAGCAAGACATCCAGAAGTGGAGGGAGGTTGAAAGGAGAACCTGAAATCCATATAATGGTGAAGCATTTGAGGAGTATAAAAATTCTGTAAGGGGTGAGACCTTGGCTAGCTCTTTTCCTGCCAAGAGGGAGCTAAAAAAGAGAGGAGGGGAAAGGAATGTAAACCAGTAGTTGTGATAATGGTTACCTGTTCTGTGCTTTGGCTCTTAAAGGCACTATGAGGTAAACAGGTGTTTGACATGTTGCACTCTCATGGCTTGTTTTGATTCTTCAAGACAGCAAAGGGCAACTGGCAAGTTGTCTTGGTTGTCAGTGAGACTTAAAACCAAAGGTCTTATCAAAACAAAACTTGGCAATGTCACCCAAGGTTGCTTCAAAAAGTGTACAAAACCCTGATTTCTGTTTTTTCTAAAGCAGGCCTTGCTTGTGTTGTAACTTGAGCAGGTAACTAGTACCACAGCACCATACAGACAGCATGCTTGTCATCTTAAGTGGCATGTCCTGGATGCTGGTAGTGCTGTTAAGAGAAGAGCTATGCAGTGACTGTCACAAAACAACTTCCAAGTTAGATGGAGGTTGTTTGTTTTGTTTCTCCCCCTCCCCTCCAAAGATTAAGTAACTTCACAGTGCCTTTGCTAATGAAATATTGAGCATGTCATCAGGGAATTAGTATAGCAGTTGGTTTTCTATTGACATGTGCTTGCCCCCATTTAGGCACAAGAGGAGTTCAGATCAGGACAGTCAAAACTTGGTGTTGGTTTTTGAAGTGTTTGAAGAGAGTGGCGAGTGGAGAGCAGGGTATCAAAGCCAGTTAGAGTGCTAGTCTAACTACTAGTGCTGAAGGGAGGTTCTTCTGTATGGATGTCTGTGAAGCTAAATGGCTGTTCCTTCTCAAATCAACTTAATTGTAAGCTCTAGCAGGTTCTGGTAATATCTTAAGCATATTTCTTCTTAAAGATGACCTCTTTATTGTTTTTGAAGGAGAAAGACACTTTGTGGCTTGGTAATAATGTGACATAGAAGCCATGATCTGCCCATTGCTTCTTATGGGTAAAAGTGCAGGGGGAAAACTAAGAATGAAGTCTCTCAACTTCCACCAAAAAAAAAGTCAGCAGTAAATATACAGACTGATGTAGCACTAGATCAGCAGAGCTCATCTCAGAGAGGTGGGGGGAGAATAAACTGTTCTTTGTTCAGCCCCAAAACATGCTCTTTAAAGAGGCAGGAATCAACTGAGGGTGTAAAGCTTCTCTTCCAGTCTCCAGAGCTGTCAAGCCCAAGGGTTTTGCAGACTGAGGCATTTCCCTGAATGCTTTTATTTCATGTTTCTGCCAAGTCCTTGCTGACACAGACTTGTTTAGAGTAGGCAGACTTGTCTAGTTCAACCAGGAAAATCATGTAGGGAGGATACATTAAATCAGAAGCACACAGTGGAACCAGAAGTGCAAGTCCTCTTGAACATAAACGTGGATCCCTGAAAACAGGAGAATAACCATGCCCTTGCTGGCTGAACTGCTACTGTGCTGTAAATATTCTCTGATTTAGGATACATGACAACCCACACTGGTTTTCTCCAACGTGAGAAACATTGCATTGTTTCAAGATGAAGTGTATTCAGCTCCTATTTCAAAGCAAAAATCTTGAATTAAGAATGAGCAAGTTGTGAAACTTAAATACTTAATGTGACAGTTAAACAGTTTTTGCTTCTTTGCAGTGTAATGTTGAGCTAACTGAATTTCATGCAGTTACAGGGGGTTTACTGTTACAATATTTGACTAGTGAATTCTGAGGGAATTATGGAATGAAGATCACTTTATGGATTGAAGCTGAGGTGGCATATCTCTTGGGTGGCTGGTGAAAGAAGCCTTTGTTTATACTTGAGTACTGGCTACTTACTGCCTTTACAGTAGGTTTGTCTATGAGGTAATCATTTGAGTGGCGCTGATCTGAAGTATGAAGTTGTTACTAGTCTGCCTGTTAGCTTCCTTGGAGAGGTCTGTTTGTATGCTTAGTAATAATGTGTTATTCTGCATAGTTGAGACTCCAGGGTCCTTAGAACTAACTAGAGTCTGAGCAGTACAAGCAGCCTGGATTGCTGTTGTACTGCAAATAACATCATGGATGTGACTTGTGGCAGACTTCTCTATTTGCACATGTTAGGTTTTTCAGATATTCCTCTTGCAGAAATAAGCTGAAACTTGCCTCTTCAAGGAAAAGAGTATTTATGACAGCAGTCAAAAGAGCAAAAACTCAGATGCTGGCAGTTTTGGGAAGTGAGGTTTAGCCAAACCTCAGAATGGAGGGGCTTGGTTACTCAACTGGTTGCTTGAACAGGATGAAGCAATAACAACCTGCTTCATAAGCTTACTGCCTGATAGGGCAGCTGTAGTCACAGCCAGTCAGCTCTGGCTAGGTCAAACTTACCATAAATCAGGAGATTTTTCCTTCTCTGCTTCCCCCAGACAAGGCACTGTAAGTTATACCAAAGTATGGGCATACCTGGGTCTGACAGTAAAGTGACTTCTGCTCTGTTAGATAGTAGTGGAATGGAGAGCCTGTAAAATAAGGAGCAAAATTAATACCTATTGAAAAAATTCTTTCATTAGAAGAATTCCTACTTTGTTGATAGGATCTGTATGTGGAGATGTTAAATCACCCAAATCCCATAAAAATATCTTGCCTTATGTCATTGATAGTGATTCCATCTTTGGTATTAGAGTTACCTGCTGCAGAACTGTGAACTGTAAGGATTTGTTGGGTTGCTATAAATTGCTTTGTTGTTGTTTAAGAGAAACTGATCTGGATAAATCAAGTAGAGAAAATAGTCTTCAAATAAAACCACATGGTGCAATTGTAACATTCTGCCTCTACTCTATATCTTTGGGTTTTATTTTTTGATGGAAGAAAGCCTTGGAACAGAACATGCATATTCAAGTAAGATAGGATTACTTGGTCCCTTTTGTGCTTGGTACAAGCTGGGGTTTAGTTCCCTCAAAGCCCTATTCTAAACATTTTGAAAAGAAGTGAACTTTGTAGGTAAAACTTGTTTGCTTCAAATAGGCACTCTGCTACATTTCATTCCTCTGAAGTGTTGAGTGCAACCTCTCTTCTGAACTGAAATACAGCATTTTGTTTCTGGCATAGGGATTGAGTTTTGATGAAGTGGAACTGAACTGAAAGGTGGCTGCTGTCCTGAAAGTATGAACTAACCAAATACTAAAATGAATGTACAAAGTTAGATGCCTGGAGAAAGAAGAGCAGGTGGCCTGGGTGAGGGAGAGGGCATGTGAATGTGACTCCTGAAACTCTCACTGTCTGCTTTTTGTCTCAACATGTGGAAACAGAGTCTGGGTACCACTTCACATGCAGGCCTGTGCCATCACCATGTTGTATCTGCTGTGTGCTTCAGTTTTCAGTGATATGTGGATATCTGTCAGTAGACTGGTCTTGGCAAGATCTTTCACTTGGGGAATCTAGTAGGTCTGAGCTTTAGGCCACCCTGGGAGCGTGAATGTTCATATTTGCTTCTCCTTCCTACTGTCAGGTCCAAGGCACATCAGCTGGAAGAGAGATCAGATATCCAGACCTTGTAAGAACACTAAGTATAGCAATCTAATTAAAGAGGATTCCATAAAAATAACTGCTCTCCTGGGCATGAATGTTAGCAGTGCTTTTACAGATTCAGAATAAAAGTAAAGATTTTTGATAGAAACCCTCTGTAAAGTCTGTCACATGCAGTCTTTCTGTATGGGAATTGTGAGTTGAGGGAAGCCTACTTGCATGCACTCATCACTACACCTAGTAGGACAAGCTAGCTGGTTTTTTTTTTAGCTACCTTGCACTTGGTGCTGATATCAAAGATGATATAAAAGATGTCAAGTCACTCAGAATTGTCTTAAGACACTTCTCTGTCAGTGTAGCTCAAGTTAGGATATAGAAACCTCTTATGCATATTATAAGAGAGAAAACAAACTGGGAAGGTGTCCTTGAGATGCACAAAAACTTATGCATATGATGAGGAAAGTTTCTGCTGAACTCTTCAGATGTTGACATCTCCCTGTGGTGTAGTCTTGTGATACAGACTTTGCAGTGGCTTTCCTAGAATCAAGTCTGTGTAGACCACACACATCCTAGAGCTCTTAGCTCTTTTTAGCAATGCTGTTCAATGGCTGGTGTGTATATGACTGCTCAGAAGATATTTGGCTGCAGGTTTTTTGTAGCTTTAGTCTGTTGGTAGTTTGCAAACAGCTGTTAAGAAGTTAATTAACTTTCTGCTGTCCATGCTGAACTCTACTACACTGATGCAACTGGCACCTGGAATGACACTTGTCTTGCCAAATTCTAGCAGTTGTGTGTGCAGTAGACAGCTGAAGCTCTGTAGGGTCTTTTGTAGGTGAGAGAAATAAGCACATGTAGAGTGTGATTCATCTGACCTGTTCTTGACATCTGCTTTGGGATGAGATAATCAGGGAGTCTAAGGAACTGCTTATCCTGATAAGATCTATGCTGAACACTGCTGAGGGTGGCACTCTCAAATACAGGCAGATGCATGTACCCACCTAATACTTGTCTGACTCTTGAGAGTGGCAACATGCATCAGACACTGAGTATGAAGTGAAGGTGGCACCTGTGCTATAGAGTGTGACAGATGGATGTGGCTCTGTGCTGCTGTTGACTGTGGGCAAACCACTGATTGTTTCCTGGTGAAATACTTGTTTCCTTTCAGATGTGGATTTCAGAAGCAAGGTGCTTCTAATCCTTGTAACCATCATTGTTCTCACCTTCCTCATACTACTTCCTCCCTCCCTCCCTCCCCCAAAAAAATTCAGTCCTTACTGGGAAGGGTTGTTTTGTGTTTAACAGCACTATTCAACCTGTATTTTAACTTGGGTAATGTAACTGTGCTAGATCCTGTTGTGTTGGGATCCACAGCATGCTTCAAGCAGTCTCTCCAAAGAGCACTCTTCAAGAAACAGTTTCTCTGTTTCTACCACATGACTGATACTAACTTAAGCATATGCTCTGAACTTACTATGAGAATCTTAATTCTGGAAGCATACCTATTTCAACACTTTAAACAATACCATGAAACCCAAAGGTTTTCCTCAATGTGGTTTGTATTTCCAGTGTTTTCTGAAGCTGGTTTGGACAGGAAAGTAACTGGAACACCACCTTCACCTTGAGAGAAAAGACTTGTGGCCTTAGTAGGCACACTGTGCTCTCCAGTTACTGGAGTTGCTGTGTTCAGACACTTGCTTTATGGCAAACATCGTGGGGAATGGCAAAGAGACCTTCCTCCTTCATAAGGTTAGATGTTGGAAGAGGAATGGTTTGAGTGTACACAGGATACTTCTAGGTATGAAGAGTGCTGCAGAAAGAAAATGTCTTCAAGTAGGTCATCTCTGTTCTTGCCTGTCTGTGACTCCTGGGTAAAATGGTGCATGGGCACAGATGATGGGCTAGTTGAAGTGGGTTGCCAGGTCAGATCTGTAGCAGGGTGTCTGTGGTCTAATGGAGATCATGTGAATGAGCTGGCTTTGAGTCAAGACTGGTGTCTAAAGGAGCATTGACAATGTTTCTCAGTGGCCACCTCCATGAACTCTAAGGGAGTGTGGGAACTCCTTAAGAACCAAGACAATATCAAAAACCTGCAAGCTTCTGGTTAATGTCTTAAATGTCAGTTTTCATCTAAATAGCTAACCTGAACTTTCAGTTGTCTGTTTTCAGGTATACCACAACTCTTGTGGACATGGAGGTACAGAACATACACAATCAAGAAACTCAGTTCTTAGGTTACACCTGGAATAACGTGACACCTCACTGGTAAAAGAATTCCAGTCTATCTAGTCAAGTTTCTCTGGTCCTATAACCTTAATACACAGACCTGTAGTGGCAGCATAGCAACTTCTGCCTCCTGGGGCTAGTGCTGCTGTCCTCTTGTTTGCAGAGCTGGGCTGTGGTCCTGGCTAGGAAGTAGAGTGGAGTAGAAACAAAAATCAAACAAGAAATCCCCAACTTTGTCCTCCATCCTTTCAAAGCCTGCTTCACTGTGCAAATCCTTGAAAGGTGTAGCTGAGGAGATGGCAAGCAAAGTGTGTTGATGCAGCAGTGCAGGAAGCTGTGTAGCACTGCCTTGAGATGATTTCTGTGAGCAGCTTGCCTGATTAATGCCAACTATACAACCCTCCCTACAAATCCTTTGAACTGAGAGGAGAATTGGATTTGTAGAGGTCTGTAACACTGCTCTTCTCAACAGGGGATGATGCATGGAGCACTGGAAATTAGTTAGTTGCCAGGGTAAGGTTAAGAGTCAAATCTAAAGTTGCTGCTGAACTTGTTGGCAGAATCAGAAGACAGGTTTGTCTTTACTAGTTCAGTCTCATTGCAAAATAATTAGTGTCCTTCTGAGACTAGAACTGTTCTATCTTAACTGCTATCTTATTTGTCACTGCCAAAGTGACTACCAGGAGTGTGTGCATATATCTTTTGCTGTTCTGTCTAAACTTTCTGAATGAGCTTGTGGAGGAAGACAGAACATGATGAAAGTAATTAATATGTGAGGCTTATTTGTGTGAGGTGATCATGTTACTTTATTATTCTCCCCTTATCTTCTAGAATCAGAAACTTACAGCTGAGTATGCAGGGAGGAAGCAAAGTCTTGGAGATCATAATTGACTTCAGTTGAGTAATAAACCTGTATGGAAGTCACAGCTTGGGCTGTGGAGAGAAGGAGGTTGGAATAAGGGTTTTCAGTCTGTACAGTCAGAAGCTCCTGGACTAGTGCTGAGACTCACAAAAAGCAATGAAGAAAACCCAAGCCTGAGGTATAGTGAATGTGAAGGTCTGATCTGGCTTGCTTGTTCTGGGAACAGTGTGTCAGCTGGATGATTTCTCCAAGAGCCTTAGAAGGCTTGGGCTGTTTGGTCTCTGGTTTTATACTGGCCTCAAGCCACTGGCTGTACAAAACTCAATCACTATGTTAGTTTCTGAAGAGGCTGGCCTTAAAAATAATGCAGAAGCTTCTATATTTTTTGAAAGCTTTGTACTGTAATGGAGCTTAAAATACTGTGGAGTGTCCCTGTGCAGTGGGTGGCTGGGTGAAACGTCAGGCTGAGGAGTTGAGATGCCGTGCATAGCTGCTGCATGTAGCCATGGGGCTCTTTCTGCTTAGTCATTTGTGTTGATGCTGTTTTGCTTGTGGATTGGTGCAATTCTCTTGGCTTATATAAAGGCAGTTTGAGTGAGTGTGGGAATGTCAGTAGCTTGGTGTAAACTAAACACTGAAACTGGAAGCACAGTTTATGGTACTGTTGGCCCAAGTTTAAGGCAGTGGTAACTTAGCTCTGCTTTAGTAAGAGCTGAACAGCTAAAGGAGCTCTGTGTTGTGTTGGCAACTCGTGTGGGAGGGTAGGCATTGGACATTAAAGTCTGTTCTGGACTTAAACAGCTCTGTTGGATTATGGGCCTTTAGTCTTCCTCACCTCCCAAATCGGGTATTGGTTCAGGACTGGGATTAAAGGAACTGAATGTCTAATTTATAAGCAGCCACAGGATTCTGTTCCCAGTATGTTGCAGCTTGGCAGCTCTCCAGGTTTGTGCTGCTTTGCCTGGCAGCTGCTGCCTGAGCTGCGAAGGACTCTACCTGAAACTGTTTCTAGCATGAATCTAAGAATGGGGTGGGTTCCCCCCCCGAATTAAAACTCCAATTATTACAATATCAGAAATGCAGAAAATACTGGCAAAAACAGTAGTGTAATAGGCAGTAGTAGCAAGCAAATTGCACTTATTTAGGCATGGACAGGATGGAAATGTGTTAGTGTGCTCATTTACATTTTTAAAAGTACAGCCTATTTTTAGCTAAACAAATGTCAAAGAAAAACTGTTAAATTGTGGAGGGATCCAATTTTTTTATAGGTGTCTGACTTCTCTGCTTTTCTAGGACTTGGAGGTTAACTCTTCAACAGGGCTTTGGAGAGGATCTGCACCAAGAGCATGTTCCCCCTCTCCCTGCCTGGAGGAGGGAGTTGAATCCTTTGTTTTATGATGCATCCTTTTCATCCTCTGTGTGTGTTCCTCTAGGAAAGCTCTTGTTCAGGCTGCAAGTAGTTAACTGCCGTGGTTGGTAGGAAATGACAGATGCAGAGAACAGGTGTCTCATTTTCCTGAGTGCTGTGTCAGTGTCACCAGAGGCTGGGGTTGGTGGGCAGCAGTCCCTCTGCCTAGCAGCAGGCTTCTGTGACTGTGTGAGCATGAGTGTGTGTGTGCTGGGGAGGGGGGGGTGCTCTTGTCTTGGATGGTGACATCTCTGTTCATTTGGGACTATGGGGCATGGATTTCACTACAGTGTGTCAACTCCTGAAGAGATAGGTAAGAGAAGAGGCAGTAACTCCTAGTTAACTTCTGATATGCAGCTTTGGCTATATCCAGGGGAAGACAATAAACCCAAAGAATCCTCAGGCACCAGTGTTTGCAAGTTTTAATGAGCAGCAGCTCTTAGCTATCCATGGTAAAGCAGCCAAGGATGATGTTTTTCATGTTCCAGTGCAAAACTTGCCTGAGACTTCCTTTTTTGTCTGCCAACTAATCATTGGGTGATGTTCAGTTGAGCATAAATATTCTGGATGGAAAAGCTCATTTGAACTTGCCTGTGGTAATTCTGCATACCTCTAGTGGGGAAGGTGCATGAGCTTGTATCCACTGGCTTACCTCAAGTTTGAGTATTTGTGCAAGCAGTAGGTATTTCAGCTGTGCTTCAGTATTGCTTCTGTGGCAGGACTATGACAGCTTTTTGCATGCACAGGCTGATGCTACCTCCTCTAAAAGAAGTTAACATTATAATTTGCTGTACAGGCAACATCCGCTAAGCAAATATCCATAACTGGTGTAACTGAAGAGTGTTGTCAGTGGCTGCGAAGACAGTTTACAGATTTTTCTGCATTACAGGAGTTGGCATCCAGCAATCTTATTCCTTATCACAAGATCTCTTGCAGTATAGTGCTGCAAGGTCTTAGGCATGAGTCAGAGAGCAAAAGCTGGCTTTCATGGGGTACATTTCATTTTGGTACATGAAATATGTCTCGGAGGACTTGAGGATAAAAAAAGTTACTTGGAGGCTGAGGCAGATGTAAGAAAAATGGAAATGGCATGGATCAAGAAATAGAGAAGAAAATGTGTATGCTGGACTCAAAAATACTGTGGTATATTTAGCTAGAGAGAAGCATGCTGAATTTGCCAGAGCCTTAACTTCTGGCAGGAGTGTTTACGGTCTTATCACTGAGAAGTGATAACTAGCTAACAATAAGGAAGCTAAATGTGAGCAGCTTCAGTTATATCAGTTTATGCAGAACTTGGCATAAACCCTTTTTTCCCTCTGGAAATGCAGGAATGAGGGTGTTTATGCTTTGGAAGCTTAAATTCAAGTTTGAAAGTCTTAAGGTGAGATACTCAAATCTGCTATTTGTAGTCTTTTGACTTCTGTAGTTGCTGTGCTGGATAATCTGTATTACAATGCTAATACAGTATCTGAAAGGGTGATTTAAGTGTCCTGAACCGAGCTGACTTTTTTTGCACAAGAAATGGACATGATTTTTTAAATACTGCATGAGAAAGCAAGTTATATTAACTACTGGTGTGGGGGAACTGCTGCTACCTGATGCTGGAGGAATGTCTGTAGTAGGGAGGTAGTAAGGGACTGGTGAAGTCCTTGCCTCATGGGAGACACTTAGTCTCTCTGCCCCTTTGACCTAAAATTAAATAGAACTGTTACTCAAGCTCATGCAGCTGTTTCCACAAAGTTTCTTAGATGCCAGAGGGTGAAACCTGGTCTGGTTAGTGGAGGTGTGGCCTTGCTGTGTTTGGTTTTGAAGCTTTCTTCTTGGTTAAATAGCCTGTGATATTGCCTTTTGTTTCAGGCATTGTCCTGAGAAGATGATTTGGTTCAATACTCAAGTCTTTGTCCTGCAACTTGGAGAGGGAATGGTTGACCTCATTTGTTGACTAAACCCTGCTGAGTGGCTTCTAAGAAAAGCCCTTCCAATACATCTCTGGGGAATTTAACATTGAATCATCTATGTGGATAAATCTGACTTTTAATTACCAATGGCCAAACAAAGCTGATATTCCTGCCATCTACCTCTTTGGGACCTTAGTCCTTTCTGCGAGCTGAGCACTTTCTTTTCCCCATGTGGACTTAGACTTTTCTGTGTAAGGCTTGAATTGCTGGTTCTTGCATGTTTGGTTTTTTTTAACTGTACTTTAAATAGTTAAGAACTTGGAAGCAGTGGCTGCAAGGTTGTGGGCAAATCAGTTCTGACTTACCGGTAGCTTTTTCTCTACAAAGATAGGAGGTTCTGCCTTGAAGCTCTTCTGCATGTACCTGAGGGCACTGTACAGGTCTCTGAACTTAAGTTTGTGATGCCTAGAAATCAACACAAAATCCAGCTCCTGGGTTTACAGAGAGGGCATGTGTAAATCTAACTGTTCTGTGGAATACAATAGAGAGCTGTGTAACTTCTGGCAGGGTTTAAAATCAGTGCAGTAGTAATTGTAAAGCAAAACAAAAACACCCCTAATTTAATCTGGAAATTACTGACCAGTTGAAATAATAACTTTTTTCCCCTTCCACTCTCCTGAGTACCCAGGATCCATCAGGACTTTGTATGTTCTGTGGGGAATGCTGGATCAAGAATTTCATGTTGGCATCAGTATGGCATTTAAATAAGGGTTTGACCTAAAGCAGTTGGTTAAGAGGCATTCTTTCCCCCCCACCCCCCCAGATGAATTTTAGGCAGAACTGAGGTGTTTATTTCCAAACCTAATGCTTTTTTCCTGGAGCAGGCTGAAGACAGACTCGGTGGAGTCTATATCTAGGTGACTTCTGCATAGCTTTTTCCAGATAAGGCTTCATCTGGCAGGAGCTGTATGAGGTAGCCTATAAATCCTGTAGATTCCTGTATTTTTTTATCACTAGCAGGTAAAACTGTGAAACAAAAGGAAAAAGAGCACAGACACACACATCCCCCAAACCCTAAACAACCTTCTATGCTCTTTCCTAGTAGATCAGAAGGTAGTAAACCATTATGTCAAGGATGCACTGGGCACAGGTCTCAAATGCTTTCAGATCCTGGAGAAAAGAAAAATCATTGAAGGGAAGCAGGATGTTAGTTTTAAAGAAAACCACAGTGTGACTTTGTTTTTCTCTTACCATTTCCTAGAGTTAGAGCAAGACTTCAGTTTAACCTGGCTCCTTAGGCTTATTGTAAAGCAGTGTGGCTGTTCTGTTAGTAGATGATCTGTTTCCAGACTTGCACACACACCTGTTGGTATGTAGTTAGGAAACAGTGTCCTGTAGTTCTGAGTTACTTTGGCCCTTCTGCTCATGGTGTACTTGGCTAGTTTTAGAGTCAGCTGCTGGGTCTGGGCTCTGGCAGCATGCTCCTGGGTGTGGTAGGGAGCTGAGGATTCTCACCCAGGCTGTGAGGCCATCCTAGGTGCCACATCACTGGAAGTCATGGAGTGCTTTGATCACATACAGAGGCATGAGGGAAAGCAGCAAATGCATATCATAGACACCTAAAATGACTCTTAAATTCTTTTTCCTCCACAGAGCTCAACAAGAACCCAGTGGAAGGCTTTTCAGCAGGCTTAATAGATGACAATGACCTCTATCGGTGGGAAGTCCTTATCATTGGCCCTCCAGATACGCTCTAGTAAGTACTGATGCTTCTACAGACACTGAAGTGAACTTGGATTTACTACTTGTAGTTTGGTCTGAGTCAGTAGAAGTTAACCTAACTCTTCCTACTAAGTTAGGTAATGCTGTTCTATTGCTGGGAAAATAGCTGTAAATAGCTGAATTGGCTCTACAGAAGTTCTAAACTGTTGAGCTCCCCTGGGAACTGCAACACTGATCCCTTTGGACTTCTGTAGAAGTGAGAGAGAACATACAGGTAGCTTCTGTCCTTACACATTTCAGTGAAGCAAGTATAATCCACTATTTGCTGTTACTGCTGGGAGACTCTAGCTTAGCTGAGAGTACAATTTGAAACCATTGCAACTTCATAGTGATGATTGTAGGAAAACATTCAAGAGGGATGTAGTTAGGGAAACTGCAGCAGACCATGGAATTAGCCTCAAGTCCTGTCAGTTTGACATGGGAGAGCTTTCTAGTGTGACCTAGAGTACTTCAGGATTGATCAAATCTGATTTGTTGGCAAATATTCCACAGTGGGCTTCAGAAAGCTTCTATCTTAATTGACATTTGAACACAAACCCATGCAGTTCAGAGAGGAACTTTTTTTCCTGGTCTTCCAGGTTTACTGTGTTTTTCCACTGCTGTGTACCTGAAGCACTCTGGCACATGCAGTGCGGGGTGGGTTGGTTGGTTTGTTTTAAAGACAAACTCTGTCTAACTGAGAGAATAGTTTCTTGTTCTCAGAGATGTTATGCATTATCATCTACTCTAGCTCCTGGGGAGAGGTGGTGTGTCCAGAGAGGGCAGTTTAAAGTGTAGCTTGTGAAGATGAACTGTTCTCCTTCATTAAGCTGCTCCAGTGGTAAATTACTGATACAAAAAGCCTGGTGACATTTACTTTGTCTGCAGACTGTCTGAATAAGTACTTGAGCACAGCAGTGAAATTGCATTGCTTCTCTCATGCTCACTGTATTGTGACTCTCAAGTCATGGCATGAGATGAAGTCTCCAGCTTCTGTTGACCTCTTTGAACAGTCTTGTAGTGACTCCCTTATATTCTTATGGCCATTTTAGAAATACTGTCTGGAAAGAAATACTGCTTCTAACTGATCCCCTTCTGATATGTTAGCATTGCAATAGCATTTCCCCCCCCCTGCCTTCAGTAAGGTGCTGAGCTTGTTTTGAGGTTTTAGATAAGATGCTCTCTTCTGTTGCAGTCCCTAGATGCTGCTTGTCAAAGTAGTATTGTAATGAATCCTTCCTCCCTGGTCCATTTTATGATGACAGAAGATGATCACAGTTGAACCAGGCAGTTCAAAAGTTTCAGACTTTAGTCTTGTTCCTGGTTCTACTTTATTTATTCTGAATTTCCCTCAAAAGTCTGAGTGCATGACTCTGCTGACAGAGATTCCTTTATCAGGAGTCTTGCTAAAAGTGGCACTGATCTCCCTTAATTGCCAGCTGTACTTCATTAATGTGTAGCCCATTAAAGAGCTTGGTTCTGTGTAGCTGCTGAGGGGTGGCCAGGGATGCCCTTCAGCTTTAGTGGAGTTAAGGTTCTGCTGCTTTAAAAAGAGAAGGAAGAACTTTTGCACTTGGAAAGAAAGGACTTAACTGCTTTGGGGCTATCAACAAATGTAATCTAACTCCCCTTTGTCATGACTAGTATGGATGTTGAAAGAGCTACTGTTTCTGGAATTCTTGATCCTGGGAAGGGTGAGAATTCCAGAAGCACTAACTATCTTAACATCCATCTCTAAAACTTGTGGAAAACAAAAGCTGTGGCTTCAGATCCCCTCAGCTGCTTTATTACAAGAGCCATGTCAGTTCTATCCAGTGCTTTTGGGATTCATTTGTGTGTTTGGTTTTTGAGACACTTGCTAGAATTGCACATCTTTGGTTACTGGTGGTGAAACTTGTTCTTTTCTCGGTAGCATGTGAACTTTGGATACTGGATACTACCCCTTTACAACTACAGGGAAAGAAATTGCACTGGACAGCTCTCTTCCTTTTCTACCCCAGTTCCTTTGGCTCTGTGGCTGCTGAGCAGTAGCTTGGCATACTGCACATCTTGTGCCACCTCCTCTGGAGGTCATGTTCCAGTTTTGGTAATCTCTGCCTCTGCAATTTCAGCTTTTCTTACAAACTTCAGTTACAAGAAATGACAGTATCAGGGCAAACACTGGAGTGCTTACTTCACTGAAGTATTTCCTCTAAGGCTTGCCATTTAATAAAGGCCTTTCTGCTCTTCAGAAGGGACTATTCCTGGGATTGAGACCTAGCTACTTGACAAACCACAACAAACTTACCTTAGTTAAACAGAAGTCTGTAAATCCACATAAAAACTGGATGTCTTTTGTTTATTGTTGTTTCCACTTTGGTGAGTAGCTGATGTTGACCACATGTCACTCTCAGATCTGAGTTCTTTCAGCTTAGTGTTGAAAAGGTGATATTGGAGTTCACCAAGTAATGCTGGAGACACTCCATAAAGCTTTCAGTTACTCTTCACTGAGGCTAACTGCTGCACTGAGAGGACTGAGGTGTCCAAAGGAGGAAGATTTAAGATGCCTGCAGGGCTGTACTTGAGAAGGGATGTTATTGGCAATACTTTTTCTGTTAATAAATGTACTGGGAGGAAGAAAGCAAGTTGTAATCCCAGCTGGTGAATTCCTTGACAGGTTTTATTTGGGGGGAGGGTGGTTTTTCCCCCTCTGGAACATCATCCTAACCTTACAAAAAGGCAGAGAGTTGGGGAACTGGCAGTGTCCTTGGGAAAGGATCTTCTCTATTCATTTGCATTGCATATGGCAGGGTTGGTACTGTTAATTACCAACATGGTGTTAAGCTGTGGTAGAGCTTTTGATGCATCTGTAAATTCCAATCTTCAGCTTAAGCTTACAAGAAACTCTACTAAGATCTTTCTGCTTCCCCAGTGAAGGTGGTGTTTTCAAGGCTCATCTTACTTTCCCAAAGGACTATCCACTGAGGCCGCCCAAAATGAAATTCATCACAGAAATCTGGCATCCAAATGGTAAGGAAGTTTCAATCTCTTTCTGCTATTAAGAGCTAAAATGCAATGAAGACAAATGGATACACTTCTGTTTATGTTAGGAATAAGAAACTTGGTGTTTACTTTGCCATCTTCACTTTCTAAAGAAGCAGTAGCCATGGCAGAGCTTTCAGTAGTGCTGCTCTGAGAGGTGGCTGCTGAAGTAGCTGCTTGAATTCTTGGGAACTCCTCAGGGTTTTTTGTTTTTTTTTTTTTCTCTAAGTGCAATATTGTCTGAGGAGAAACTTGACCTCTCTAGCTGCATTTTGTTACACCTTCATGTATTTCTCTTTATTACTAACTTGGCAGTTCAGTATAGAAGGCCCAAGGTTGTCCTCTGGTGAAGCATGAAAGGAAGTAGCAGCATCTCCTCTTAATGTTTTGTTTACTTATGGGCTGCTGGTCATAGATGGGAAGGTAAAAATAAGGTAGAAGGAGGTTTTTACTGGGAAGGAGGAATGCTCTTCAGTTTCTAAGGTCATTATTGAAGTTGTAGATGTTGAAAGCTGGCAGGAAACACAGTGCTCCCATCAGAAGGGACAAGGGAGGATTTTGATGCTGTGTTAGTTTCAGCTCTGGAAATACCAGAGTCCTTGTCAGGCATTTTGACTCCAGCAGCTTCAATCATATTCCAGTTTGCTGCAGTAACATCCAGCTGATGCTGTTGCTGTGGAAATAAGTCACCCTTTAGTTTGCTGAACTTAATGGAAAAAGCTTTAGTGGTAGCCTCTCTAAATAGTCCTGAAAGTTGCAGCATGATGTTAGAATTAAGTTCTTGCTTCTGATGTGCCCCCTGTGCCAGCAGTCCAGGCATAACAGACTTCCACCAAGGCCTGTGTGTTAGAGATGCAGTTCTGCAATAGTTAATTGCTTACTAAAGTGTCTTCACTAAGATGTTTTCAGCCTGGCTGGAGTGAAGATGAGCAGTTCCAGAGCTATCCTGAAGAAACGCCAGCCTGTTGTTCATGCCTGAAATATGCCTTGTTCTCTTTTGCAGTTGACAAGAATGGTGATGTCTGCATTTCAATTCTCCACGAGCCTGGAGAAGACAAATATGGCTATGAAAAACCTGAGGAACGCTGGCTCCCCATTCACACAGTGGAAACCATCATGATTAGTGTTATTTCTATGCTGGCAGATCCCAATGGGGACTCTCCTGCCAACGTGGATGCAGCGGTAAGAGGAGTCTCTTGCTTACAGAATGCAGGGGACTTCTGCTGCTGGGGGGACAAACAGTACAGTCAGTTTTTGGAAGGACCTTTGATATCATGGGCTCAGGCTACCTTTCTGTGGGGAGAAGCAGTCATGTTGTGAAACAGAATTGCTGGTTAGCCCTGGGGACGTGTCTAACAGATTGCACAGGAAGGATGCTGTCAGATTTCATAGGCAGTGCCTTAATTTCTCCTATGCAGTAAAGAACTCATGTACAGAGATGCTTAATGGATGAACTTCAAGCTCCTTCAGCTTTAGAGTCAAGGAAACTGGCTGTAAAATCCAGGGTGGCTCTACACAGGTAGCAGTTACAACTGCCATTAAGTTTAACTGCAGAAGTTAACATATTCTGGAACCTTTTTTGGTTCCCAGTATGTATAACACCAAATGTTTTGGTTTGGAAATGGTAGAACCTGTTAACAGATCTATTGATTTGAACAGAAGGAGAAAATGTGGTGGGGTCCCCCAGGATAATTCTGTTGTGCCTTTTTGCACTCAGCTCTCTACCCTGTTCTTCCCAGATCATAGGTTAAAGCAATAGGTTTGACTCTGTAGGTCTGTGCTTTGAGAATGTGCTTGAAAGCTTCACTAGGTACCTGGCCTTCAACTCTGGAGGAAGAGTTGTGCAGACTGGAGTGACTGGCTAGGGAGTGAGGAAGAAGAGGCTGGTTTAGAGTCAAAAACCAGGGAGAATCTGCAATAAGGAGTCTGTCCTAAGTGAGATGCAAGTGTTTCATGCAGCAAAGTGTTTCTGGAGCACAGGCTGTACTGTGTGGGTGTGTAAACACAGCTCTGGGCTCTCTAGAAGAGCTGCGTTGATGGGAGAATAGCAATTAGACTAGTAGCTGTTTGTTGAGAGGATGGAAGAATCCTCAGTTCTAGGGGGGAGTAGTAGGGGAACAGACATTAGGCCCCATTCATCTGAGGTACACCAGCATACTGTCCTTTGAATAACTCTTGAGTTGCAGTTCAGCAGTAACTTTGAAACTTAATGTGCTGCTTGAGCAGCACATTATCTCTTGCTGGATTGTTGACTGCATCTCTTCATATTAACCAGAACATCCTCATAATGAAGAATGAGCAGCTCAGGTGCTTTATTTCTGAGCTGCTCAGAAGATGTCTTCTACTTGGTTTAACAAGTACAAGTTTACTGCAGCAACAGTGTTTGGCAGTTACCCAAAGATACTTTTTGTCTGCTTTCCTTCATGTCTGGTTTTAGGTGAGTCTGGAGAATAAGGTGGTGGAGGCAGGGTTACAGGAGCAGGAGATAGACCCACCTCTTGGAAACTGCATGTTGGAGTTCTCCCCCTTGGAGGAGAGAAAAAATGGGGAATGGGAGCCTGAAACAGTTCATGACCTAAAATAAGGGTTTTGGAGAGATTGTTGTCAAATTGGAAACTTTCCTTGCTATTCAGCTCTGAACACTGGCTTCATAGAACTACAGATACAAAAGACAGAAAGAAAACCTAGGAATCTGAAGCTAGGAGGGCACCAATTCAATGCTTTTCTTGGCTGAAGGCTGTCTTGTATAAGCTGTCCTGTGTCCCAGTCCTAGGAACCAAATGCTTGTATTAATTGCTGAAAAAGGCTACTAATTAATTTGTTGTATCTGTGCTCTCACTGGAAAGGTGAGACCTGCTGGGTGTTCCAGTGTGCTGGCTGCCTGGGTGGTAGATGTTAGGATATGGCAGTTACTCTCATTTTCTCTCACTCTGATGTGCTACAACTTTCACCCCAAGTAGGGGGTGAGAAGGTATTGTGTGCTAGGTTGCTCCAGGTAAAACTGTGGTGGTTTGTTCTGTGTTTTTTGGGGGATTTTTTTAACTCCTTCCCTCACCTCTGCAGTAAGAATATCAGAACCTGAGAACTGTTAGGTTCATAAAGGGGTTCCTCATGTTTTCCCACCTAGCTGTAAGACAATACCCAAAAGGTTAACCTTAGTCACATCATGTGATGCTCCTGTGCTTTCATCTGAGCTTGTCAGGAGGCTGTCACAAATCTACAAAGTGGCTGTGGCTGTTTGGGGTGGCATGGGATGTGCATCTCCAGGTTCAGGCTTCTCCTCTTGCCCATCTTCCTGTTCATCTTTGTTCTTCATCTGTGCAGCTGTGAAATGGGATCCCTGTCACAGAGACCCTCCCCATAGATGTGCTGAGGATTCAGCTAAGGGCTTTCTCATGGAGCCAGTACCTTGCAGCTGGGTCTAATAGGAAGTTGTTTTCTTTCTAAGGACACTGCTGTGCCTCTTCTGAATACTGTGACTTCTGTCTTTCTATCCTGGAGTGTCCTGGCTAGATTGAGAGGGAGTTGAAACTGTCCTAAAAATCTCAGTATTTTGAACTGCTGACTCCTTTCCTTGCTGCAGTTAAAGACACTTTTTCTAACCCATAACAATAGCTTGTGGTCTACAGTTTGAATGTGCTGCTGCTTTGCAAGCTGAAGTACAAAGATTTCAGCCTAGCCACTGAAGCCACCAGGTTAGTCTTGGTGACTGTCTAAACTCCCTGGGGGAAGGGCTGCATCCTCACTGGCCTGAGAACAGCTTGCACAGAAACCTAGAGCAACTTTGGAAGAGGCCCAAATGTCCCAGGTTTTCAGGGACTAGCTCAAGGATCTGAAGCACATTTGGGTGTTGCTAATGTCTGAAAACATAACCAGCAAGAGCCTTCCTAGCAGTTGTGTGTTGCTGTAGGTGTGCCCTCTGAAAGCTGTCTGTTCCCTTGCAGAAAGAATGGAGAGAAGACAGGAATGGAGAGTTTAAAAGAAAAGTTGCCCGCTGTGTAAGGAAAAGCCAAGAAACTGCTTTTGAGTGACACTTATTCAGCAGCTAGTAGCTTCACTTTTTTCAGGGTAAGTATCCTTCTACAGACAAGTCAGGTACCAGAGGTGAGGATTTCCTGCCTAATATATTGCTTTTTTTTCCCCTCAAAAGCAAAAAACAAACCTCAAACCTTTCTTCTCAGCTGGAGTGCTTTAGCTGTACAAGACACTAAAGACTGAAAGACTTCTGAAGTGCAGTACCAGTCCCTTCTTGCAAGGACTGGGGAGCTTCTCTAGTGCTCTTGAATTTATGCTGTTCAGAAGTTGAAACTCTTTTCATCAGTTTTCATCCTGCTTTATTGGTAACACTCAGGGATGTAATAGAAGGGAGTAACCATTCTTCCATGTTCATTTCCTCCTGAACCTGAGGAGAAACTCTGTGATAATAAGTATTAGCTGTCAGCTTCTGATTTACAGGTTGTTTTTTCTTGTCTTGTGAGACTTTCTGTAAGTACAGACTAGTTGAATATGTAAGTAGATTGTTAGATAGGCCAAAGGGCACTGGCCACAAACTGGAACCCAGGAGGTTTGACCTGACCAAGAGGAGTAGCTTGTTTGGTGTGAGGGTGTTGGAGCCCTGGCCCAGGCTGCCCAGAGAGGTTGTGGAGTCTGCTTCTGGGGAGAGATTCCCAAGGCAGCTGGAGGTGATCCTGGGCAAGCTGCTGTGGGTGCCCCTGCTTTAGCTGCCCAGAGGTCCCTTCTAACCCTCACCATGCTGGGATTGTGGTATTATTTTGAAGAACACCTGTCTGAATCTTAAAAGCTTTCTGTTTTAAGTTTTTAAATGTATGTGTGTGAATATGGAGTTTATCTTGCAGCTGTTGGTAGCATGTTGTATGTAGGTTTTAAGTAGGACTTCATCAGATGGTTAGGAACCACTGGGAAAGGATTGCTTCAGGTGGCAATGGGAATTGCAATAGTCTACTAGCATATCTCTACTTGATCCTTTCTGCTATTACCTGTCAATAAGATCAAAAAAGGTGATGTTCTCTCAGCAGCCCAAAAAACTCTTAGACTGAGGAAGTCTTGGGAATGGTTTCAGAAACCTTAGCTAATTCTGGAGACTGAACTGTAGCTTATCTGAGAGCCTGGACAAGTTTTAACCTGAGAGGAGCTGATGTGATATGAACCAGGATACTTGCTCTAATTTGAAGAGTCCTCTCCTAGTTTTAATGGGACTTGGTTTTTATTACAGTAAGCTTTTGTAGAAAGCTTTTTCTGTCTCTTTAGTATTTCTTTTTCATCTTTTAAAAGATGTCCTTTGGTCACTTTAATCTTGGTATGCCATGGAAAAAACTTCCTCAACTAGCTAATAACTTCCCACTCCTGCTTTGCAAAGCAGAGCTTCATGTTGAAGCTACCTTTTCTTGGTGGTTGGTTTGGCAAATAAACTCCTGACCCATGTGGCTGGAGAAGCCCAAATCCTTATGTACTAGTTAACTTCAGTGCACAAAACTTAGTGGGGGGAGAAATATGGCACTGGATGGAGTTCAAAGGGGTTGTACTGTCTGAAGAGCTAGAGCAGCTTACTCAAACCACCTGCTAGTTAGTTCTTCACCAAGGTTGTAGAGTTGTGTAAGAATCATGGGGGTTGGGGATGGGGGAAGGCTCCATCTGTGACAGGCTGGTACTGCAGTATCTCTTCTCTGCAGGAGTGCTTTGATTGAAGGGAAAGCATGAAAAATGCTTAATATTGCTGAAAAGCCTGAGCAAAGGAACTGACTGCTTGTACTTGGAGTGTAAGAGTTGTTGATGCTGCTGACAGTGTTTTCTCCCTTAGAGGAAGGGAGTAACTGTGAGTAACACTCCAGAGTGTCCTTAACTAACCTCAGCTCTGTTGCCATGTTAAACTTGGCCATCATGAAACAATGCTTGTGACAAGTATTTCAGTAATTGGCTGTGTTGCTTTTTTGGAAGGCAAGAGCTTTTCTAAGTCCTGGTGACTCCTCCTAAGTAAGTGATGGGCAATGATTTGGATGAGAAGGGGCAACATAGCTGGTTTCAAAGAAGCACAGCCTGACTTGGTTGCTGTGATGTTACTGCTTAATGAAGCACTGCTCTGCCATGTTGTTCTGCACCTGGCTGTTTGTTGAAGCAGCATCCATCATGCACAGAAGATTCAGTGATAAACCTACAGGTGATTAGCCCTGTGTGTGAATAAGCAAACGTTTGCCCCCTGCACTTGACAAGGAGCCTGAAAGTCTGGTAGTTGACCTTGGATACCAGTATGCTGCACTAACTCAAGTCTTTCTCAGGTGATGATTTTGGATTTATGCATCTTCTGGTTAGAGGTATGTAAAGTTCTTGCACAAGCAATGATTACCTTTGAGCTTGAAACACTCTTTAAGTTCTTTAAGAGCAGCCTCCCTCATCCTCCAATTCCCCTAACACCTCTGATTTCTTTGCAGGTCGCCAATGGAGAAACATGGCACTGTTTTTTTTCCTGCACTCTACCCACCTATTGCTGGACTTCTGTTGTTACAAGTTGGCAAACACTGGCTGGAACTGGGCTGCAATAAAAGATGCCAGTTATCAATGCTGACAAGAGCCTAACAAGTGCCAACACGAGATGATTACGCATTTTGAAATCTAATAAACTGCTTTAACCTTCAGGAAGAATTGTAAAGATGTGTACATAGCACAACATGATCTGGATAATATATATACTGTTCATGTACATCCACAACTCCACCTTGTACCAAATAATGCTGTCTGTAGCTAGGAATAGAATAATGTAAATTCTAAAGATTTTAGCAGGTTTTTTTTCTCTCCCTGGTCATTGTTTCCTATCAGTTTGAAAACAAACAAACCCCCAACACAACAACTTAGGAAGCATGTCAAACTAAAACCCATTAGCAGAAAGGTTTGGGTTTGGTTTTTCTCCTCTTCTCCCCTTTAATTTTCCTTTGACCCACTGAGGCTTAATTAAAATCTCTTGCTTATTAAAGTTTAGTATCTCCTTTTTTGGTTTTGTTTTTGCTTTGGTTTATTTTGAGATGTTCTCCCTTTTATTTTCCCCATCAGAACTTAAAAACTTTTCCTAATTAAACCCTGAAAGGATTTGCTATCAATTACTTGTGTCTTCTTTTCTGATGACCTCTGTAGTCTCAAAGGTGCTTTTTCCTTTTCCCTTCCCCTCCCCTTTTTTAAACCCAATTGCACATCTACTTCTTGAATCGGGTATAGCAATAAAACTGGCCATGGAGC
The DNA here is from genome assembly GCA_013399015.1 of Galbula dea. Taxonomy (NCBI): domain Eukaryota; kingdom Metazoa; phylum Chordata; class Aves; order Piciformes; family Galbulidae; genus Galbula; species Galbula dea. The sequence goes on along the minus strand of VWZX01003366.1, from coordinate 1,293,323 downwards.
ACCCTGGAGCAGCCTGCTGGCTTTTTAACTACCAAGGGACTGGAAGTTCAGTTGACTAAGTTAGTCCAAGACATAGGAATGAGCTGCTTTGGATGGGTGAATTTTATGGGGTTTTTTTGCCTTTTTCAGTTGCCTGTGTGTGGGGTTGGGTGTGTGTGTGGGAGGCTTCTTCTGGGTTTGGTTGGGTTTTTTTCCCCCTCAAGGTTGAGTTCAAGCATGCACACAGCTGTAGGCTTTCAAATGGCTAAGTTCTGGGTTTGGTATCAAAAATAGTTTCCCTCCTTTTCCCTTTCCTCTCTCTTCTGTGACCCTTCATCTTCTTTGCCTTCTACTTGAGAGTTTTCCTCACCTACTGTACAAAGAGAATTGCGATGTATATTTTTCATGTAATTTGATTTTTGGAATTCTGTCACCTTCTGTAGTGAGTTCTTCCAAAATATAATTTTTTCCAATACTAATGTGTCAAACTGGCTGTCTTGAGTATCTCAATAGGAAGGGGACCTGCAGTTGGAGCACAACATCTGCAACACCATCACTTGTTGAATTTGACATCGTTTTTCATCTTGAACCAATTGAAGAGCAAACCAAGCACACTCCTTCCTTCCTGCTGTAACCACCCTTGGCCCTCCAGTGGGCAATGAGGGGCTGTTAACAAGAGTTTTCCAAGCCTACCTGAACTACCTTTCCACCAAAGCAACTTTGTAGAGGAGCTTGCAACTCCTTGACTGTTCTCTGCTCTGTCATAGCTTTACCACAGCTCTTAATAACAAAGAATCCCAGTGTGAAGGCTTCTTACAAGAGGATCTGCTCAGTACTAATTTGCTAGCTGGCTTGCTTTCATTTTGGGTTGCTGGCAACGTGCATCTACTCAGAGGCATACATTAGAGGTTTCTTGAGGGGTGGGCTGGGGTGAAAAAGCCATTTAGGAACTATAAGCTGGCTTACAAGTGCAGGTGGTTTAGATAAATAGAGATGTGGTTAATGTCCACGTTTACATATATGGCAACATTTTGAGAAATCATGAGTTAAATTTGCTTTTAATTGGCTAGCCTGCTCCTGCAGGTAGGCAGATGTGTGCCTAGACACAGTAACTGGTTGGAGTTCCTGTTGGGAGTGCTTCTCTCAACTGGCTTGAGAGGAAGTTTCTTGCCCACCAGCTGGCTACTCTTTTCCACTTGCCTGAGAGCTGGGACTGTGCTGGATCTCAGTGGCATGGTGCCATTCTTTCCATAAACAAAATATTGGGAAGAAGCTATTCTTCCTAAACCTAGCAGTGGACTTCTTCCCCCACGAGCTGCCCTTCCTCTTCCCTTTCCAGAGTGTATCTAAAGAGCTGGCAGCTGTTCAAGGTAATCAGCACTTGCTGCTTTCAGCCACTTCCACAGTGTTCTCTGTTTTGTCTTCCCTAAGGCCTGCAGTTCACAGCTGACTTGTCTGGAAACTTCACAAAACAGTTTAAAGCTTTGTTTTTCTCTCTGTCCTCTGGAAGAGTTGCTTGTTTGTTCTTCAAGGAGCCTGGAATCCTTAGTCTTGCAGCAGGGGTATGGAAGAATTGTTAATTCCCCAGCAGTGCTGCTTCCTTTTGTTGTAAAGGATTCAAGTACAAACCCCCTTGTGTTTGCCTTAGCCAGACTGTGTGTGATTCCTCAGGAGGGAGTGTTACTGTGGGATACTGTTAAGATCTCCAAGCTGCAGGTATGGCTAATGCCCAGAGACCTCATGAGAGGCAGCTAAGGTTCTGCTGCCAAATGTCCAGGTTGTAGAAAGCCTCTGGTAAGCATGGCATGGCCTATTTTTAACTGCCATCACAGTTGGCTTTTTGTTCCTGCCCCACACACAAAAGAGATCTGGCTGTGATGGTTACTGATACCAGCAAAAATTGCTGCTTTTCCCCCAGTACATGGTGGCCTGCTTTCCAGGGAACACTGCATCACTGGGGGAAAGGAACAGCAAAATGTGGAAGGTTATTAGTTATTCCAGTAGTGTAGCCATGCTAATTCCTTTTCTGTGTTTCTGTCCCTTCTGCATCAGAGGAGATCTCTGTAAACAGCAGAAGGGCTGTTCAGCCATGGTGCTAAAATCCTTTCCTGCTGTGATGCCTGGAAAATGCTTATTGAAACTGCAGCATCAATAAATGGAGAACACTAATTCTGAAGGATCCTAAGTGTATTTTGGGTTTTTGGTAGGCTGCTGGGGGGTGGACTTGTTACTGCCTCTGTACCAGCTGGTGCTTTGCTCTTGGTACAGTGCCATCACAGTGTCAACAGAGAAGCACCACAAGGCTTAACGGTTCCTGTGGATCTTCAGAAGCATGTGTGAGTGATTTCAAACCAAAGCAGAAGGTGCCTGGCTTTTCAAGAGAGGCTGTGATAAGACAGCTTCCTGCCCAGGCAAATCCTCGACAGAAGAGGAGATTGCTGCTTCCCTAGATGCAAAACACAGCAGCGGTGTGAAATCTGATCTCTGTCGTTCCTCAGAACCTCAACTAAGGCTAAATCGGATCCAGCAATAACTACTGTTAGCTCACAGTTACTCATGCTCAGTAACACCCATCAAGCAATGGTATAAATGAGATATCTATGTAGCAAAGTCATACACATTTGGCCTGTCGCTGTGAAAAGTGTGTGTTTTGTGGCATCTCTAGAAGCTAGTCTCTGGCTCTCCTAGGTCTAGTTTCACTGGTTTATCCCACACAGAAAACTAAGATACAAGGCAGAGCAACTCTTCAAATATCACTTAGTGGAGTTAAAATGATGTCTCTAAAACAACACTGTACATAATGTGTTCAGACATTTGTTTGAAATCTGCTCTTTAAAGCACACGAATTGCTATTGGACCAGTATAGAGGAGTTGTGTGTTTCAGGTGCCTCTAGACAGGAAAGGTCACGAGCAACGGGAACAGTCAAGTGTCAACTATGGCTTGAAAAAATGATCCCGTTCCCGGTGCTTGCTCATTGCCTGTCTCTATTCCCCAACCACATTCCTACCCCCTGGGCACAGATCCACTTTCCAGGACTGCTGACTGTAGCTAAAACAACACATGCAGGAACTGAAGTAAGGATGACAGGAGCGATAGCTGTGTGCTGAGGAGGCCCCATCAGATGGAGCACCCCTGGTGGCGCTTCCAGTGGATGCACTGGAGCTAGAGAAGGCACAAGCTGCTTCTGTGCCATGCTAGTGCACAACAGTGGCTTTCAACACAGGTCGAATCGCACGGGAAGGGAAAGCCCCCGAAGGGCACCGACCCAGCCTGGCCCCGCGTGTGTTCGGCCGGGGCTGGGCAGGTTTCTCCACCCCGGAGCGCGCTGCAGACGAAGCCATCGCGCTGTTCTAAAGCCAGCCCAAGGCAGCAGCAGGGATCATCCGGGCACGGCGCCTCATCAACGGAAGGGAAGAGGAACCCCAGAGCCGTTGGAACCAGGCGCCAGCTGCCGCTCAGGCTCAGGGCCGGGGCCGCTAAGCCCCGAGAGGATGGCCAGCCCCGGAGGAGAGTAAGTAGGGCGGGGCCGTTGGCTGGCTCCCAGGGGGCCATGCCCCGGCGGAGGCGGGAGGGGCCGGCGGTATAAAGCGGCCCGGGGCGGCGCCTAGCCTGGCGTGCTCGGAGCTCCTGCTGAGGGCGGCTGGCGGTGGTGGTGGCCGCTACCGCTGTAGGGTGGGGTAGGAGGGGCAGTGCCATTGCCGGTACCGCTCCGCTCTCGCGAGAGCGCCAGGCGTGGGCTGTGGGGCGGGCGGTGGCTCTCGCGAGAGCTGCGGCCGCGTTCCCAACATGGCGGAAGGTAAGGGGGGGAGCCGGGGCCAGGGGCCGGGCGGGGCCGAGGCTGTAGGGTGCACGGGGAGTGCCGCTGCCTGGGGTGGTTTCTCCGCAGTAGGGGGCCGGGGGCATCGCCCGTGTCGGGTTCCTGCCGCTCCTTCGTGTGGGGCTGGCTC